>VYZX01003489.1:17281-74694 GCA_013401335.1 Brachypteracias leptosomus | reverse complement strand
GAAGGTTGCCAACCAACCAGATATAGAAATGGCTAGGAGGTCTGCTCAAAACCTGACTCACCTCCTTAACATTGGAGCTTTCACCAGGGTAAGGAATGAAGGATGGTATTAGGGTAAAGCACATCCAGTCATTTAAACTTTGTTGACGTGATGCTTTCTTCACAGTGCCAGTTTGTAAAAAGCAAGGGAGAAGTGCTTCTTGTGACTGCCACAGCCATGGATTTTAGTTGCCTTGTGTGTTGGAAGGGTTACCTTCTTGAGGATGAAATACACAGCTCTCGGAGCGTGAAGGTTTCATTATCCCACCAACGTGTGTGTGACAGAAAAAGTTGTCCTGGCACTCACACAGCTTCTGAAACTTTCAAGTCTTTTGCCCTCACATTTCTTTTTCAAGGTGGAAGGGAGTTACAATGTCTGTGTGCAAACAGGGGTGGAGACTGGGAGGGACATCTGTTGAAGCAAAGTCACATGTGCCAGACGTGTGGGTTGAAAAGGACCCTTACTTGATAGGCATTTAGGGTATTCCCAGGCTTGTCTGTATCTTGCTTTTTCAAACAATCTCACCGTGACTAGCATTACTGTTGAGGCAATTAAGCAGGTGGTCAGGGGGCTTGGGAAAACACCACTTTGCCCATAGGAGTGTTCATATTATTCCACACAGAAGGGTGTAGACCAGTGCTAGAGGTTAACTACTGATAAAGCTTGTGATTTTTGTGTTTAAAGTATTTGGCTTAGAAAAATGCACTCAAGGACATGGTCACTCGCAGTAAAAGGTAGTGGCAGGGATAGATGGAGTCAAGTCCATTTTCCCTTGCAGGAAGAGAAGCCCTCAGAGTTACAGTTTCTGGGGGTAGCAGGATCTTTGGCATCTGCTCACTCAAGTGTCACCTCTGTTTCTCATTATCACTAGGTACAAGTTTGTTTATGTCTAATGGAAACAAAAGCATTCCCTGGCATGTTTTAAGGTCGGTAGGAAGTTAGAGCACACATGCACAGGAAAAACCACAACAGTTAAAGTAATATGTATTGACATAGTGGGGTTATTGCCAAAGCACATCACTGCAGGCAGGCAGAGCTCATTTCTACAGAGAGATGTATAGCTACTTTGCACCTGGATGCAAACTATCACACAGGAACAGAAAGAGCAAAAATACATTTATTTCAATTTTTCTGTCTGTGAGTGTTTTGCTACTGATATTAATAAGGATGGGATTGAATCTAATTTCCATTTATTGCAGTTGTTCAATGTGCCTGAAACAGAATGGATGTGAAACTGGGGATAGCATCAAACTTCCCAAAGGGAACACATCTCAACTTCTATGCATAGCCTCTTTATCTTCTGTGATTAATCTCCTACACTTGTAATATAAGTTTTATTTAATAGCTACAGTCTTGATAAAATCAGGATTATGGGACAAGAAGAGGAGCAGCAGTGTAGATTGAACTAGATGTGAAGTTGATTGTCTCTCCTCTTAAATCACATGTGTGCACACCCCATGCTGTTAAAGCAGAGTTTTGTCCACTAGTAACGAGCTGCTGCCACCAGTGGGCTGTGGTTTGTATTGACACACACTTCTAACGCTTCACATCTGCGATACTTGTAATAATAGCTGGAATATTCCAAGACTCAAGTCTAATACGAAGCCACACCTGCACAGGACAGTTGGAGGGAGACATGTACTAGATAAAAAAATTCTGTGTCTGTCTCTGCAATACATGCTGAGCACAGACATTACTTTCTTAGTTTAGACACACTTGCAAATTCCATGAGGCATAATTTTCCCCTGATAAACTTCACGACACATCTGCTAGTGCTAGTCCTCCCACACTGGCTTATTTGGCAGAAATACAATTGTATATATATAAATTGTAGGGATCAAATTTTTGCTGGTGATTGCCGTGGTTTTGCACAGATCAGATGTCACTATTCAAAGAACCGCAAGCTTTAGGTACTGAAAGGCAGCTTCAGCAGAAAGATACATACAGACACATAAGACAGAGCTTAAACAGACACATAAGCCACAGTATCTTTGAGCACCCAGTGCCTCACTATTGACTAAGTTTATCAAAGATCTAGAAACAAAATAACTTCAAAATCCTTTAGTGCCTGTTCAAACCATGGCTAATACACACTGGGAAGCTTGACTCCTCAGAAATGTGATTGTTTCCACCATTTCTCTGAAAATGTGGCCAGATTGTGGCAACAATAATCCTTACATATAGGTATAGGTACCTACAACATACATATAGTATATAACATGTAATATATGTGATATACAACATAAACACATATAATATAATGTAATATAATATTATAATACTGTAGTATATACATAATACTATATATTATATATGTTATATTTGCCCCATAGGTTTAGTTATGTTTCTTAGCCTGAGGGTGATTCACATGAACATCTTTTACTTTGCTGGAAAATATCCTGCCAAGGCAGTAGCGGTTAATGTAGTGTATCCAGTTTACACACCACTAAAAACAAAACAAAGCAGCAGGGCAATGGAGAATTGTTCCTATTTGGACAGATTACTGACATGGGCAAAATTTTTAAGAGGACAAATTCAGGATTCTCAGCCAAAATGGATTTCCTGGAAAGTTTCATCATCCTGCAGCATCCCATCCCTCCTGAGCACTGAGGGTTGTGGTTATGTGCTACCGTTTGTATGACAGAGGCACAGCCCACAATCTGCTCCACTCTCCCATCTGCAGATTTTCACCCATTAAAAGATGATGCTGAATTGAAACATAGACCACACAGTGGGTTCATACACAAACTCAGTGTTCACATGTAGTTTACTACTATCATCATCTTTGCTACAAAGTTGAAAAATTTCCAGTTTGCTTCAAATGCTTCAAGGCAGTAAGGGACTACTAGGGTAAACGTGGGGTAGTTTTGTTGGGTGAGTAATGCTTTACATTGGTCTAAAGAGACTCACTTCTGCTGATGCTTGGGCAGAATCCTAACAAGAGCTTCATTTATCACTTGCTGGTGAGTAAAATGGCTGCTCCAATTCCTGCAGTAAGTCTAAACTCATACTTTTGTTCTGTGTTTGCAACTCCAACACACTGCCATGAGGAAGGCTCTGAGCATTAATGGAATACTGCTAATAATCAGCTAGTATGCTCCTTTTAAAAAATTCCCTAATAGGAGGAATCTAAAATTATATATTCTCTCTCAGAGAAATACAAGGTTATCACAAAAATACGAATGAAACTCTGTTAATAGCAGCAGGAGGATAATATGAATGAATCCATAGAATACTTCAACAAGAAACAAAAGATTTGTTGGTGTTTGGTCAAACATTTTTCTTCAGCCCATACTACTGCGCACAAATGCTTCAGCATCCTCTAACCACCTACAGTATATGGGCTTTCAACTCTATGGTCATGTGCTCCATAAATAAGTTCCTTTGGATTTGCTGACTTTGCTGGCAGCTGCTGTTTACACAATACTTGGAAAATAAGATAGTTTATTTTGAAGGAAAAACAAAGATTTTGAAGACTAGCTTTGTCCATTTTTAAAAAAATAAAACCCAACAAAGCCAAAGACTAAACCCTCCCATTTATGGACTTTTTCCTTCCTAAGGGAGAGAGAGAGAGAGTGGGGAGTGTGAAGGGAATCAATCAAGAGGAAATGCTGAAGCTTTTCAGTTTCCTGTTCCTGGTGAGAATGAGGAACCCAATAATGGGGAATCTGCAGTCAGAGAGAGGGGCACTGGGACAGATGTTTGCCATGGCTTTCGAGACTTCCTCTCTTTCTGTGTGATTCTCATATTTGGTAGGTGGAGAATGGAGTGAAGCACAGTGACCACCATTCAGTCACACCTGTGGTGTCACCTCAGACTTACTTGTCTAGTTAGAGTGATATTATTGCTATTGAATGCTTAGGCAGTTGTCCCAAATGACAGTAAACTAGTCATTCATTTAATGGCAAGCTGAAGTTTTCAGATTTATTGCTCGTTATTGTATTGCTCATACACTCTCTTGTATTGCTTCCCTTTTCTAAGTGTAACAGAGCAGAGCTCCTCAATGAGATGGGAAAAGGCAGAAAATGGTTTTTCTTGCTGCAGATTATCAAAACCCCTGTGTTTCCTCTCCTCTCCTCTCCTCTCCTCTCCTTGTCCATTGCTTTTAAAATATTTTGGCTGTGTATCTTTGCAGGAAACTAATAAATATGCTCCTCACTTTATTTGATGTAATTTGGGGGTTTTTTGGTTAGTCTTTTGCACAGAGCACTCAATATGTNCTCCTCAAGTGGAGGAGCATTTCAAAACTGTCCTCTCTCTTCACATGCATCTGCATTTGCTTCTTACCTGTCCTAAAATCATGCTTTTAATGGTAATGACTAGCAATCAAAACACCATTAGGAAGAAAAGAAATACCATGAAATAGAGAGTTGGCAAGTGGCTAGTTGCAGGGGATACTATCCCCTCAGGGGATACTGAGATAAGGCCAAGTGGAGTTGTGCATGAGTTGTATTAATGCACTTATGAATGGATTGCTCAAAATGAGTCATCCTATGCCATTATGAAATGCTTCGGGCAATTTTTTGGAGCTCAGCAATTTGATTAGCCTTTTCCTTTTATATCAAGAACTAGCCACAGACAAAGAAGTCACATATGGGACCGCTCTTTTTATTTCAGCTATTGCATCTGCAAGTCTTCTTTCTGACATCCAAAGCCCCTTTTGAAATCAGAAAATGATAACACGAAAAGTCACCCAGCATAAGAAGTCATTTATGCTTATTAATCTGGGTAGTTGCCCATTTGCACCCAGTGCCCATAGTAACTCGCCTTAAATTTAAAAACCTTAAAAGCATCTATTATTTCTTTTGCACAAGCAAGGATAGGATATGGACGATATCTACATTAGTATTCCATTGGCCTTTGTTCTGTAGATTGGTGCCCAAATATGTGAATTTTGTGCCTATCCCCCTATTACCACCAGACTCTAAGGAGGGATGAGGGGCATCAAGATCAGCTGAGAAGGGAGGATCAGAGACTACTTTTGATAGTTCTAGTCAAAACTTTCTTGGGCAGATAAAGATATTATATGTTTTCAATTAATGGGCAAAGAAAAGAAATGAAAGATAAAGGAGGTTCTGGTAAAGGAGAAAGAATGAAGTACTGATCTGCCTCCCTCAGAGAATTTATTAATTACTTTCTGACACAAATTTTTGGACCAAGAATTCAAGACATACTGTAATATGACTTGGTATAAATGGGAATTTGGGATCATTTTTCTCTCAACATCTTAAATAGCTTATATAAATCTGCCACTTTTCAAATGATGTATTAAAGTACTCTTGTGGTTGCTTAATATCAATATTCTTCTGAGATTTTACAAATACATCAGCAGCATTACATGGATGAAATCCAGTCTGCCATAATTCAGATGCCCAACATAGGCAATGCTTCACTGAACATTTGAATATGCAGCCTGGGGAGCAGGGGAAAAAACCAAATCTGCCCTAATGTTGCTGCCACACTTGTCCTAAAGGTTATGATAAGTAGCTTGGGAAGCCTGCAGAGAAAGATGCAGTCTGCTTGTAATTGTGTTTCTTGGGTTTGACTATGGAGGGACCAGAGGCATTTACCACAGGTGCTCCCTTCCCCCACTCCTTCCACTGGTGCTCATGGGGATGCTGAGCAACCCTGTCTTCAACTCATGATGTCTCCTGGCCTTTTACAGAGCAGAGGTGCAGCATGTGCTAGTGCCTGCTCTTTTCACCGTGGTTTCCAAAGATGTGGCAACAACCAGGTAAATGGAGCTACTCGGCCCCTATGGGGTTAAAATTTTACTCTAGCATCCCAGGAGAGCACCTTAAACCCAGACCATAATGGGATGGAAACATTGCACAAGCATGAGAGCAAGGGTTAGGACAAGAGGCAAGAGGGAGTCTGGCTTGAAACCACAGGATCTCCCTTTTGCCAGATAATTGCTGTACCTCCTAGGATTTTTTGCACAAGGCTGTTGGTCTTATCCCTACCACTCCCACATTTAGTTGGTGAGGCCCTTCTGCCTTAATATGGTGCATGACAAAGCAGTAAGTGACCACGTTCATGAAACAAAAACTTATGAGCAAATATAAGTGGCTAAAACTTAAGCCTCCCTAAGAAATTTTAAGCTAAATAAGAAAACACCTTATGTCTTTGGGTGCCAAAAGATAAACTGTGCCAAGGACTTAATATCATTAATTTAAACAGATGAAGACAGGAATGAAGTTCAAGCTAAGGGAATATTGGGTTAGACACTATGGCTGAGATAAATATATTCAAGCTGAGTCATTCTGATGAAATTTGACTTATAATATTTATAGAGCAAATCAAAGTAATAACTTGGGCATAGGAGATTCTTTAAAAAATGTGGAAAAGACAAGAGAGGTCTTTGAAAAGCTGTAAAGGTCAAATACCATACTAATTTTTAAATGGTGGAGTACAGAAAAACATCAGATTATAGACTTGACAGCCTAACTTCAAACCTCAGGAAAAAAATTTAATACCTGGAAGATAATGTCATGATAAAGAACCACCAACAGGGATTCAAGCCAATCCAATTTCTTTCTTTGGGTCAGGGGAAAGCAATAGGTGTAAAACTCCACTGGGGTTCCTGAGATCACTCCTGTGTCATGTTCTTATAGGCAAACTGAGGAAGTATGGCCAGGATGGGAAACCCATACGAAACATGTCAACTAACAGAAAGAATCAGCAACTGTTTCTCCACCAAGCTGAGAGATGTTTTAAGAGGGGGATTTTTATTAGCAGCTTGGAGGACACTGTCTTTAAAAAACAAAACAAAACAAAAAAACAAAACCCAGAAAAGTCTTAGAAACCTTAGTCTTGCTTGCAGAAATAATGGATGCTCCTTGATTGCCCTAACTGCTGTCTAAAGCATCACAGAGGGTGGGAGTCATCCTACCTAAAGTCAATCTGCAGCTGTAACACAGACTTTTCCCACAATCAGGACAATGGCATCTCTTGGGTGATTCATCTCATCCAAGGGTAGAGGTTGAAAATAAGAGAAATTAATCACTCATCAGAGTTTCCTCTGTGTTCCTGCCATCCCAATGAGCGCAGAGAATATGAAAGGACTACCTTACTTTTAGATAGCTAACATTAGGTGAGATGAATCCCATCTTTAGCAATCACTTTATTTGCTGAGATTCTCAGAGATATTTGAGTGCTTAATTCCCTTTAAAGTAGACACTAAGCAGATCTGATAACTTGACCTGCTATCTGTTGACTGAGTGATGAGGCTCTTACATGAAATAGGTTATAAGGGGATCTTAAGTCTACTCCTGCATTTTCCAGGTAAATCACAGAGCTTGTCAAGGACTCTGGATACAGCAGGGAGGCAGGATCATGTTATCATCTGATAGTTTTAGTTATTTTCTGCTCAGAAGGAAGTGTGAAGCTTAGGGCATAAGCTTGGATCACAGTCTGTGCAGTGTTACTGTGTGGAGAGGAGTACAATTTGCAGAAATAGATCAATGGACCCAAACATCCTCTTCCCACATAGGCCACAATAATGTTAATGGAAGCCTATCTTATGAAATGAAGAGCCACAAATTGTATCTTAATGGAAATAATCCTTGAATGGAAATACTTCTTTGTGCCCTATACCAGGTCCTTTGCAGATATTTGGGAGAGGTAGCGGCTTCCCAAATATTGATAACTCTGCTATTGAAGAATTATAAGGATAATTCTCCTTTTAGCATGAAAAAAAAAAAGAGGGAGGAACAGCAGACCTTTCTGCATTAAGAGCAAAAGAGAGTTCTGTTACACCACAGGATTTTCCATGCAGCCTTTCGATGCAAGCTCTGTTCTATTTTTGAAGTTGCTTTTTTGTTTGTTTTTTTTTTTTAATTTCTGTCACATCTCATCTCTGAGCCCCATCTAGTCTAAACCCACAACACTCATAGAAGCGGAGTAGGATCTTGTGTTCATTTTCTATGTCTCTGTTGGTAAGGTCTAGAATAAATAAAGCTTTTCCCGCTGATTGGCAGCACAGCTGAGCCTGGTGCACAGCCATACCCTGCACCCCCCCACCTGCCCTTGCCTCTGCAAATCCTGGCACCTCTGTGTCTGCAGCCACCAGTCACTCCTCATTCCATTCACAGCAGCTGGCCACAGCAAAGGGCTTGTGTCCTGCTGCATCATCACCTTGACACCAGAAGGTCTTTCAGGAAAGACAAAGGATGAGTCTTAAGGTTGATGTAATAACTGTGATTTTTAGACACAAGCAGCTTTCTGAGTTGATCAAAGGATTGGTTTCTCCTCTCAGTTTGGATGGAGATTGACATTGCAGCACATGGCAAGGATCACTGAGACCAGGATAGAGATTGCACCGCTGAGGTCTGAAGGTGGGACCAAATGTCAGCCCTCTTTTTGTGAGGAAAGGCTCTCTGTGATGTCTGTCATGGGACTGCTCCTCAGCCAAGGCGATGCAGGGGCTGCTGCAGCCATGCAGCAATCACAGAGCCCTGAATAACCACAGGAGCAGCTGCTGCTAAAAGACAGGCCTGAAATGCTCCAGCATGTAAACCTGTTTACTTTGTATTATAATGATCATACGGATAAGGGAGCGATCAGAAATGTACGCAGTCTGAATAGGGATGTTATTAAGACATGGCAATAATTAAGGCAGGTGAAGCAACAGATATTTTCTTACATTTTTTCTTCCCTAATCCATATTTTAAATCTTACAGCCTCTCAAAGAACAATACACTTTCTCCTGCATATTTTGCAGCTCAAGGAATAAGGTGTCTGAAAGACAGAGGAAATGAGTTATTCTGTTATAAAATACTTGAACCCTCTGTGCTGGTAGAATATGAAGGCAAATCCTTAAACATATTCCTTCATTTTCTCTATCCAGCTGTAGGAAGAAATTGCTCTTTCAGGCAGACAGCCTGCTGCTGGTGAGATATTTGAAAAGCTCCACATGCTGATGGAAGTTGCAGTTAAAATTAGCACACCTGCCCTGTGGTGTCATCCAGGCAACAGGAACTCTGCAGGAAAAAAACTCCAGATTAATATGTTGGAAAATGATGTTTAGCTCTTACAGGGAAAATTTCAACTTGTGAAGGCAGTAAGTGGTTCCCAGGGCAGGATATGGAATGCATCATCTCACCCCAGTCCACTCACACCTATCTGAATATTAGGTAATGTTTTGTAAGGCACTGTGAGCTTTAGAGCTTTATTTTTTTTTTTTAAAAAAAAAAGCGTATTGTGTTCATTTCCATTTTGAACAATTTTTGCAGGATCAATGGATATTTACTTCTCCTTAAAGGAGCTTCTTTACATCTTGTAGTTTCATGAGGAAAAGTGAATCCTGAGTTTACTTCAGAGGTTACAATATACCTTCTTCACACCACCAAAAGTTTCATTGTAACAAACTAGAACTATGCCTTGCAGTTTTATGAGTGTACATTTGCATGTTCATGTGCATATGTGTGTGTGTTTTAGTGCAAAATAAAATAAAACACAGTTTATCTTTTCTCATGGATGCCACTCTTTTCTTGATCCCCTTCTTCTCCAAGCCTTCTCACACATTCCTAATTGTCCCATTTTTCTTTTTCTTTGCATACCTGCCAGATTCTTCCTCTGCCCACAGAAAAATTTCTGGCATGTCTGTCACTCTGCTTATATAGTTGCCAGCATAACTGTTCTCACTTGCTTCTTAGTTTTCTAACAATAATACCAGACTGGATTTGAAAGTACAATGATGCTTAAAAATAGTGACAAACTTAAAAATACCAAGGTATGAAATAACAAACACATATACTTTTTTTTTTTCATTTCTAGGCAAAAAGTCTTGCTTCTCTTCATTTTCTCTGCTTGCATGACCCTTTCACAATCACAGCAGCCAGCAGTGCTTTGCTGAATTCACAGTACATTCATTCACCACCTCTGCATGACCTTGTCACACTGAGCCTCTGATCAAGGCTGGCTGAGCTGCCATTTACAGCTCTCTCCATCCATTTTGGGAAAGAAATTGAAAGGGAAATACAGAGTGCAGAAGGGCTTTTTTTTTTTTTTCCATGTCATACATTTTAAGCCAAATAGTTCTTGAAATAAAAGCTCTTAAAGATAAGGTTGGGATTTATTTTCTCTAAGCCAGTTGTTTAAATAGTCATCTAAAGTTAGTCTCTCCAGGCTCTCTCTGTCTCACCATAAAAGGGAAATACATACCTCCAAAGGCCAAAGACCCTAAGACTACAGTTAGTGTCTACAGTTGGTCAGATAAATCCCCTGTCGAAGTACCTGCTTCTCACTGTTGACTATAAGCGGAGCCCAATCTACTAATTAAAATTAATGCAGACACATCCCCCGCTTGATACACCAGTGAGAAATGTAGTTCTGCTCTGCTGTGGATAGAGGGTTACCAAAAATAAAATGGTTGATCTTTTGGTAAGTATGCCCAAGGTTCTCTGTATTTTAATTTTTTCAGCAAGGCAGTTGTTACACATGCATTTGTAAGGTGCAAAACTACAGGTCTGGTCCAAGAAGAATTCTTACTAAATCACATTGTGACAGGTTAAGTGAATGTTGAATCCATTGACATAGTGGAAGACAATTGTGTTTTTCTTTCATTTGCTTGACTGTATTTACTCATTTCTGAAGGATTGTTTCCAAGGGTTTTAGGCTGCATGCTTGAACTATATACTATGTTTATTGAACAAATATGATAACTTGTGGGTAATATTTATTTTCAAAACGAAATTTGTAGTGTTTTTTCCCCTCTTCAACTTTAAAAAAAAAAAAGATTAATCTCAACATAAAACATCTGAGAAATGTACAGCAGCCGACTGCTGGTACTCCAGGTAAACCAGTGAAAATAAACTCCTCCAGAAGAGTAGATACATTTCAAAATCATTAGCATTTTTTTTAAACATAGGAAGGTGGGTTTTTTTATAAAAGGAAATAATCCTGGCAGTAATTTGGATATTAATTGCAAGGATGATCTACAAAGTAGTTTAATAATTTGCTTGACTTTAAGGCACACAATTAGTCTATGTCTATTCACATGTTAAATGCAATACTTACACACTTTGTTAAACATAGATATGCTGCCAGGAAGTGTCACTGTAATTAGATTGTTATAGCAATGCATATATGAACCTTACAGCATAATTTCCCTGATTAGCATGATCATTAATAAGAGCACCTTCTTTCAGCAAATAGAATTGCTTTTTACAGGCTGTTTTTAGTAAAAACATGTTTTGCACTGAATGGGAGAATGCCTTTTACACATTGCTGATCATTTACACTACCATATTTTTAGGGAAACACTGCTCTCTGCAGGTGAAAACTCTTCTCCCAATTTATAACACGCTGGAAAGGTCTTGGGAAAGCAGCACAGTTTCTCTGTTCATACAGAAGTGTGTTGTTTGCAGCATCCTTATAAACGAGAACAAGGCTTCTTTCTTTCCTTCTCCACGTCTTACTTTCTGAAGAATACCCCAAAGTATGTAGATATTCTGGAACATTTACTGCAGTAAAGAGTATGTAACTATACAGTAAGCACAGGTTGGCTGTTCACATAGTCTGCAGCGCTCAACAGAAGGTTCCATGTCAAATCTAAACGGCTGTTTCCTGGTGCTAATCCCACAAACTGAATTTCCAGTTAGAAACAGACATAGTCTGTGAGGCTCAGCCACAACCCTACACTCCTAAAGTGAGTCCCGTGTCTCTTCAATCTCCCAGATCACTGACTTACAGCCGTATCATCTCTCCCAAGTCCTGATTTCCTCCCTAGTTTCTTGTCTCTGGCCATTAGATGGCAATCGTGACCATCATCTATTTCCCACATTCATATCCTCTGATACCAACATGCTTGTGTACCCACACTCCTAGGAATAGCTTTTCTCGTCCCTCTCTGCCTTTCTCATTTCTAGCAGCAGTAGCTATGCTGAGACTGGTTGTTACACCTAGAGAGAAAGGAATTGCTTGTGCTCAGAGGGACAGGATTGTCCTGGCACAAGAAATGTACAGCTCCAGCTGGAAACACCAACCCTGCATGTTAAGGCTGCTGGGAACGCTTCTCTGGTTGGTTTTCTTTCCAACTGCCCTGAATTACACTAAGTGGCAGGTCTCTGGCTGGTGTTTTCTAGACATACAGTAGTTTTGTGTCTGTGAACTTAAAAAGTTTCAGGTAAATCTGTTCGTTCCCAAGAACCAAGTTAAAGCAGATATATGATGCAAAGCTTTTAGCTGAGAATTGTTGTTGCCACTCTTCCTTTTGGCAGGGATTTGAAGCTTCCCAGATGGGTTACCCTGAGGGCTATTGTTAACTTTGTCCATATTATAGCCCCTGAAGAAGCTTACATGCCAGTAGAGACTGGTTAATGTTTTGCTGCAGTGTTTTCTGCCCCTTCCCTGGCTGTAGAGCTGCCATGAGGCCACAGGCACTGCCTCTATGGGAAGTGCCCACTAGAATCTCCATGTGGAGTGTACCCACCCATCTGTTTGGCCATGCAAGCCCATGCTTACACGCATCCTGCCTAGGATCGATAACTGTGGTGGAAAGCTGCAGGCTTTGGGCACCTTTGGATCCATGCTAGAGGCAGCTGTTGTTACCTGCCTCTGGCCATGAGCAGATTTTCAGTTTGGCTGCAGAGAAGCCACCCTCTGCCTTTGAATTCTGTAGATGTAGATGGCATTTGCCAGTGTTAAAAATCTACCAGAGATCATCTCATAGCCCTTTCCAGGGACACATCTGATCATCGGGGAGAGGAGTACACTTGCATTTTTAGGGCATCATCCATGACCTGGCAGAAACACCAGTGGCTCCAGAGAGTTAAGTCTGGGTGCATGTTCTCCTCAAAGGGCCCAAAGCAGGTTGGATAACCTGTGCTCTGACTAGAATGCATGTTACTTCTGGCAAAAATCTGAAGGGCACTTTTATAACCCCATCATAAATGTCTGTTACCTCTGCTCTTAAGCTTCTTGTTGACAGCAACTGCTGCTCAAGATTTGTAACATAGGAAATTTCCAGCTAGCATTAGTAACCCACAGCTACATAGGCAGGAGCTCCATCATTTTTTCATGTTACAGTATTGGGTACTGGGCTGAGATTCTTCCGTAAGCATCTTGTTTCTCTTCTGTGAGTTCTACAGCCCCTGCTAGCCACTCATTTTAAAAGTGTGGGATCCTGCCAGGCTGGGCCAGTTCCACTGTTCCATAGTCCAGGACTAGATACGAAGGTGGGGCAGTATCACTTTGTCATCCCAGTCTGAAATGGCTGTCTAATACACTCCAAATCAAAAATTTAGGCACATTTTCCTGAACATCCTCCCTTTTCTTTCTTTCTTTTTTCCCTCTGAATGACCTTACCTTAAATTCTTGCATCATCCAGCAGAGGTCTTTCAACAGGTGGTCTGGCCATGGTACCTCCATGGTCTGGCAGGTACATGCAAAGTTCATGAGTGTGCTTAGTCAAAGTAGCTGCATGTCCTACACTGACTGTCTTCCTCTTGTGGCCCCAACATGGCATGACAAGCCATCCATAGTACAGGGTCGGTCATCCTCAAAAAGTATTTTTCTCAGTTATTTTGTCTGAGTTCAGAAATACTGATAGCGTTCCACTATTTTCTAGCTTTTATGCCTGGATTGCAATACTAATGTGATTCTAGTAGGTGCCTTTTCTCTTTCTCATGCAAGAAGACCAGAGCCACACAGTGTGACCTGCCCAGCAAAAGGGTTTGCTACATGATTCAAGTGAGGCTGGGGGTGGTAAGGGAACTTGGGCCTGAGAGATGTGATGGTGTGTGGTGAAATGGGATAGATAACCCAGGAGACGTGGAAGAGAAATGTCACTTTGTGGCTTATCAGCAATGTCACCAGGTGCAACATGGAATGATGAAACTGTAAAGTCATTTCTAGGTTTGGTGTTTTCAAAATCTTGAAGGCTTAACCTCCACCTTCTAATTGTGTTTCCTTGTAATATTTCTAGCTGTGTATTTCTAGGCTCATACTGCAAGAAAATTAGTCAGCTTTTATGTTATTTCTAGGTGGAATGTCCCCTAACTGACTTAATAATTTATTCTGATGGGAGTTTGTCACATTAAAACATAGGTTGAAATAATTTTATCTGATAAGTTGCTAGTATATTTGAAAGAGATCATTTTTGTAAGCTATTGGTGTGTTTTATACGCTTTTGCCTTTGCCACTGATGATAAAGGATTTATGTTGAAATCTGAAAACCTGGCAACCTATGCTGTTGTGGAGCATTTTTGATGGCCT
The DNA here is from genome assembly GCA_013401335.1 of Brachypteracias leptosomus. Lineage (NCBI taxonomy): Eukaryota > Metazoa > Chordata > Aves > Coraciiformes > Brachypteraciidae > Brachypteracias > Brachypteracias leptosomus. The sequence continues at coordinate 60,438 of VYZX01003489.1, read as the reverse complement.
TTAATATGACATCCTTTTCTTCTCCTTCATGGCTGCAAGAGCAACATGGAATTCATAAAACAAAGAGATAGTCAAAGCAGTCTTTCAAAGCAGGCAAGGCTCTGCTTCTGGGGCAACACAAGGAAAGCAATTCAGAAGTAGTGATATTTGCTAAATTGGTATTGTACTTTATTTTCTTAGATGTGAAGAGGATTTTTTAAGAGGCCTGGACCAAAAATGATGTCCTTGTAAATCTCACTGACTTTAAAAGCACGATAAGAGGGTAAATGCAGCATAGGAACAGGCAATAGAAATATATAAACACTGAGGACCAGAAATCATAAACACACAGTTTTGTACATGAGAACTCCTTCTGCATATTTAAAATGTGTCATTTTTCCCAAGTTACTGTTAATAAAAAGGCTGTTAAAATGCAAAACCAAAGGCCTGTTTGGCTTTTTAACAGAAATGTTTATAAGAAAACTGCAAATTATAGCCCTATACCAGTAGATGGTACTGAAGTATATGCAGCAGAGTTCTGTTTTTTTCAGGGCTAGCATGACAGTACAGAACAGTCCAGAAAATGGCTTTCTTTGCTTAGATCTTTCCCTTACCTGTTTCACTACCTGGTTGCTGTCAGTGATGCTTATAGAAATAGATTTTACATTTTTTAGCGTCACAGGATGACATTAAGTAGCATGCATTATTGAACTGCCTTGTAACCATAATTAAAAATAAGAAATGAAAAGAATCCATCACAAAAAGAACTTTCTGCCAGTCACAGGAACATGGATTTTGTGACAGAAGCCTGTGGAAATGTCTTACTCCAGAAAGGTTACCAGAGGGACAACATCTCCACTGAAAAGGGAACAAATTACTTTGAGGTAAATATATTACTGATGTGTGGGCTACTGTAACTAACAGCATCATGAAGCAAATCCTGTTCTAGGATCCCCAATTCAATAGTTCCTTCTGGCCAATAATCAAAGAAAGATACACAATCATGTTAGTTTTAACTCATTTGACTACAAACTTCAGCACTGAAGGAAAATGAAAATAGGATCCCTCTGCAGATTGCAAATGCACCGATAACTGCTGTGGAATTTTCACCTTCTACCAGCTCCCAGTAGTGACATCTCATGGCAAACATTAGTCAGAAAGTTTCTGATTTCTCAAGCTTTCATTAAGTATCACCAAGATTAAAGATAGAAAGAGCATGTAAATAACGATACTTGTCTATTTTTACCACTTCTGTAATAGTAAGGAAATGAAAATAAAATATGAAACTACTTGTGGAAACTCCCTGAATCCGGAAGACTTAATTTCTTCATTGTAACAGGTATTTTGTTAAATGTAACTGGATGGTGAAAATAGATAGTGAAAGTACTGAAGATTAGCCAAAGCATAGAATCAGAGAATTGTTTGAGTTGGAAGAGACCTTAAAGATCATCTAGTTACAATCCCCATGCCATGGGCAGGGATGCCTTCCACTAGAACAGGTTGCTCAAAGCCCCATCCAACCTAGTCTTGAACACAGCTAAAGTTGGGTCATCCGCATCCTCCCTGGGCAACCTGTTCTAGTGACTTGCTACCCTCTGAGCTAAAAATTTCTTCCTAATTTCTAATCTAAATCTACCTTCTTCCAGTTTAAAGCCATTATCCCTCATCCTATCACTACAAGCCCTTGTGAAAAGTCCTTCCCAGCTTTCTTGTAGGCCTCCTTCAGATGTTGGAAGGCCACAATAAGGTGTCCACAGAGCATTCTCTTCTCCAGACTGAAAAACCCCAGCTCTCTCAGCCTGTCTTTGCAGGGGAAGTGTTCCAGCCCTCCAATCATCTTCATGGACCTCCTCTGGGCTCAGTCCAGCAAGTCTATGTCCCGCTTGTATTGTGGGTTCTAGATCTGGATGCAGTACTCCAGGTGGGATCTCACGAGAGCAGAGGAGAGGAGAAGAATCGCCTCCCTCAACCTGCTGTCCAAATCTTCTCACTGATGTTTAGAAAAAAGCCTTGATGTTGTAGACATGACACATCTGAAATTTTCAAAACTAAATTATTTCACATTCTGACATCAAACTGAAATTTTATTTTAAAATAATTCATCAATTCTGTTGCTAAAAGTTTTGCAAAGACTGGATTTAAAATCAAGCAGTTAAATTATAAATGATTTCATTAAAATCTGTTTTTTTTTTCAAGATCATTCAGTTTTTAAAAAAGTTTCAAGATTTGACAAATTTTCCATATTTGTTTGGGAATAATTGCTTAGTGTTTGAGATTTTTTTGCAAGGTAGAAGCCTGTTTCTGCAGTGCTTAAACTCTGGGGAGCAAAATAGCAGGAAAACCACTTTATTATGTCTTTCAACAAATTTTTCAAATGTTGGATAAATTTAAGTCCCAAACGCATGTCTTTAATTCCACATAACTGAGGAAAGTATGTATTTAGTGCCTTATTTCATTACTCTTACATCACTTTCAAAATTGTCATTGCTTCTTTTCTAATCTTAATTTAATTTTCTCTGTGCAGTCTAGTTCAGATTTTACAGGAAATGTTTGGAAGGTAGGAAACACTGAAAACCTCTCTCCTTGTGCATAGCTTGGGAATGAGCCACAGATGATGGAGGTGGAAGGATACCACCTCACGTAATGTAAGGATCTGAAGCAGGCAGTGAGGTGTCAATAGGAATATTCACACTCACTGGTTTTAAGATCAAGGGTAGCTGCCCAAATTCTCAGGCTCCCCTGATAGAGATGATTTTGCTCTCAAAGATTATTGTCTGGCCCTTTTGGAAAGGCTTGTCTCTCTCTGACTGTAGAGGAGCCAATGTAGCCAACATAAGCATTTACATTACCACATGAGAACATTTTTTGCTTATGAAAAAGAGATTAATGAACTAATTATTCTAATTAGCACAAAACTAAAGGCCCCCTGGAAATGTAATAGTTTATCAGCAGCCCATGTTATATACATTATTTAATTCAAATAGTCTCCAGAAGCACATACCCGTAACTGTGTCCCAGCTAATCTACTTGTGCCATTGTAATTGTAGGCACATTTTCCACTAAGTTCAAAGAAGATAAGCACAAAGAAGTTGATTTTATATGGAAATTATTTTTTCTTTTCTTAAATGAATCTTTGAAGTACATAAGGTTATCATCAAGGAGGGAGAAAAAGAAAGATTTTTTTTAGGAATATTAATAACTTCTCTTGGGGAGACAGAAGTATCTTCCTTATGAAAGAAATGTTGTATTCCTCTAACACAATTAATATTCTAAGGAGCAAACCCATGTCTTCTGATGGAGCCCCTAAGTGCCTCCTTGTGTGCTTCCTCTGTGTTTCTTGTCTATTATTAAATAGCTCTATTTCAATCACTTTAAATAAATGATACTCGGCTGGTGACATAAGCCATGAAAAGCCTGGACTTCAACCACTGGTTTTGTGCTTCAGGGAATTAAATAGGAGAACGTACAAATCCAGTTTCCATTAGACAGGAAAATGTACTGAAAGACAAGCAGGTGTTTGAGTACTTTGATGGTCAGGGAACTATAAAAAATAATTTCAAAATGAATAATAAAAGAGGAAGAATAAATTGAATGATAGACAAAGACAAAAAGCATTTAGGAATTCCACTGGAAAGTATGATTATAACTAAGTTGTATAAATCCATTCCCCAACCAGATCACCAGTATATTATAACATTTATGGTGATGATCTTCTAATTATATGGTGTTATCACACTTCTCATAAAATCAGGCCAAAGCTTTATAGTTCTTGACTCTTCCAAACTTCTACAGTCTTTTCAATACAAAAACTACTTTCCAACAAAATTACAGCTACCGTCACCATCCAGGCAATTTTTCCATGCTGACAAAGTAGTTTTTAAGGTGAAGGTTGATTTTTCTGTTCCAAACTCAGTGAAATCTGTATAAAATGTACTGCACTGTTGCACTGATTAAATTAACTAATTAGACAGGAAGGTTGCTTGCTTTATGTGATCGAGGTGGTTGTAAAATCAGAGATAAGTTATACTGCTGGCCTCACAAAAAGGTCCATCAGCAAGCTGGGATAGCTTGTTATGTTGAAGCAAAGCATCTGAAAGGAGGGAATGCTGTTGGCGAGACTATTATAAATATGTTTTAATTATTTAAATTATTATTGCTATAATTATATGACATTTATTATTTGTTATACCTGAAAATTTGTTTTTGCAAAAGATGCTTTATTTGAGTGTTTAAGACTGTGCTCTCCACTGTAGTTCATTGTTGTTTATGAAAAGTTTGGATAAATGCTGTGGACCATCAAGGTCAGGACAGGTGACCCTAAACTGACCAACAAGGGATTCCATCCCATATACATCATATTCAGTATAAAGCTGAAGGATCATGAGGGTCTCAACCTTTATGCCTTCCCTTCGGTATACCCTTATGCTCAGATTCTCTTCCCTTTGGGATCCTTAGACCTTCCTTTTGCCTTTGGTGGACCTTTCCCTTTGGCCTTCACTTCTCAGCCCGGACTTTGATCCTGATTCATGTGTTCCTTAACCCAGCTCCTGAACCCGGTTCCCGTCAGCTGCTGAGCCCAGTCTGTGACTTTGCCAGTGCCTGCTCTATGGTTGTGACAGTGATGTAATTGCCATCAGGGGGAGGTTGAGTTCAATACTGGTTTTGTATATATTTGTCTATATCCTATTTTATTATTATCATTATCTTCATTAAAGCTGTTTTAGTTTTCTAATCTGGAATTCTCTCTCTCTCTCATTTCCTTCTTCTCCCATTTGGGAGAGGGCCATAAGTTGCTCTCCCTTATCCTCTTTCACTTTCTCTATTTGGGAGGGGAAAGAGGGAATAACAGAGAGAGTCTGTTGTAGGGAGATTGACCCTAATCCTTGACACCACCTCACCATCCTTGCCTGTCCTTCCCAAAAAGCCTGTATCCAAGATCACAGCATTCTAGTTGTATGAGTTGTTCTCCACATCTCTATCATCTTGATGATGTTGTAGCCTTGCAACCACACACGGACTTCTCATTCCTCCTTTTGTTCCCCATGCTGTTGGCATTAGTGTATAGCACTTCAGAGAGACACTGCATGTGATTTCTAAAAAAGTGTGAGAATTTCCACCATCGTTCTGTCCTCTTGACCCTTCCTTGTTCATGTGCAGAGCACTTGAGGTAGACCTCCTTAAATCTTGTTTTGTTGCTTTCAAGGTCTCAAAAAAAAAAGAGACAGATAAAACTCAACTTATGTATTATCCCTGTCACAGTAAAATACTGCTTATTTTCACCAAGATCCAATGCCTCTGAAGTAGGTGATTCATGAAAAGCATAATGAGAAACTAAGTCTTGTTTATGACTGGAGAAATCTAAATATTTCAAATTAGGTTGAAAGGTAGAATCAGTACCATTAAGAGCCTGGCTAATGCTATTAAAAGACAAATTCAAACACAATATCCTCTAAACACCTTCAAACTACTGTTTGTCTGTGAAGAAAATCACGGTTTGAGTTTTGAAAAATTTGTCAAAGATGTTGCACTGAGTCTTCAGAAAAGATATATTGTTTCTGGGCTTATCTTCTTTCAAGGGCATATTATTTACTCCAGGTCTGTATCTGGTTTTAGTTGATTTCCTACTAATAACACTGTTGTTGCTACCCTGTGATAAAGGTGATATACTGCTGCCAGACAAAGAAATTATACTTAGCTTAGTGAAAGACTGAGATCAACTTGCTTGATAAATAGGACTCCAAAACTGTGGATAGGAAGATTTTTAAGATTTCTGAAGGGCTTTACCTGTTCATTATAAAGTCCTTGAACATTAAGCCTCTTTAATGTAGTTATTGGATGGAAACAGGTTACAGGAGTTGTTAGACATGTTTATATATCAGTGATTGCACTTTCCTTCCATGATGAAAAGATGAGTCAAGAAGCTTTAAATGACACGGAGTCAAAATGTACCCCAGACTGTATTTTTTGTTGAATATTTGAACTCAAGAAGAACAGATTTTAGTCATAAAACCAGCTGGAAGGTGTAGTTGGAGGGAGGCTTCAGTGCCACCCATGTCCCAGGTACCAGGAACAGAGAGTGGGATTTGGGGGGAAGGCATCTGGGAGGCACCTTGGACAGCTCCTGTCACCCCCCAAACCTCTCCCCCCTGCCCCACTGGACCCCATGCTACTCAGGGTGGCTGATCCTGGCCCCCAGACACAGGGCCCCCAGGGAGGGGGCAGTTGATTTCAACCTCCAAAGAGGCTCTTCATCGAGATATAGGATTGTGAGGCATGAGAGAAGCAAGGCCATCTGAGGAAAAGGTTGGAGTTTTAGGGAGTTTGGTTTGGGGAGCTTTGAGGTTTAGGTTTCTTTTTCTTCAGGGATTATTGTAAAGCTGATTCTCTTCCAAATAATTCTGGTGCAAGTGCTGAAAGAAATGTTGCTGATGGAAAATGTGCAATTATTTCTCAAATTCAGAGTGGTTAAAGAAAATGGAAACCCAGCTGGTATTTTACATAAATGGTTTTCATCAGCCAGCAATTCCCTAGGATTTGCTAAGTTAGCAAAAGATTCATCTTCACTTTCCACCACTTTCTTGCATAAATCATGAGGCATTTCAATTGCCTTTAAATAGTGGTTCCTGTCTAGATTTAATTTCATCAGCTTGTTCAGACCCTGAAAAGAATCTTTTAAAGCTTTCTTCTTGCAGTTGTCTGAGAGTTTCAGTTCAGTTACACCTCCAAGCTGTCCTTTCAGGTGATATATACCACAGCCAAGAATAACAGAGGAATTGTTCATTCCAACATTAAGTGGCTGCATTTTAGATACTTGGGCTCAGACAGAATTTTGGAAATATCTAAGTATTGTTGATAATAGACTTGTGACTGAAGTATTCAAGTTTCCTTTTAAAAAAGGAGAGTTTGATTTTACTGTTGACAGGGACTTAGCACTAGCTTTTAAAAACTCATCATAAATACATGTATCCATGGGCTAAGTTTTTTCCAAGAGACTTGTATACTTCAGTTTTGCTATTCCATACAAACAATTTAAGCAGAGAGGCTAGCAATTGAATTTGAATTCATGGTGGGTCTTTGCACAACAAGGATTGCAGAGTTCATCTTGGGTTTCATTGCTACTGTAGAGAAATTAGATACAACTCAAACTGAATACCAACAACATAGACAATAGAGACTACTTAACAGAAATAGGATTTTTTGCTAGTGGAATATGAAAATGCTAGAAATCTTTCATCTTTCTGAAAGGTTGATCAGACTTTCATTACTTTTATATGTTTGTATATGGGAATGTGTTTATATTGCTATTACAATGTTTCAAAACCGGTTGAAGATAGGAAAATGTCTCTCAACAAATATGCAGATCAGGCTTGAGGCACCAGCATTTAGGCATCTTTATTTCCCTGGTCAGCTTTGTTCCTTTCCTTTTTCTGGATGCAAGATTAAGTATCACGGAAAAAGAGGTGTACCAGTCTCAAAACTACAGAAATAGTTTGAAGAACAAGAATATTTATGAGGAAAAACAAAGCCAAAAAATTAAGAAATATTTAAGAACATTATTATACAAAATAATATATGCATGTGGCCAGAAAGAAGCTATTAAAATGTTGCATACAAGATTCAGACAGGGAAATGTAAGAAGAGGGGAAAAAAAAAGGGGAAGAATGTGACATGAAAGAGATGAAAGGATTACCATCAAAAGACTGCAGTTGAAGTTGTGATTAAGTCGTAATATGATAGCTATTCAACTGGTCTGATCACAGAGAAGATTGTGCTCTGCAACTAGAATACAATAAAACTGGATTTTAAAATATCAAGAACAATCAAACATATAAAAAATATTTAATGAAAGCCTTTGAATTTTGGAATAGTCTGAAACAAAGATGAAAAATATCCATAAAGCAAGAGTACTGTCCTTTAATGGCAGCACTCAATATTTGATTAAAATACATTGTTGTCTAAACAAATATACTTGTAAGAAATATTGGAAAGTTCTTCACCATGACAGGATTATGTGGGAGACTTCGTAAGGCAATCCCAGCTGGCATAATATTAAAAAGCATACATTTTTATAAAATATTTTTTTCCAGAAGTGTAATGATTTTCAGGTCAGGAGCTGTGTGTTTAACTCCAATGACACATACACAAAGCTATGTGTGAATAGAAATGAGTGTTAAAGAAAAGCAGAGTCAGCCTCTGTTTTCTCATATTTCTGGCACTATTGCACGTGCTTTTAAAGATGAAAATACTCATCCTCTTTATTTCTCTGCCATAGAAGAAGTCACTCCAATAAAAGTTAGCGAAAGACCTGTGCATCATAATGGCAAAACTGGAAGCTGTCATTGACTGATCAACTGACCCAGAGGGGCCAGTGTGTAGACAGAAGCAACCAGTGGTTTTCTAGTGTTTGTCCTGGAGTAGCTGGAAGTCACACTGACTTCAGTAGAGTCAAGAGTCATTTCTATACTTACCTGGTGTAGGAACAGAAGTTCTAATGACAAAATATGGCTCAGTGGGACATAACAGCATGATGAGCTGTTAGGCCAGGAAAGGTCACAAAGCTGGTGACCCGTTTAGGAGATAAAGCACAAAGGAGAGGAAATGGTCTGAGCATTGGGCCCACACAACTCCACACTTCCCTGCTTAGTACCTGAAGTATTTATGTACATATATAAAAGGCCCAATGAACTTCAGTCCCAAGCTTTCATTTTGTACATGTACATTTATGTCTATTGGTCTCATAGGTCTTAGAAACAGAGCACAATTGGCATCTCTGTAAACTTCACTGGTTATTTAAAATACTATTCTCCAGGGCAATGCTGACAGTTTTCCAGTGAAGAACTAGCAAATAAGATAAGCATGACTTTGAAATTCTCATACTAAATATTATAAATAAAAGTATAAATAAGTGTTATTTATTTTATGTACAAAGCCTATAGCTTTGTGCATAATTACAGCTGCATGATTTATTCCTACCAGCCTCAGAGAGCTTTAACAGCTCCTTTTCTTTTCCATCCCTTGGACAAGCTATTTAGAGAAAGAAAGTGCCCAGATGCTTAAATGGCTGAAACTTGTTCCGGTCTCAATTTTGGTGGCATTTGTGAAATTATATTGCTTGTGATTATGTTTCATGTTATGAAGTTACCTTCATAGCATTTACCCTGAAAATGTCTGTATTATTAGTGAGTCCATCAGTGAGGATGCAGCTCACTGATGTGAGTTTACAAAAGCTCTCATAAAAGAGACAGAGACACATAAACTAGGAGAGAGTGAGAAAGCTTTTAAAGCACAAGAAGCTGACTGTTTAGCTTTGAAGTGTCAGACAGGGCAGTCCATGGGCTTTCTGTCTGCTTACCTGAACAATAGCAGACTAACAGACACCTAAGGAAGAACAAACAAGAAAGAGGGACCTCACCTTCTGGGAACTGGATGATTTCTGCTGATGTGTACTATTTTTCATTTTGCTTTTTTAGGGAAAAGAACAGGATATTCTCATCATTTGTGGGATTGTGGCATGTTACCTGAAGAGCTGGGAAGATCACAACTTCAGTGGGATTCGAGGGTTGGAGATACTTAAACAACACAGGACCCAGGAGAGCATTAAGAAGAAAACAGACTCGAGCTTTCAGGAGGAAGCCTGAAACAAAGGATCTGCACCATGGAAATATATCCAGATCACTCAAAAAAATGCAAATCTTTGAATACTGGCCAATCTCCAGAGGTTTAAATACCTCACATACAAAGGTTGGATGCAATACTCCAGGACCACCTGCGCAAGGTTTTTCTGCTACCAAAGGAAGGTGAATATTTGTTTCCTTCCGTCCCTGATCAGCAGGGCAACAACTTGCTCCTATATAACACAAACTGTTCCCACTGCACTCAGTTCAGCATGAATCTGAATGTAACCTCTGAGCATCTCTTTCACCCTGCTAGACACAACTGTAAACTCAAGGACAGATTCACAAGTCATAGGATTTGCAACAGTTCCTGATTAGCAAAAGAAGACCAAGAACTAAGGATCAAAAAAACGCACTCTAAAGTGATTAACTGCAATTCACCAACCATGCATAATCCCAGACTCCCAAGAAGCAAAAAGCATTTCTTCATTGTTTTTCTCACTGACATGAAGACAGGGATTAATTCTGGTCCTGTTGTATTCAGCTGAACAGATACAAATACACCAACATCTGCTCAGATTGGTGCTTAGATGCATAGATCACAGAAGGTGGGCAGGATTGCAAGCATGCCTCTCTCCCCAGGCACATCTCCTACTGCTTGACATAAGGATGCCTCCACTCAATGTGCTGCCTGTTTTGAACTCCACTTTAAGGTGTCTTTCTCTGTCCCATGTTCTGTAGGAGTAACCTGTCTGAAAACTGTGAATTCATCTCCTAAAGTTGGCTGTTGCCTTAAAGATTGTTGTCTTTTGGGGCTTACACATTTCGGCACCTTTGAGAATTCCCCTCAGCTGGGCTGGAAGCAATTAACTTTATTGTGCATGGATATCTGATCAGCCAACTTCTACAATAGTTTCATGTAAGGGAGAGAGCCAGACAAAGCTAACGTGGCTGAATACCAAGTCCCACAGGGAGGGCAAACCTGGTGAAATGGTCCTAACCATTTGCTCCAGCCAATGTGAGAAGGGCAGAATCACCTGAAATTATCAATACCAATATCTCATCAATAATTTTAGTAGCTTGAATATTGACAGGGCACTGTTCTGGGACATCTCAACATACCTCCCCATGGCAAGATGAGGCTCCCTGTCTCATTATCTCATTATCTCAAAGCACTTCACAGATACAAAACGACTTGCAAAACAATTCTCATTATCTACATTGCACAGATGATTAAGGCAAAGGGTAGAGAGGATTAGAGAATACTCCTGGGTTGTTCAGATTGAGCAAACAAATATCCTACACATAGACTGTAAACACTCTTAAAAGCAGAAATTTCTTTGAACCTTAAGGTGATGTCTTTCTCTGCATATCTTGTAAGTAACATCTGACTGTATCCCAAGCGTGGAGGCAAGTGTTGCCTTTCTCCCTCCTGGACATGTTGTGCCCAGCTGTTGACCAGCTGTGCCCAGCTCCCCAGACCTTCCTCTGGGAACAACAGGACCCGCTTCTCCCCATTTCCTTCGGGACAGATCAAAGATTGATAGAGCTTGGCTCTTTCTGGTGGGACACTGCTACCCCTTGCGCGTTCTACACAATGTGTGTGTTGTCAGGAGTGTTTCGTGTAACCATGGACATATAGCCAGGCACTTTGCTGGACAGTAGTGGTGAGTGTAGTCAGCATCCCAGTAAAGTAAGTGTTTTGTGATTTCTGTCACAATGCTGCTAATAGCAGTAAATAGGAAATTGTGTGAATCTCTGCAGACCAGCATAGATAGTGTCTGTTTGGCACCAGGAGGTGCTGGTTCTTTTTGGATCCCAGGAAGAAAGGCAAAAGCACTAGCAGGGAAGTTAACCATATTATTAATATCCCACAAAAGTTGATAACAAGTTCCAACATCTTATACCCCCTCTGATGCTGGAAACCCCAAAACGATACAACATAATCATAGAATTGTCAGGGTTGGAAGGGACCTTAAAGATCATCTAGTTTCAACCCCCCTGCCATGGGCAGGGACACCTCCCACTAGATGAGGTTGCTCAGAACCCCATCCAGCCTGGCCTTAAAAATTTCCAGGGATGGGGTTTCCACAACCTCCTTGGGCAACCTGTTCCAGTGCCTTCCCACCCTCATGGTGAAGAACTTCTTCCTAACAGCTACTCTGAAATAAGATAACATGGCAAGGCATGCTGCTCAGACTTCCAATCCACAGTGAGGTCCACCAGCACTATCATCATGAGAGGTTTTACAGGATTTTCTTAGAAGCAAAGCAACTTATTCATAATTTTAATGTGATGCAAAAGAGTGTTTATAGGAACACATGCTGCTTTGCTTTAAGATAAAGCCAGGGACATGATCCTGGCGTCATTGCTGGTGACAAGTAGGTGCTGCCTATGGGCTCTTTGGTTATGACAAGCCAGCTGCATTTATCCTACTGCAAGGTATGTGGGCAGCATGGCACAGTCCTCAAGACCAAGTCATATGTGTAGTACAGGATGGCATAGTATGGGCCTGTGCTGTTCAGGTCAACTGCAATGATTACGTCATTATTTTGTCCATTTGCCTTTTGTCTTTTCAAGACTTGCAGGCTGAGTGGATCTTTTAGCATGCTGTAATTCAGATCAAGGTATTGAGGACAGCCTTTTTCAGCAGCACATACTGCAAAAATCTCCAAAATCCTGTTAAGCCTTATCATCAGAGTGAGCCAGAAGTCACTGTGCGAGGCACCAATGGTCATGATAAGGCCAAAACTCTTCACACAAGTAAAGGCACTGAAGGATGTTAAGTTAAAAGGCTTTCACTTTGTTGCTTTTCATGACTACCATAGTAAATACACTTCAGTGGGGATTATTACCTGTTTAATGTGGGATATACCAAGATGTGTTAGGTTATTGACATGCTTTAAAAATGTATGTCTTTCCCATATCTATCTGTTGCCCCATAAAACTTTGAAGTGGTCTCATTTGAACACTGATTCCTCAGGAGGATTACTGCTTAGATGATTGTCTCTACATACAGAAAATAAGTTCCAGCACAAGCTAAAAACCTTCAGGCAAGTGAGATTTTGCATAAAAAAATCCTGTTTATTGTTACTCCAGTTTAATGCTTCTAGATTTCTAATTTGTTGTAAAGCAAATCTTCAAGTAAAATCCAATATACTGTTTGATAGACAGATTTAAATATTTGAAATCACAAAGATTAAATTCAGTGCATTCAAAGCCTGGCTAACATAATTTGTAGACAAATTCAATCAGGTAATTTCACCAAAGCTTATTAACTGATCTGAGTTTAAACTCATCTGAGTTAATGAATATGAGGCTTTCGAATCTCAGATCCAGTGCTTTGCAATGTCAGGTATTCTGTGGTATAAGAGCAGATAAAATTAACAGCCATGTTTTTGTCCTAGCAAGTGCATGGAAGACTCAACCAGTTACCTTTTCACAAAGTTAAATGCTTTTTTTCCCCAACAAATTCTAACAGACTAGACTTATCTTGTCCTAAAGGTGATACCTTGTAAATTAATTTCTGTGATATTATTAACACTTTAAAAAATAATGAAGTTGGGTTGTTTCATAAAGTTGATCCCAGAATAAAAAAAGCTTGATTTCTTTAGGGAAACAAAGTTTTTGGGTGATGTTGAGTTAGATCTTCAAAAACTTGACATGGAAAATTTAATAATTTTGAAGATACTAGAAAGGAAAAAGACTATGTGAGATTTAGATACTGTCAGTATAATTTTTTCTCAAAATTTAAAGATAACTTAATCCACAAAGGTCAAACTCTGCAAGAGTTTTTCAAAAGCTATTTGATTCCTTAAGTAATTAATTGTAAGGTGTAAAACAGTTCACTGGGGCATGCTACGAAGCCAGATGGTGGGTACAACAGTTAGAGAAGGGGTGGTAGGTGTTAAAGTGTTTAATTTGTTAAGGGTTTTGCAAAGTTAGCAAGTGTTTGGATGGAAGTGTTACCCATGCAGGACTCACATACAAAATTAGCATTATAGCATCTCAGATAATGCTTGCTTAGATCAAGAGTTTCCATATGAAACAGTATATTTAAAGCTCATCCATGAATGCTCTTTACTTAGTTAAGCAAAGGTAAAGTTCTGTTCCTGAGGAGAGCAGATGGAGAGGTGCTCTGGTAAAGCTGCTGAAGAAGAAAGAATGGTTGAATTGGTGAGGCCTGGAAAAGCCTCATCTCCTGAATCTTTTTTTTTTTTTCCATAAGGACTACTACAGTAGCCATTCTTCCTCATAAAGAGCTCCTGTAAACAGAATTGCCAGAGCAAACTCCTAGCAGTGCAAACAACACTGCCGGCATTTAGTCTTAGTGCAGCAAGGATAGATGAAAAACCCTTGGGCATTTAGTGTGGATTGCTACTGAGATGTAATTTCCCTAATTCTGGTAAAGTAAGAAAAAGGAATGGGAATGACCTGACACATTATGGCTAAGGTTATTCTTTAAGATTTGTGAACTTCTGAAAAGTGTCATAAGAAACTGCTTTGATATGACAAGTATCAAAGTAACAGCATTATAATTTATTTCCATTTACTGGTAAAGCCTTCAAGCTCCTGTGAAAGACGGTGAAGGAACTGATGATTTCTACTTCTACAGTACATGGTCTTGAGGATCATGAAGAGAAAGCAAAACAAATAGTATTGAATGCAGCCATTTTATATCAAGAGAAAAACAGTGTAGACAGGTTTTCTCAAGAGAGAACAGATGAATGAATGGCCCATTAATAAAAGCTGTAATGTGATAATTCTGTCCTATAGTTCTAATAATCACATTCCAGATAATTTTTAAGTGTGCAAAGCATGCATTTATAAAAAGGTCACAAGAAAAATTGTTGGCTACTTTATAAATATAATGGATTCTATTTGTTTACAGTTTTAATAAGTTTTTCCCTCCCAAGGTTGAAAAGATTGCATTAAAGGAATGAATATTATCTTGAGCAGTTTCTGTGGGCAGTGTTTAACATTGCTTATACTGACTGATTGGTCATATCAACACAGGGTGGTACAACAGGAATAATTTGGAGAGTAAAACAGTTGTTGGTGAGGAACTACTGTCCACATTATATGCATTTTAGGAAGATTTATTGTAGAGAGATGCTGTAGTCTAGTCCTTAGACTGAATGCCCCTTAGCTGTGCTTCTGCATGATGTCTTCCAGCTTTGCTTCAGCTGAGAGGAAACCAAGGGACGTGTTTCAACATTGTTCCACATAGTAAACCAAAGCACAGCAAGGACAAACAAATGGAAGAGTTGCTTCCAATTGCATTCACTCCACGTCTAAACAAATATGCTGTTGTAGATACAGCCTGTGGCAAGAAATGGGCATATTTGTGGGTTTCTGCCCTAAAAATGTGCAGCTGCACATAGCATGTCTAATTTGAGGAATGGCATGTACCTACTGGACATGAATTGCTGAAGCAGAGAAGTAACATAAGTATTCTCTCCAGAAGAATATCTTCAGCTTGACCTTACTCCTTTCTTTTCAAGGACATGGTATAGTAGTTAGCTGTCCAGCCAGTAATAGCTTGTTGGGACTTTGTCTAAAGCCTGTTTAAGAAAGTGCAAGGCCCTCTGGAACAGTATGCACCTCATTGTGTTACCTGCTTCAGAGGAAACAGTGAAATTATTCTGTGATAGATGTTCACACCATGGTTAGAAACCCATGAAATTCTGGGATATATTCTGAGTCTTTGTGTTTGTCCACACTGGAGTCAGAAATTTTAAAAGTCTTATTGATGGACTTAACTGAAACTTGATAACATCCCATCTTCAGCAATCACATCAAAAATAAAATTTTTTGATCATGTTAAAGAGATGGAGAACTGAATTTTGTTTAGAGCTTTTTGGAAAATAAACTGCAGCTCTTTTTATTAACAGATAGATTAACCAAGTAGCATTACAAACATTATTAGTCTTTGTAAGCATCTTCACACAAAAAAATTACATGATTACATGCTGTTAGAATCATAATATACTTTTCACTTACCTGTGGTGGTTTTAGATTTACTCTGAAAAGAGATGTGGTTTAGCATCACTGAATAAGAGATATATTTATTAAACAGCTTTCAATGATCAAATTTTAAGGTGTAAATTATCAAGAAAGGCACAGAAGGTAATTTCTCTAGATTATTTCAAAAAGTACAAGAAAAAAGAATGGAAGAACATAAACTCCTTGACTACCTAAAACTCTTTAAATGCTCATAGTAAAAGTTAGGAAATAAATTAATATGGACGAATGGCAGAGGGGAGAGAGGGGGAAGGGAAGCCAAAGGAGCAATAAGCAAAAGCTTTAATAAAGATGTTGTTCTAGATACTTAAACAGCAAGAAAGAACTAGTGCAAGAATATAATCTCCACTCAAAATCCTATAAGATCTAGCAAAAAAGTGCATTTCATGCACCAAAAAAAATGAGAATTGTTCTGTTTACAGAATGGTCTGTAGGATAGGTGACATATATACACGTATAAATCTCAGAAAAACAGAGGACCAGCATTCAATCTAAGTACAAAGTTCTCTAATCGAGGCATTAAAAACACACACACAAACAATTCTTATTCTTTTCACTACCACTGAATTACCTGGGTGACTTCTTAACCTAGGCTTGTTCAGGGCTCAGCTGCAGAAGTTGTTCTTGTTCTCTTGAGTTGTTTGCTCTTTAAGGTGAAGGCTTTTCTAAGTATATCCCCAGGGCTGATGCTGTTGCCACTTACCCAGAAGTAAAATTCATGGTCGTTGTGGTTGCTGTCAGGCTCAGCAATGTCTTGGATTCTTGGCATCACTGAGCATACTGTTGGAAAAAAGACTAGATACCGTAAACCACTGCTGCTGGTGGTGTTCTTCCTCAGGCAGTTTTTTGAAAGGAGGGTCAGAGGCGAAGGCAGCCTGCCTTCAGGCAGCCCAGGGGGAAATGAGAGGTAGCTGGTGCAGCTCCCCACCTGGGCCAGGCAGTGCCAGCAGCATCTGGCTGTGGTTTAGTGCCATCTATGATATCTGCCCAGAGTGGCCCATTGGCCACACTGGCTCTGGTATCAGCCTTTCTTGACTTGCTGCAAGAAGAGAGAGGTCAGCTGTAAACTGGGTGAGGTCTTGTCAGAGATGAATGTTCCAGTAAACTCTCAGAAGATCCAGTGTAAACCACTGCAAAGGCAGTTTTGTCAGTCACTGCATGCTCCTGCTCCTTAGTGAATCTTTCATCATGCTGGATGCCCATAGCATAAAAAGGCTGTACAAGCTTATAGAGTGCAAGTCACTGTGGTTATTATTCAATAGCCACAGACATAAGAATTTGTTCGTATGTGCATGACTTTACTGACTTACTGCTAAGGCAGAGGAATCTCAAAGGAGAATTAAAGGAGCACTCTTTGGGCTTCCTTATAAGTACTGAGGTGCATAAATTTACATTTCAGAGGAAGCAGGATACTGAGTGAAATTCAAGAGCTAGTTCTTGGGCACTTAAACTGCAGCTGTGATGCAAGCACCAAATTCAACAGAGAGATCCAAAATAATCTCTTCCCACTCCCAAATGTGTCTCTCACATCTCAGATTTTGAATGAAAAAAACCTTGTGAACTGAAGCACATCACCTTGTCTGGACAGACCATCTTGTGCTGAACTCCTCTGTGAGGCTACTGGGGAGGGAGAATTTCAACAGTGCCACATTTTGGGTTGTTTTCTTTTATTCACTCAGTGCACTTTGCCTGTGTTTTAGGAGAGTAGTGAATTGGTAACCTTTTCATTTTATTTCCAGCAGCAACATCCTTCCCACTTGACAGCTGCAGAACTAGCTTAAGGAGGGAATGTTGTTCTGTGCAAGTACCTCCTGGGGTGGTTTGTAAGTGACACCTGCCAACTCCAGCCTCTATGTGGATGGGGAAAACTGAGCAGCACTGTTCTTTGTGGGATGGTACACTTTTTCCTGAAAGAAAAAAAACAGATGCCTAAAAAATTCATTAATACAAATGAAGCTATTCCAATTTTCACATAGAAGGGCAGACTTAACTACTTAAGCAGTTGTTTTTCTATCAAAAAGGCATTCTGGCTGCTCCAAGTTTGCTACTTTGTTTAGCAAAGATAGAGAAGATTCACTTCTTCTTATTTCTGTCCAGGCTCAGCGTTTGAAGTCAGTACTAGATCCAACAGGACAGTTGAGTTGTGGTGGCCAGAATTCAGTTCCTTCCTCTATGTATGGGTATGTCAACGCACAGCTCTCGGAAGCAAAGAGTACAAGATATTCTGAATTGTTCCTGAGTAGCTCCTTCTGCTCCCTTTTGTACTAAGTAATATAATATGACATATTTACTGGAACAGTATATATAACCATATATATGGGGGGTGATTTGAGACAGACAGCATGGCTTCACCAAGGGCAAGTCCTGCCTGACTGACCTAGTGACTGTCTATGATGGAGTGACTGCATTGGTGGGCAAGGGAGGGATACAAATGTCAACAAGACTTCTGTAAAGCCTTTGACACAGTCCCCCACAATATCCTCTCTAAATTGGAGACACATGGATTTGATGGATGGACTCTTCAGTGGATAAGAAATTGGTTAGATTGTTGCATCCAGAGGGTAACAGTCAACAGCTCAATGCCCAGATGGAGATCAGTGACAAGTGATGTCCCTCAGGGATCCCTACTCAGTCCAGTGATGCTTAATATATTCATCAATGGTATAGACAGTGAGATCAAATACACCCCCAGCAAGTTTGCAGTTGACACCATGTTCAGTGGCACATTTGACATGCCTGAGGTACAGGATGCCATTCAGAGGGATCTGGACAAGCTCAAGAAGTAAGCTTGTGTGAACCTCATGAGGTTCAATATGGCCAAATGCAAGGTTCTGCACTTGGGTTGGGGCAATCCTTGGTATCAATACAGGCAGGGGATGAAGGACTGAGAGCAGTCCTGCAGAGAAGGACTTGGGGGTACTAGTGGATGAAAAGCTGGACATGAGCCAATGATGTGTAGTCACAGCCCAGAAAGACAACTGTATCCTGGGCTGTGTCAAAAGAAGTGTGGCTAGCAGGTCAAGGGGGGTGATTCTCCCTCTCTACTCTGCTCTGGTGAAACTCCACCTGGAGTACTGCATCCAGCTCTGGAGGACACAATACAAGAAGGACATGGACTTGTTAGAGTGGGTCCAGAGGAAGGCTACAAAAACAATGAGAGAGATGGAACACCTGTCCTCTGAAGAAATGCTGAGAGATTTGGGGTTCAGCCTGGAAAAGAGAAGACTCTGGGAAGACTTTTTTGTGGCCTTTCAGTACTTAAAGGAGTCCTGTAAGAAAGATGGGGACAATTTTAGCAGGACCTGTTGTGAGAGGACAAGAGGTAATGGTTTTAAACTAAAAGAGGGTAGATTTAGACTAGATATAAGAAAGAAAGTTTTTACAGTAAGAGTAGTGAAACACTGGCACAGGTTGCCCAGAGAGGTGGTAGATGCCCCATCCCTGGGAACATTCAAGGTCAGGTTGGATGGGGCTCTGAGCAACCTGATCTAGTTAAAGATGTCTCCGCTCACTAGAGGGGAGTTAGACTAGATGACTCAAAGGTCCCTTCCAACCCAAACCATACTATGACTCTATAAATATGATAGCAGTTTTTAGTTTCCCATTCTTTACAGGCTTTTTCAAGATGAACAATTAGTATGTTTCATGTTTTCACTCATTTCAATTTTTTTCTTCAGCATCTTCTAGCTTATTGAACAAGGCCTGATGTGCAGACATATTCTGAATACTTAACCAAATACTCATCTGCTATAGTGACCAGGTTCACTCCTGTACGTTTTCAGTCCATACATTAGGGAAGTCACTCTTCTGGTTATAAACTGAACCAGATATTCAAAGCAGCTCCACTGAATTTGCATTCTGATGGGAGGAGTGTTAGCACTTATCTGCTTTCTGTGGGCACAGGATAGTGTTTTCATACTATTAAAAAACACTCTACATTGCTGATGCCATCATACAGGTTTCAACATTAGCTACAGTTTGATGAAAATGGGATAAAGAATTCCTTGTCAGTGTTTGCTCAGGCTGTAAGGGGAAGGTTTATGGCAACAGGAGTGTCTCAGCAGCAGTGCTCTAGCCAAGCAGAAAATGAAAAAGAATGTAGACTTTTATCTTGAGCTTATTTTTGGGTGTTTTTTTTTTGGTTTGGGTTTAGTATCTCAAATCCTGCTATAACATAAGATGTCATTAAATAATATTTCTGAGATTGTCTTCTATTTCCTAAGCCAATAAGTACTCGTCATTTGGGTTGGGAAAGGTGTGTGCCAGGCTAAAGGAGGAAATGCCTGTGATTTCATGTAATCTACACATTTGCAATTTATAGACGAACCTGGGTTTCATGGACGTGAGTTATGGGACAAACCTTGAAAAGATGGTCCAACCAGTGCAGTCATCATATGCCCTTAAACAAGGCAGGTTTTAAATCCAGAAAAAAATGACAGCAAATCTTAAATCCAGAAATTGTGGAGCCTAGTTCAATTAGAGGCAGATTTCGAAAAGCATTTAGAGACTTAAATTTATCTGGGCTTATGGAAGCATTTGACAGCTGCCAGTGCAATTCACTCTGGAACATCTTGAAGGTCTATTGCATGCCAACAGAAATCATAAACCTCATCAACTTTTTATGTCAAGGTTCTGCTTGAACAGTTAAGGTAAATAGGATCTTGCACAATCAGTTAATCAAAATTGCCTGTCAAACACAGGCTCATTCATTCAAAAATCTCTTTGTCAGACATTGAATTTATTACAGAAAAAAAAAAAAAGTCCCCCCTGAAACATGTTAAAATAATTTGAAGCAGACATGGTAAACTAGAAAAACCCTATACTAGAATATTAAAATTATACTGTCACCTCAAACCTTCTAAATTACAAGGACTGTCCCTCCGCACAAAAATAAACAAAGATATCAATGAGCCAGGGCAAAACATCCTCCAGAAATGGATCTACTGAGCACTTGAGCTGCTCCTACTGTATTACAGTAGGAGGCAATGCCATGCAAGAGATGAGTCAAGTCTAACTCACAGGGGTATGCCAACCAAGGGTGGCTACCTGAAGAAAAGAATGTCTTAAGTACCAAAGCAGTGCCTGGCCTCCAGTAGCTTAAGCAAATTTTCATCACCAATAATCTAGACTGTATGTGTCCCAGATTGTCCCTACCCACAGCCAGGGACACATGTGCTCCATAGTGTATCACATACTTTTCCCCTCCAAGTTTGGGGACCTGCTGGAGGGCACAAATCCTCGCTGTTTGGCTGGAGTTCTGGATTTCAGTGGGATCCCAGTGGCGTGCAGATGTTGTGTATACCTAAATTTTTTCTCCCTTTATGCAATCAGGATATGACCACAGAGCTTTCACAAAGACTGTGCTACATACCAAAGAGAAGTTCTCAGAATAGGGACTGTCTACATGTCCCCCGCTAAATGCACATGTTGAAAACACACCAAAAGCACAAACAAGTGTCTAAATGACCTTGAAAGCAAATGCTTCAGAAAAGGTCTGAAAATTAGACAGAACATCAAGACTCAAAGGAGATAACAACATCTGATCTCCAAAGCTAGTCAGAAAAGAAAAAGGAAGGAAGTGTATTGTAACTGTATTGCAGATGAAGCCACAGCAGCTGCTAGAAAAGGAACTGACTGGACAAAAAATGTTTTACTAGACACTACAATTAGCCAGAAATTCAAGTCTTGTAGATTACTTCAGATAATGGGAGAACCTGATGTTTCAGTCAGGCATTTTCTTATTCTGATTCTTCTGCAAGCTTTTATTAATAAGAATGGACAAGATCTGGTTTTCTTGGCCACAACAAAGATGGTCCCAGTTAAAGTAGATATTTTCTTTTTCTCAGCACAAGCATCCTTTTGGCTAGGACCTGCAAAAACTCTTGCTGGCTTCTTCCCCATCCCGCAATGTATCCCTTGCTGCCTTTGCAGGTTTCTCCTACTAGCTGTTTCACTCCACTCAGCTCTCCCTCTCCCCAGCATGCACTCACACATTGCAGAGACTTCTACCTGCTTAGGACTAAACTCAGCAAAGCATCTATTTCCAAGTAGTTTAAAATTCCTGAGCTGCCTTTGCCTTTCTTGTAGAATGATGGATGGATGGAGAGTACTATTTACCTGCTGACTTTCAGGGAAGAGTTTATTGACTACTTACAATCACTTTAAACAAAGTGGTGATGCCCAGTAGCTTGCACAAGATGTAACATAGACTACAGTGGCAGATGCTTTTGACCTTGTCTGAGACATTAGGACATGTGGTAGTGCAGAAATTCACTATTCTTTAGATATCTAAAACATGCAGATAGGTATCAAGTGGGATTTACAAAAATGCTGGCACCTACATTACTTTCTAAAGCTGCCACTCAGGACCTGATTCAAAGCCATTGTAGTGATGGAAAAATTACCATTGGCTTCAGTAGGATTTGGTTTATATTATTGTTGCACACTCCTTTGCTGCCCTTTGCTGTCTCTGTTTCTGTGACTTGAATTGTTCCCTCATGTCATTGAAAAAAAAAGGGTGGAAACGTTACAAGCAAAGCATAGGAAATCGAATACTGGTCATCATGGCTTTAATAGTGTCTGTTCAATACAAAAAAAAAAATTATTAATTTTATACCTTAGTTCTGTTCATATCTTTAAAAGATCACTATGTCTTAAAAGGATTATCTAAACCAAAAGTGAAATATTCTGACTTGTTTAAAGACGAATATAAGTGTGTGTCATTTACTTTCAAAAATGAT
This sequence comes from Brachypteracias leptosomus, assembly GCA_013401335.1. Taxonomy (NCBI): domain Eukaryota; kingdom Metazoa; phylum Chordata; class Aves; order Coraciiformes; family Brachypteraciidae; genus Brachypteracias; species Brachypteracias leptosomus. The sequence goes on along the minus strand of VYZX01003489.1, from coordinate 38,081 downwards.
GAAACCTCACTAATTTAAGGAGACTGACTGAAAAACTATTCCATGTTCCTGCAGTAAACATCATGTCCATGGAAACCATGTGCAAGAATTTGATTTCTACATCACTGTAGCATATATAAAGTCTGCCTTCATTAGAACTTTTCCAGTATATTAAAATGTCTGATGACAAGCAGTTAATGTCATCTTCTCTAGCTGTCCTAGGCATCAAAACAAATACATTCATTAAAACATGACAGTATCAAGCTGCCTGCAGAATAAATAAGGTGAGAAGGTTTTTTAAGAGTATGTGATTGGATACTTTCTGAATTGGGAAGTGAAAGAAAGATTATATAGTTAGCTAATAGATTAGATAGTTAGATATTAGATTATATCTAATATATAATATTAGATTAGAGAGATTAGATTAAATATTAGATAATTAGACTAGATAGATTAGATAATTAGATATCAGGAAAAAATTCTTCACTGTGAGGGTGATGAGGCACTGGAACAGGTTGCCCAGAGAATTTGTGGATGTCCCATCTCTGGAGGTGTTCAAGGACAGATTGGATGGGGCTTTGAGCCACCCCATCTAGTGGAAGGTGTCCCTGCCCATAGCAGAGGGGTTGGAATAAGCTGATCTTTAAGGTCCCTACCAACCCAAACCGTTCTATGATTCTCACATTAAAGGAAAGACTCAAGAACTAAAACAGGAACCAGTTATTTTACAATTTTGTAGTGTTGGAGAGGGAAGAAGGAAGATGATTTGAAAACCAGTGTATTGGTGTGTGATGGTGAAGAGATAATTTTGAATTTAAAAGAGGAATACTGCATACAGAACTGCATCAGACCCAATGTCTGTCCCAAGCTTGTTGCTATGAGCTCTTACCCACAGGGTAAGAGACACAGCCTGACTTAAGAGTTACTTCCAGCACATCATCTCTACTTGCAGACAATAGAGAGGAAGCAGCCATAGGAAAAGCTGATCTCAGGAATGGAGAACTATTATTTGTGGACATGTCCCAGCACAGTGTAGGGAAGGCAGAGGCTGGCCATAAGTTGGGGAAGGATCTCACTACTGGAAAGAAGTAAGGTTGTCAGTCAGATAGACTTGTTCTCTTTGGTCTGCCTCCTCAATTTTAAATATATGGACACCAAAAATTTTCTATAGCCATTTGGATGTTCTGGATTTGCGCTATCCTAGGCAGTCAGTCTCAGATACACTTGTGAAGTGGTGCAGGGCAGCCAGCCAAATCTACAACACATGTGCACGGCATGCATGTCACGATTGTGCAACAAGACCAATGTCAGATTTCCAGCAAAAAACTTCAATAGCCAATCAGCCCATGAACAGTAAGCCTGCCCCACCCCAGAAGTATTAGTCAGATGGCTCATGCACTGTGTGTGTTGGGGACATTCACCACAAGACTCTGCATAGTTGAATTGGTTAAGTTTTACATTACAATGTTTGCAGACTGTGGGCTGTGAACAAGCTTAGGAGTTAGCATTAGGTGCCCGTGTAAGGGAGAAAGTGTACCACTGCTGTAGGATTCATTTGGTAAAACATAGCTGTCTACATTTGACCTTTTCACAATTTCCTTTACAACTAGTAGAGACAAAATGACACTTCCAAAAGATAAGTCTTCTTCTTCTAAACTGGGCACTGTAGCAAGGTTAGATGACTACAGTAACCATGTTGCATACAGCAGCCCAACAGGCACATGTCTGAAAATGGCAGTATAAAACTTCAACAAAATGTAAATTTATGAAATTTGTGGGGATTTTGTTTGTTTGGGGTTTTCTGGTTTGATTTGGTTTTGTTTGTTTGGGTTGGTTTGGGTTGTTTTTTAATAGCTGTCTATGGGATTGAGAAAGGAAAATTAAAATTTAATAACTCCCTTCTGCCAGGGGTGTTTCCGACAGCTGCCACAAGGACATGACCACAGCACCTTTCATATGTTTCTTGTGGGTGCAAACACTGCCTTTCTGCCACCCAGACATTCTGTGCACAGCTACTCACCATGGCCATATACAGCTCCCAGACTCTTCCCTCTGAGCAAAGAAAAAAACATTTCTCCCCCTTTCCTCCAGGCCAGATCAAAGAACAGTACTTTCCTGGACACCTGCTGCCTCTTGGGTGTCCTATGCAACGTGTGTGCTTGGTTGAATGGCTTCATGCAGATCATATAAGATAGGAACATTTGTTTTCTGGAATGAACAGCTGTAATGAAAATGGTTCCCTTTTGATTTAATGGAACATGTATAATTTCCAATAGGAATGTTGTCTTGTCTAAAGCTTACAGTTGGTTACAAATCAACTCTACATATAGTGGACTGCAGCTCCATTAGTTAACTCAATAGAAATTTTAACAATTTTGCTGTGTCTCAGAATCGGAGTGTGAAGCATCTGTGCATAATTGTAGAGCAGTCTTTAACTATATAGCCATCTCTAACAGGTTCTGGCTTAAATCAAGCAGCTTCATGGTTATAAAGTAGCTAAGTTTTTCCCAGACAAGAGTCTGTACTCAGTTTTTATTGAGACATAGTTCACTTAAGCTCCTTGGCAAATTTTCAAGTGTCACATTCAGTGACAGGACAAGGGACAATGGGTGCAAACTTGAACATAGGAGGTTTTGGGTAAACATAAGGAAGAACTTTTTCGTGGTGAGGGTGACAGAGCACTGGAACAGGCTGCCCAGAGAGGTTGTGGAGTCTCCTTCTCTGGAGACATTCAAAACCCGCCTGGACACGTTCCTGTGTGACCTGATCTAGGTGATCCTGCTCTGGCGGGGGAGTTGCACTAGATGACCTTTTGAGGTCCCTTCCAACCCCTAACGTTCTGTGATTCTGTGACATATAAAAGTGCATTATAAGAAAGGTTAAAAAGTATCAGATTGAGGTGCTTAAATCATCCTATATAATATATGTCTCCATTTCTGCATACAATAATGTGATAGTACTCCCTAAAGCCTAATTCTTGAAGGGAGGAACTTCTTAGTTCAGATGTTACTGGTGAAGCAATCTCATTCAAGTTTAAATTTAAAATCTCTACTTCAGGACTGTTTTCATTAAATAGGAAGTTCTGTTCAAAATATGCCACCAAAAAGTATTGTTTGTTATAGCTGAGGTGGTCTAATACTTCAAGGTTATGTAATTCTTTAAATGCAAAATAACTGGTGAAATCCAATTTGTTAAGACATATATAGATATTGCAGATTAAATGAAAAGATTAATTCAGTGTCATTGAAAGCCTCACCAAGGACATTTGAAGACAAGCTCAAACAAGCTGTACCTTTAAGATCTTTAAACTGATTTGTACAAGTGAAGAAAATATTTTTAGGCCCAAATTCAAGACTTTACAATATGACTTATAAAGTTGATTTTCTAAATAGCACATTTGCTCTTTTTCACTATCAGAATATGTTCATGGTGCTTATGATTTGGTTTTCTACTTCCAGCTATAAGATAATCTGTCAAGTTACCTTTTTTTCTCATATATTTAAGAAAAATATGGTTTCCTTTCTTTGTGGCAACATTTTATTTTCTTTCAGGGATAGATCTGTGAGGTTATTAAATTCCTTGAAGACAGACATCAGATTTTCTAATAAAGTTTGGATCAAGATCCAAGACATTTATCTTTTTAAGGGTAAATAGAAGTTTATGTGTGCTTTGTTTTGCTCTTTAAAAATATCCTTTAACATATAATGACTCAATTATAGCTTCCTCTAACTACAATGATTTTAGATATGATAAGCGTTGAGACAGGTTTTGATACCACGAGTAGATATACTTCTGGTAATTGAAAGACAAACCCTGCTCCTCCAGAGCAGATGAACTCTTTACAAGATCCCTGGAGTCAATCACTGGCACAAAGAAATCAGATGCAAAAGGAATGCACTCACAGCTCTGGCAGTTTGGGAAAGCAGACAGCAGGTATTTTGGGGAGTTAGAATTAAAGTCTGCTTTGTTAAGTATGCATTTGAACAAGAGAGTTTCCAGAGTGAAGCTTGAATGGAAAAGTATTGTTGAAGCTCTATGACTCAGGTCAAGGTGCTGTAGAGGTATGGGTGGGCATGATGGCACTTGGGTCAGGTTATTGTGGGACAGTCAGTAACAACAGGGTAAGGTTGGTGAAAGTGGGACAGACCCAAATACCACGGGAAGAGATTTTCCATAGGGGTCACTAAAACACCAATTTTAATCCTCACGGCTTTCTTTCAAGATTGTGGTGTTGAGAAAGTGTTGTAATGGAGAAGATGCTGCTGGGCATGAGCCTTAGTCAAGTAACAGTAGGTGGAAGGCCTCTGGGTACCATCTTCAGTAATCGTTGCCATTAAGTTACAGTGCCTTTAGCTTTTTAGACTTGAGAAAATTGCATTTAATTTGTACAAAGGCTTGATGACTCTCCTGGTTAGATTCTTTGGGTTTAATGTATCAAAATAAAAGCGTTCTCAAAATTGCTAAAATCCTCTTCAGAAATCTCTTCAGTACTCTCAAAGTGTCAGAATTTTAGCATGCACTGTTTCTCTAGTTGTCCAAGGCCTCACTAAAAGCTTGCTGATGTTACTTTTCACATACTAAAATAAGGTATTAATCCTGTAGTACAGACCGAGCAGTGTGCTCATAGTCTCTATTAAAGTGACCAAGATGAAGTTGGATTACACTCTGGTCATTGACTTAAGGGCAAGCAAACACCTTCCCATTAATAAAACATGTAGGAAGGATTGGCATTAGATATTGCAAGCCTTCAAGTAAATTAAGAAATAGCCTGAACGAAAAGCCTTAGTGATGAAAAATATTATGAAGTCCTCTACACTGATAATTCAAAAATTATTTACATTAACAGCTGGATCACATGCAGCAACAAACCTGAAACTCAATGCAATTGTCTAGCATATCTATTCCTATACAACACTGTCATGCACAAAAACAAATTAAAAATGAGAAGTGAAAGTAAGATAAGGAAGGAGAACAGTATAAGAAATAAAATCATTATGTCTAGTTGATGGGTGGGTGGGCATGTGGTGGCCAGCAGGCAAAGCAATGTGGGGATTCCTTAAGAACTGTCTCAACAATACACTACCTCAAGAACAGAAATATATAAAATTCAGGTTCCAATCATGTTCCAGTTTGTATTGTTTCATTCTGCAAACATGCATTTTCCATTCAGTTATGTTACAAGAAATTTTCAAATTCTCTCCACAAAAAATAACTGCATCATATTACTAAGGGACCACAGTACAGTGCTCTGCTGTAGGCTTGACAACATATTGAGAGAAAGAGGCAACAATACACAGAGAGAGAAGGAGAGTGGGAGGGAGATGAGAAGGAGAAGGAGAAGAGGGAGAGGGAGAGAGAAGTTATCAGAAAGACTTCTAGTTATCAGGAATTCATGAACAGGAGGTAATATAATTTTAGACTTTTTTTTCCCCCTGCACATTATACAGTATAAAACATATCACAACAAATCACAGTAAAGGAAGACTTAGAAATAAGAGGACAAGGGCATAATAAATTCACAGGGGAAAGATGTATTAAGTGCTCTTTGCATGATATCTTGGTTAGTTCATTTTTCATTTAAGTGGTCTTTGGGTCTCCAGAATTTCCTTTGTCCTTCAGTCCTTGCCCCTGCTCATCCCTTCTCAAGCTTATGCCCAGTGAAATGGCAACCTTACCTCCAGCCAATGAGGACTAGCTAGGAGGATTACCAAAGAGGCTTAGGGTCTGTTGTGACAAGTTTGCCTTTAAGCTCCTAACTGAACTCTCAGTCCTGTGGCAGAATTGGAAAAATCTGTATAGATAGATATGAGAAGACAGTTGAGCCTGATGGCCAAAACTTTGAGCTTTATTTTTCCCAATGAAACAACATTAGAAGCACTTAGGAGTCTGCAGCAGGTTGTCGCACGAAAGGACAGCCTAGACTAGAGAGTTCAACAGGTGGGGCATTCACACTACCCCTTTTTAACCCCCCTGGTGCAGGATCCTACAGTAGGAAGATATCTCCCCTGACACTCCCTAGGGCTGCTTGAGGCAAGATTTGGGTTTGAGCACCCTGAGCTGCTCCCTCTTAATTTTGGCATGCAGACCATCTGCCCTTTTACCTTGTTGCTCCTCCAGTCATGGTATTACTTGTATCACTTTAGAGTGCCTTGCCACTGGAGACTAGAAAAGGAGAGCTTTTCTATTTCTTTTTCTTTTTGAAAAGAAGAATTGAGTGATCCAAGAGAAACAACTACTTTCTCAATATACATTATTAAAACACTCATAGCATATAAAATTACTAATATAAGAAAATACTTGAGAACAGTGCCAGACTCAGGCTGTTGGTTAATATTTTTTGTTCCTGAGAATAGAATACTGCTTTGAGAAAATATTTCTCTTTTGTACTCTTAGGTTCCTTTTTCTTTAAAGCTAGTTATATATTTAACTTGCCTTATAGGTTCTGTTTCCCGAGGTTTGGTTTCTTTGTTCTTTTAAATGGTTAATGATTGGACTTGATGGTCTTAAAAGTCTTTTGCAATCTAGGCAATTCTGTGATTCTGTAATTCCATAATACATAAACCACATTCTTTCCTTCTGGGAGATTTATTAACTGATTTTGGTACACTGTTGACAAAAATAAATGGAACTGAGGTTGTTTGAAGAAACTTTGTTGTGACCCATGACATTAAAAATTTCTCTTTTTTTTTTTTTAAAGTGGAGGGGTTTTTTAATATTTGTATATATATACATACATACAGATATATATATAAAACTGCTCTGGGATTAGTGTCTTTGTTCAAAGGTCAGAGCCTCAGAAGGTCTTAGCTGCTGCAAAGCTGAGTTCCATCACAGCTACTCTTTGCAGAGGTGGTTGCTCTTCTTTCTCTGTCACCTGCAGAGCTGCCCCCCTGCTGGAAGGCGCTCTGGGACTAGTGTTAGAGGGTGCATATCACCTCTTAGAGCCTATACATGCACACACATACAGCCACATCAGTTTCAAGAAAATTTTAAACCAAAAATGTCTCTAGTCCAGAACACTAGTTTTTCTGCCATGTACTTTCTATGACTGGATGTCAATTCAAAGCAGAATTTGATTCCCAGCCAGCCATGGCAAGCTGAAGCAGAGTCTGGGAAGGAGCATTACTAAAAGGGAATCTATTGTCTTTGATTTACTCCTTAAATGCACATGGCAACTGTGACTGAGAAGTACCTTACAAACATTGTTCCTGATCCTTAAAAATGTGTTTAGGAAGCATTGCCCATGCTTGTAATATTATACCTTTTCTTAGTGGGAACAAGTGAGAAAATAGGTTACATAGAGTGGAGGACAAGTATTACACAGCTAAAGTCATGTCATAACTTGTTTTTTATGTGCATCACTTACTCTGGGACATGTTTCACAAAGTTTACAAAACTTAGAGTTACCCTTCAAAGTGCAGTGTGTCCCTCTTCCAGCCACTGCTGAGTTGAGTTGACATGCCCACCTACACCCACTGGCAGCATCCTCACCATTCCCTCTCCCTTTCCAGACATAACTGAGGTGCACATCAAAACCAAAAACAAAGATGGTCATCCACATGAGGGGCTTCATCTTTTCTCATGCCCAATGATAATATGGGCCTTGGGTAGAATTACAGGAGATATCCAGGGTGAAACAACAGAAAATGTGGTTCCAGTGATATCACAAGGGTAGAAGCCAAAGCCACTTGCTGCTGCTTCCTTTTTCACCACACTGGTGTCCAAGTTTCCTGTAGTTAAGTATAGGTTATACAACACTTCACCTTCCTCTTCTTGCTACAGTTAAAATTGCTGGTTGGCTTTCAAACATGAATAGTCCATCTCTGGGATTTTGATAGGTTGATGCCACTGCTGCATGTGGCAGGTTTTAGGACATAATAGCTTCTGTCATGGTGACACTGTGGAACATCTGAGAGGAACGTGTGAGGTGAGAAAACACACGGAATTATAGAAGGGCTTTAAGATTTGTTTTTCAAAAGGAGCAAGTGTCAATACAATTCGTTTTTGGAAGTTCTTGCTTTTGCATCACAAATGGGAATTCAGGATAGATAAACAAAAGCACAGCTCAGTGGTTGAGTTTCTCCTAGGTTAATACTAGAACTAAAAATAAGATAAGCCATAGTCCAAGGTAATTAGGTTAAGAGATTCTATTATGAACAGAACGCAGTTATTTAACTGCAATGTTCAAGAGCACAGTCTTGTATGAATGTAATTCTTCCATATAAACTTGTCAATCTCAAATATTCTGGGAAAATGATGGGGAAGAATCATCTGCAAACAATAAAGCAAGAATACAAAATTAAAAACTATCGTGTTTTATGTTTCAGGAATTTTTCCTTTGTTCTTGTCCATTGTGAGTAATTCGCCACAGATGGATGCCAGTTAAAAATCAGATTTCAACTGAATTCTTCAGTTAGGAAAGCAAGTGCATAAAAAAATTGGTGCAGGAAAAGAAGACATGTTCACAAAAAACATCTCTTTGACAGCTTCTCTCTTTAACTGAAAAGTACTACATCTATTGGAAAATACGAGACTGGGTATGTATGTTTCTAAGCAACACATACTTCCAGAACCTCTCACTCTTATGGAATCTTAATAAAATATTGATAAAATATATGACACCAGAGTTGCAGATATTACTGTGTGAAGTATGACATAGATAAACCCAATGCTAAGACAGTAAGACTGGAACTTAGATTGTAAAGTGAAAGAAAATATTCAGAAAAATATTTAGAAACCAAAAGCCGAAACCTTCTGTTTTACAAGCTTGTCAGCTTTTCCATAATTATATAAATCTGTTATTAGTCCTTCAATAATGCCATTACTAGGAAAAGACTGGAACTTTATTTCCTCAAATGTTTCTGAATTTACACTGGTGAAGGTGGTTTTGATTTTGTGGATGTTTCTCTTAAAAAAAAGCTCAGTTGTGTAGGTCTTCTTTTGCTTAGAATTTTGCCATTAGCAGTATCTCTTGGTAACAAAGAAGGAAACCAAAGTGCAGAGAGATAAGGCAATGGATTTAGATCAGTAGCTATTCTAATACCACTTCTTTGAGCTCAGGACTGTATATTTGAACAAAGATACTCTCCCACCAAAATGAAAAAAACCAAAACAAAACCACTCCAGTTTTACAAAATTTAGTGAGGCTTTCTACTGTCTCATACTTTGAACACCCAAATTAAGAATTTCTCACCAGATGCACATTTGATTCTCAATTTTAACTATTTTTCTAAGCCCCTGAGAGCAGTCCCACTAGAAATTTGTTTCCCGAGCAATTAGGGCTGTTGCTCACTCAGGCAGAAGTGGTAAGCTCAGCAGCTGTAAGCCCGAGTTGAAAAGATAAAAATTCTTACATTTTCCTGACACCTAAAATCAAAGCATGAGCTTTGGGTATTTTCTGAGACAAGTTTGTTGGCAAATGCTTTACTTGTTTTTCATAAATACACAAACTATAATTTTCTATTAAAATCACATTTACTCCAAGAGTGATCTGAACAGCAGCAACTTTGGGCACAGCCAAACTCCTCCTGGTAGTCTGCATACTAGAGTAAGCTGAGCAAGTGTCTCACCCACACTTAACCCAACCACAGGAGATGCTGGAGGCCTCCAGTGAACTGAAGGCTGGAAGTGGTGATTCTGTTCTAAACCAGGGACTTCCAGTGGGTAGTGCATCTTCTCTTGCTGTGTAGCAATCCATGTCAAGCAAGGCACATGGCAGCTAAACATCTGTGCTGGCAACAGTTTCTGTTCAATCTTGTCATAGCAAATCAAGTGAACTATCAGGTTTGGGACTAATTGTGCATTTCATTTTGGGGTATAATATGACAATCACATTTTCCTCCATGCTTTGACAGTTCCTCCAAATGAAGTTTAAGATTTTTTGCTCACTGTGCATCATAACCATATTTGCAAGAAAGGGCAGAGCTAAACAGTTTCTTGGAGAAGTTTGTTGTAAGCCAGGGTATTGTTTGTAGCTATTGCATTTTTCAGGCACTGCCAGAAGTAGGGCTGAGATTGAGGGTTAGTTGGCCATTCTAGGACAGAACTTCCACACAGCCTCTTCCTCAGCCGGACATACCGGGACTTCTGCAAAACCTTCTCAAGAAATATCAAGATAATGACATCCATTTTCTCATCTAGAAGTCGCTGGTGGGCCATGTAAAATGTTGTCCTGAAGCTGCCACTTTTAATATATTTGTTGGTCAGCACAAATATGGTCTTTTTGCTCAGCTGAATACTCTGGGAAAGGTTGTCAAAGACTGGCTGTCCTGGGAGCCAGTCCCTTCCTTCCAGGCATAAATTGAATTGTCTGGCTTTTTGATCTTCCAGCCTTTCAACCAGTTCTGTCAGCACCCACTCATTCACAGCTGGGTCTTCATTGTCATAGGCAATAAAAGCATCATAGCAAGCATCTGGTAAAGACAAACGCTGATAGCCCTTCAACTTGGCAGTGCAGTAATGGTAACTATACCACACATCCCAGAAATAGAGATGGCTCATCACAGTGAACACCATAAGACCTAGGACAGTTGAAGCTGATAAAGCATACAGGATCAAATATGAAGTGTCCAGCTCACAGGTATACAGATCCAAGAAAACCACACTCTTTCCTTTATGTGCCCCTGGGCCAGCACAGGTCACATCTGTGGCCAGAAGAGGAATAGTCACTTGAGTATGATTGATCCACCCAACAAACCACACGGCATCACAATTGCATTTGAAAGGATTGTTATGCAAAAGCAGCATCCTCAGGTTGCTAATGACATTTTCAGGGAAGCTAGATTGCTTAATTATTTGGATCTTGTTTGAGCTGAGGTCCAAGTACTTCAATTTAAAAGCACCTCTGAGAAAATGTTTGGTTAGCAGTTGAATGTGATTGTTACGGAGAATCAGTTCTTGGAGTGTTGAAGAGCAATTGGCCAGTTCTCGGGGAACGGTAGTCAGAAGGTTATTACTAAGGTCGAGAGTTACGAGTTTCTTCAGATACTGGAGTTTTCCCCAGTTGAAACTCTTCATCCTGTTATTGGTTAAGTTGAGGATCTTGAGTTCTGGAGGCATAGCTTCAAAAACACCAAAAGGCAAAAAACTGAGTGAGTTGAAGGAAATATCCAGGTGTTCTAGGTTGGTCAGATTCTTGAAGAATGACAAGTACCTAGAATTCCCATCCATCCATAACACATCTAGATGATTTCCTCTGAATTCTAAGATTTGAAGAGATTGGCTTTCCATTCCTAGGCTATTAGAGGTAGAAATGGCATTCTCATTCATCATCAGCTTCTTCAGATGGGCCAAGTTTTTCATAAAATTAAGCACGTGAGTAACACCTTCTGCCAGAAAATAATGTTCGTTATTGCTCAAGTCTAGAATTTCTAAAAATTTAAGTTCTTCGAAAGCAGTAGAGTATAGCAAGTCAATCCTGTTGTTAGAAAAATCCAGGTATTTCAATCCAGACAAGTAGGAGAATTCACTTCCATTTAAAGTTTGACTTATCGCATTACCTGACAAGTTGAGGCATCTCAGGGAATCAAGACCACGGAAGTCTGAGGGGTTAATAAAAAATATGTTGTTTCTGCTTAAATCCAGAGTTTCTCCATATTTCAGGCACTCTTCCTTAACTGGAGATTTGTAGGAAGCAGCCTCTTTGTCTTTGGACCTGCAGCTTCGCCCATACTCATCATATCTGAAATAATGCATCTCTTGTAATACTTGCCTGTTGAATTGCTCTACTGAAATCCTAGAATTAGAGCAAAATCCATACAAGTTTCTTTCATCTGAAGAAGGAGAAATTTTATTAATTGAGAGATCTATGAGTTTAAGAGCTGGGAATTCATTGAACACTCTCAGGTCAGCAACTTTAATAAAATTAGTCCCGAGATCCAACACTGTTAGATTCCTAAGACTGAGCAACGGATCTAGATTTCTTCGACTCAGTTCTTTAAAGACATAACCCTTGAGCCTCAGGGCTTCCAGGTTAGAGAGAGAAGAAAATGTCTTAGACAGATTCAAGTCTGGAGAATACATTTTCATTTCAAAATTAAAGGACAGATCAAGCTCTATGAGATTAGGGATGAATTTCAAAAATTGAGCATCTCCAATCTCCTTTATGAGGAAATTTTGGGAGAGGTCAAGCTCTTTGAGATTCCTCATGTTTTTAAACCAGCTGCTGGGTATGCTTTGAAGAGAGTTACTGTGAAGTCGCAAAATTCTTAAATTTTTCAAGGAATAAAAAGCATTTGAATGTATCTGAATTGTGTTATTGGGGCAGGGAATGCAAGGATATGGGGCATTATAGCAACGTGGGCAATTGCCACTTAGATCAAGAATTTCTAGGTTGTGAAGGGCACTTAAATCATGTTCTTGAACCACTTCAATCATGTTATTGTAAATATACAATTCCTTTAAAGTAGACGGCAAATTGGGTGGAATATGAGTTAAGTTGTTAGACTTCAGGGATAGGATTGTTAAGTTTTTCAGTTCCAGAAAGGCTGTTTTTTCAATTTCAAATGAAACATTGCATGGATTACGGTAGTAACAGTTCTGTCCCAGATACAATGCTTCTATGTTTCCTAGCTCTGACAAATTGGTTTTTTGGATAGAAAATATATTGTTTGCTTCCAGGCTCAGCAGACTTAAAGTAACAGGAAGACCCCGGGGTATTTCCAACAGCTGGTTTGCATCCAAATACAATGACTTCAGTCTTGTCAGGGCAGCAAAGCTGCCAGTCTCAATGTTTAGTTTCCTGGTGCACACGCGATCTTTGGGCCCCATTCTGACAGGCACACAGTTGCATCTGAAGTCAATTTCCACAAGGTTTTTGAGATAAGCAAAAGATGTTTTATAAATATGGGGGATATGGTTAATACTCAGGGTAAGGTTGGTAGCACTTGCAGGGATCCCTCTGGGGACTTCCATGAGACGCCGATCGGTGCAGTCCACTGTCACAGTATCTTTAGAGTCTTTAACATCACAGGGCAAACTTTTGAGAAACTGAGCTCCTGACAGCAGCATTGGAAACAGGAAGAACAGGAAAAATAGCAACACATTTGACATCTTTGCATGAGGTACCTGAAAATAAAGAAATAGGGAGGTATCAATTTAATGCAATGAGAATAGCTCTTAGGCCATCATATCGACCTCGTATTGGGTTAGAGTAAATATATAGCTAACCTGGAGTCCTGTCTTTCACAATGGCTAGAATTGGATGTGCAGGTAGGATTAAAAGGTTGGGGATGTCATATGTTGGTATTTTCTCAAATGCTTTATTTTCTTTCTTATCACTAAGTATTGTAGTGTTACAAGAAATAATCAGCCTCTAAATAAGGAATCATAAAAAAATATCTACTGAAAAATGACAAGGCAGGTGATTAAAGGCTACATCTCTGTAAATTTTCTTTTTTGAAGGGGAAACAAGTGGTGTTAAACATCCAACAGATGGCCATTGTATAATAGTGTAAATGAGAAAAGTTAATCTTTTGAAGCATATTGTGGTGGGTTTACGTTGGANTGTGAGCACTCATGGCTAGACATAACAGGGGTGTGTTATCAACAGCCTCTGGTTCCCAGTACTGCAGCATGAGGGCTATATGGGGAAAATCAGCTCAGACAGACCCACCACATATATGAAAGACAGAGAAAATCTGTAGTTACATAAAAGCTAGTGCACAATTTCAAAACCACACTAACAATTGAGTGCCTAATTTGAATTTCACATTATTGTAAGGATTTTTCCTCTAGTGTTAGAAAGGATGTATGGTTGTCTTAAGCCAGTCAGTAGCTATATTTCCATATGGTTTAATACCCACTTGCAATTTCACTGTCCAATAAGGACAGTGGTCCAAGAGGGCACTATAACAATGTGAAGTGTAGAAATGGAAAATCAAACACAGATTTAAAATTGAGCATGTCCCATAAAGGAATAATAACCAGTAAATAATTAGAGCCAAAATCCTGCAGGTATTTAAAGAATCTTCCCAAATTTGCTCCTTGTCTGTCAAGTCTTTGTGGTCTTGCCTACTTTATAGATTTGTGTGCATTATGGGAAGACCAATAAGCTTTTAATACTTCACGACTTACTTCTTTGGGAGCAGTTAATGTCAAAGAAACCCTGTCCCTCTGGCCACAGGCTGCGGCGGGAGATCAATGGACAACGCGTACACAGATTAATATAATCCAAGCATTGCCGTTTATTGCCCGAAGCTCACTCCTTATATACCCACCAGCGCTAACCACGCGCTGGAAGCACCACTCTTAATTGGTAAAGCAACTCTGCCAGGCGCTAGGCAACATCTCTTGATTGGCCAGGTAGTCTCAAGGCGCCTCCCTTGGTTCCGCCTTCTGCCTCCATTTTCTTGCTGCTTCACTCCTGTGTCACGTGCCACACGTGGCTATCCCCGTGTGTCCTTGTTTACAACCTCCTTGTAACCGTCCTTGTGTGTGTCCTTGTTTACATCTTTCCTGCAGCCATTCTTACTGGCGCCATCAAGTCTGGGTTTGCTGACACGTCTATTCTTATGGAGATACCTCTCCACAACAGGCAGCCAGTCAGGCAAACAGGCTGCCAGCCCTGGCTTGCCTAGCACAGGCATAGGGGCCATGACCATTTTGCTGCCTTGCACAGTTTGTTAACTGCCTGTGTCTAGTGCTGGTCAAGAGATTTAAAGACAATAAACCCACAATAACCAACATCATCATTTGTTCCTGGAAAACTCAGTGTTGAAGGTGTGGAGATGTATGGCACACAATGCTCTTAAATAACTAGGATTAGTTATATATGGAATAATATTGACTAAATGTGAATACCCAGTTAAGCAGTTGAAAACCAGATGATTAGGTAAAGTATTCAAGCTACAAGAAAATGTTTTTCCTTTTTAGCTGGGACACAAGAACATATAAAGATCCACTCAAACAATATGTGAAAACCCTGTTGAATGTTGTCTCAGACTTGCCTTGCAGATGACACGGGCTTGGAGATTAATTGAAGTTTCCAGTTGTACACTCTGTTTACTTAGACCACTGTGCCCTCTGTATAACATTGTGCTTCTGCATTACCTTAGATAACTATGCTGAATCTACCTATGCATCTGTGTATCTCTAGGAGTTCTCTAGCAACTAAGCTGGGCAGTAAATGTGAGAGAAGCCAGATGAAGTCCCACACAGCACTGCACTTCTGTTACCTAAATTCAACAGCCAAATGAAGTCACTTTTGGAATTCATTCAGTCAGCTTTGAATATAAAGCTTCAGTACAGAAGGAAATATGTAACAGTTCACCACAGACCTTGAATTCAGTGTAACCTGGTACTGTACTACACCACAGCCTTTCCTCAGCCATGATTTCTTTTCCCATTGCCAGGAAGTGCTACAGGGTCTTCTCCTTTTCAGCAAATCAGAAAAAGAACAATGTAGCTAAATGTCCCAGCTGGTAGCCGTGACTATCATTCAGAGAAAGCTAACCTGAACTAACTAGGTCATTATTTTCAACTCTTGTGAGGTCATTTGTTGTGAATCAAAATAACTTTGGAAATTCACCCAAGTGGAGGCCACTGGGTAGGATAGTTGACCAGTGTCTTCAGTACAGTCTGACCAATCAACTTTAAAGGATGATTAACTTTTCCTATTTCCTTATGTAGACAAGCACTTGCATGAAAATTATGAATAGGAACAATCAGAGTAAGTGGGGAGCCAATTTCGAGAAGATAAAATGCATTCATTTCCTCCTGTCATCCTAGCTTTTTTTTAGAGCTCTTTGTCCTCCATTAATGTAGGCAGGGATGTGGGAGGGAGAAGGAAGGACTCTACCATTGATATTAATTATGTAGAAAACTGAAGGTCTTTCTTTGAATGAAAAGAGACATTGCTGAAGAAAAATCTGGATATGTTCTTGTAAATATTTTGCCTTCCTTCTTTTCCAAGGGACATGCTATATTATGCCTGTAAAAGACTTTATTAGATGAACAAAACCCCAAAGAATCTCTATCCTAAATGAATGGCCCATGAAGGCCCAGCTCTTGCCTACCTCCATTTCTTGCATTACCAGAGTAATACACCCCAAAGATCAGGGCCGTTAGCCAAGGCAGATACCCAAGGAGCATGGGAGAGAGGTGGCAGGAAAACCGCAGAGACTCTCTGCACTGTAGGACACGGTACCTGGAGCCACTGGGGAAAATACTGACAACTGCCACAAATCAAACTCCAGCAGCCTGTCTTCCTTTCCAAGAATGAAGAAAAACCTCTTCTGCTAACTGGGGGTCAAAGCTGTGCCCCCAGCTGCTCTTGAGGAAAAGTTAATTAGAATCCACCTTTAAAGATTTGCTAAACCAAAGTAAAGCCCTCTGTTCAAGCACTAGAGCAGGATTTGGGCAAGGCAAGATTGCAGTCTAGATTGTCACAAACTTTCTACGTGAACACATGCTAGGCTACTATACTCAGGCACTTAATTTTAGGCACTTACCCAAGTTCCTCAGTTCATTGCCATCAGCTGCACTGACATTCAAGAGAGCAGGAGAGGAGGGAAAGGCCCTTCTGAGAGTACTGCTCAGCTCCGAACATGGATGGAACTCCGCCTGACTGCACACCAAACAAAGACTAACACTGCAGTTTTAAGTGTCTAAAATTAGGTGTAGTGAACCTGGGCCTCAAAAGTCTTCACAAACATGTTTGTAGGTTTCTTAAGAAGTAAAAAAAGCCTTTTGAGAAGTTTGCAGTGCTTAGATTTTGAACTCTCATGTACCACAATATTTTTAGGAACCTAATTGTTCTTACAGAGCCAGCCTAGCTCCTGCCATCTTTGTGCTCTATTTCTTCGTATATCTTTCTGTTTCTTGATACCTTTTTAATGCATTAGCTATTTTAACCATAAACTGCTACATTCTGGTGCTGTGTCTAACTATTTGCACGTGTAACACCCTGTGTCTGTTATAGTACCAGAGCAAATAAAAGAGATTATTTTAGTTAAAAGAAATAAGCAACACTGATTTGTGCAACATCTCTACAATGAGAAGCCAGTTTAAAAGTACATCTAGAGAAATGCATGTGAACTGTCCTTTTCTCTGTGATCTACACTTGGATTTATAAGAAGTTCAAAAAGCACTAATCTGCTGATATTAACTAGCATGTGCACAAACCCATAATGATTTAGAATATTCTTCAAATATTCAGCAACAATACAACTAGGTGTTTCTGAAGGAAGTTTTTCTGTAGGGGGTCCATATGTATTTTAAAAGCTGAAAGTAGAAAGACTAGAGAAAAAAAAATATCTCAGAAGTTACTTGAATTAGAAAAGACATTATACCCGTTCTGTAGCACCGTAGTACAATTAAATGCTGGCTAGATAGCATTAGTGCAAATAAACGCTTTCATTATGTATGCAGCTTCTAGCCATGATAGTAAATGTTAACGTTTAGAAAGCAGAAAAAGAGAATGTGTTCTTGAAAATGTTACACAGCAGTTCCCACCAAAGAGGTTTAAGAGCAAATTTAAAATGAAAGTTTAACCTACCATTTTCTGTGTGCTTCCAGGGCTGGCAGATTTGTCATTGGAGGAGAGTGCAAATTGGAGTAAAAGAAAACAGCATAAAAGAGGTCCCCACTGGTTCAGCTCAGGTGCAGAGGAGAGTATAACGTGACATAACTCACTCAAGAAAAAGGCAGTATTCACTACTCTACCTCTATTCTTCAGCTGGACTGCAGCTTGAGAAGTAATTAAATGTGAAACAACTGTTGCAACCTACTTCCTCAAATATTTGTACTTAAAGTTAAAACAACAGTACCTCATTTACTCCTCCACTCCCCATAAAAGTAACTAAGTACTCTTATTTTTTCTCCTTTTAAGCAAATTCTCACATTACTCATACACCCATGTGCTGTTGTGACAAAAGCGGGGTTGTCTTCCTTTTGGTCTCATATGCTGCAAATGCTGTCTTCTTTGCTACTTTTGAACACAGTTTTTATTTTAAACTGTGCCTTTTACCTAGCTACAGTGCCATACCATAAAGAACTATATTAAGACCTACTCCAATAACATGAACACTCAAGCCACAGGGAACCCCAAAGGAGGGTGGTTGCAAAACACTTGGCAATATAGCATAAGATCAATCAGTTCAGAGACAAATGTATTGCATAAGAGTAACATCCACTTCAGACAACTAAGATTTGCAGAAGCTCAAGTTCCTTCTTTTCCCTCCCACATCTTTAGTGTAAGCCGCACGAAGAGACGGAAATTGTTAACTGACATTAACAATATTTTTTATTTTGAACTTTAGTTGTTATTACTATTACTATTACTGGTTCATTTCTGCTGTAAATACCTTCAAGAACTGGAACAAATCTCTTAGGCTGGATACTTTGTGGAAGAAGCATCTATTAAGTGAATGACATTTTGGACAAGGGAACGAAAATAATTCAGGGTAAAAAGGGTAGTGGTGAGGGCATAGGAGACAGCATACACAAAAATAAAAACTGCATGGGAGACTGTAGAAGGGACCAAGTCAAAGATGACATGAATAGACTTAAGCTGGTGGAAAGCCAGCATTTCATGGAACATGGTGTCTGAGAGTTTCTTACTTAGAAGTTCCTATGCTTAGGACAGACTAGTTCAGTGGTTAGGATATTTATTAGGTGGTTTGGGGTTTTTAATGTGTTCTCTCCCTACATATTTTTCTTTACATTTTAAACAGCAGTTCATAATCTCTCTGACTGAGGTGGAGCTGAGGAACTCATTTCAGAAGACTGGAACCTGAACAATGAACAGGAAAAGTATTTGCAATCATACGTTAAAGTTCGATGGATTTAGTGGATGAGTCGTATAGACATAAATCAAAACAAGAAAGTGTGCAGCATCATTATTGTTTCATTCAAGGTCAAGGAAAGGGCTTATTAACTGACTATAGGTTCAGGACTATATTGCTCACCTTTGTGCATGGTTACTAAAAGTACATTAATAAAGTACACTTCCTCTGCTATTTACTGTTATCTGGATTTTTCTTTTCACACAGGATACACTGAGGTTTTCATTGGGGGTTATTATAACTAAGGCAGATGTCTCAATAAAATCCTGCTGCATTCTGCAAGGCTTTCCAATGCATTTCTGGTAGGAAGAAAGCCTTCACTACAAACACCCTACACTAGCTATTCCACTCTGAATATTTCAGATTGTATGTCACCAGGGGAGAAAGTTAGCTTTCACTTGTTTACCTTATTGTAAGCAAATGAGCTTGATTATCTGTGAAATATACCTAAGAGAATGACTTGGCACAAGCTGAATAGTGAATGTTGATTTCATCAAGCACCTAACCATGTCCACAGTATATAAGCAACTGGAATGTTGCTTAAATATGAGATGCTTAATGCTCACTTGTTTTGGTTGTAAAGAGGTTTTATAAAGCACATGTCCAGTCATCCAACCTTACAATTTTCAACAGGTCTTTGTGGTTTTGGAGATTGTTCTTGTGGTCTGTACAAACTTTGGAAATTTTCATGCCGTCCTGACACTTTGCCTTTTCTTTTGGACTAGTCTGATTTTATTTTTTCATATCAGGAACTCACTGTCACCCAGCAAAGAGCACATGAGTTTCAATTCCGTGCAGAGTGAAACTGCAACTTTAGCTGAACACTAATAGAAACTCAGAGCACTTTTCTGCTTTTTTTTTAACTTAAGAACTGTGGGAAGTAAAATACAACAACATTTCCCTTCAAAAGAGTGGGAGGTAAATGCAGAGGAGCTCAGCAGTCCAGAACTTCAAATCTATAATTTGTTTTTTAAAGGCACAGGGAATCACTGATTTACTGATTTTAAAAGTTCATGTTTCCCTCAGACATTGTGCAAAATCTCTTTTGCCTCCCGTGAAACATGAAGTAAGTGAAAGTAGAAGAATACTTCTTACTGCGCCATGTGCTATAGGAGGACTCACAGGTAACAAAACATGTATTTTGCCATCTCTATGAGTGAAGAATATAATTTAAAATAGAGCAAGAGTCTTTACTTTCTTTAATCTACTAAAAGTTTTAATCTACTAAAGGTTTGGGGTTTTATTAGATTGAAACTGGACTGGTGAACATTGCATTTCCTTTTTTTTTCCTGTCATCTAAATGAAAACTTACTGCAAGTTGATTTAGTTTATTTTTCAAAATTTGGATTCTACTGTGTTTACCTTAAAGTTTACCTGAAGTCTTAAAGTCTTGCAGTAATATCTTTTCTGTGATGTGCTAACCCTTATACCAATAACTATGATAGCAGCCCAAGCATTCATGATTAATCTAATGTTTAGTGTAACATTGCATAATTTACCCAGGAACTTACCAAAGAGATAAGTTAAGTTGCTCAGTTTTTTAAATACATAAGTTGATTCTTCAAACTGAAGTAGACATGTACAAAAAGAACCGCAAAGAGAAATGGATAGCAAAATTGAGGAAATGATAACAAAATCACTTGCAAAAGCCTTAATGGGTGTAAAAATGCCAGATCCCTGCTAATAGCTGTTGCAGAAATGTGTTTGCAGGTACTAAAAATAACCAAAACAATAAACAGAAGACAAGCGTAGAGAAGACTGGCCTACAACAAGAGCAGAGGAAGCTCTCAGAGCTCTAGTGAGGGAGGAGACCCTCACAGACCAGCACTATGAGCTTTCCCAACCACCTTGCGCACTGACATATGGCTGAGAGAGCCACTGGCATCACAGATACACTTTCCAATTTCTGAAAGTTCAGGCTACCCCAGTGCCAAGACTGACCATTTGGTGTTTACAACAGGTTAAAACTGCCAGAAGTAAAGAATTCTGGCATTCAAGGAATAGAATAGAATAGAATAGAATAGAATAGAATAGAATAG
>VYZX01003488.1:108491-144935 GCA_013401335.1 Brachypteracias leptosomus | reverse complement strand
CGGGGCCGCGCCGGGGGCGCCGAGGAGGGAAGGGAAAGGAAGGGAAGGGAAAGGGTAGCGCCGGCTCGAGGCAGGGCGCGGCGGGAAGCGCGCGGCCGCCCCCTCCGCCCTGCGGCCCGTTTTTTCCGTTGCCCGAGGCGCGAGAGTTGATGCCGCTGCCGCCGGAGGCGGCTGGTTTGGCAGCAGGCTCCCGGGGCAGGGCGGGAGCGACCTCCTCAAGCCCGGCGCGCCGGCGGGGAGGGGCGGACGGCGCCTGTAGGCTCGCCGAGGAAAGGCAGCCGGCGCGGCGGTGTTTTCCTGTGCCTCGGGGCGAAAGGAATAGCCCGTCCTTCCGCTTCTCTCCACCCCCGCAGGTGGAGTCTGCGGGGAAGGGGGCTCTGTCGCGGGGCACCGAGCAGTGGCCGAGTTCACGAGGCTTTGGTGGGGCAGCGAATTAGCCTCTCTGGAGGATGCGCTGCTGGCCTCCAACGCACCGAGTTGATCCGAGTGCTGTCCGGCGGGATCGGTGACTCTCCAGAGCGCCTGTGGAGTTAGCAGCGGTAGCTGAGGAGACGGGGTGTTTGTCTATGTAATAGTAATTTTTGTAAAACATTTGTTTGGATTTGATGGAAACAAACTACACTTCAGCAAGTGCTATTCCAGACATCAAGTAATCTTACCTGACTAGGCCACCCTCAGTTCAAAGGGACTGGTCATGTGTGTAATACGTTTCCTTGCTTGAGGCCCTGACCTAGTATCTGAATATTCTGTTGTGATGTTTCCATGCATCATGTAAGTGCTTTCAAGCTACCTTCAGCACTGAGAGATCACTGGGGATTTGTGTTCCATAATGGATTGCAAACCAAAGGATAACCTTGATAGTGTCTGATTAAAATGAAACCGAATTTTTAATTACAACAAGGATCCAATCCTTGAGTAATGACTCCATAGAAACTTTGGGAAACTGGTTGGTTATCGCTAATTATTTTCTGTCAGAAGTATTTGTGATCTACTTTTCTGACAGTAGTAAAGTTAAATTGATGGTGATGTGTTTGTTTATGCACATTCATTTACGCCTGTAAATCGAGGGCTATTCCTTTTTCAGTATACACTATTAAATGATGCAAGACAGGAATTATGATGCAAGGTAGGAATTATATTCTGGGGCAAAGAAGATACAAAGTCATTTTTGTTAAAAGTACCAAGAGACCTAGGCATCTTAAAAGCTTTACTTTAACATCAGGTAAAATTGATTGTTGAAGTATTGTGAAATAACATTTTCCTAATGTAGGAGTTCTGGTTTCTCAGACAATACATTGTTTTTCTCTTTTGTGGAAGCAAAAAACAATAATTGGGAAAAAATTTCTGTAGCTGGTTTTGGATTAGATTTTGTGTGTGGGAAATGTGTATTTTTATTGTAGTGGGTAGGAACCAATATCTAAAGTAATTTATTTGGTTTAAATTGATTTGTTAATTACTTTTCTGATTGAACTAGTAGTTACATGTATAAAGATAGATTTTTTGGTTGTTGGTTTGGGTTTTTTTTAAATAGCTTTTTTTATTCTTTGCGAGGGAAATTCTGAGCTTGGGCTAATGTATCAGTGTTTTCAGCTTTTGCTGAAACTGTACCTGATCATGGTTTTATATGCTACTCACAGCAAGTATGTATTGCGGTTCCGTAGGCGTGCTTCACATTTATTTAGCTTCTTTGGATTTTGGCAACTGCATATGTACAATATCCAAGCCTCAGAGATATGATTCCAACACAAAGAAAAATACCTACCTTCAAGCAGAAAGAACTGCACCCTGGAATACAGCCCATCATAAAACACCCTCTTGACGTATGCTTCCACAGCAAATAGCCTTTTTGTACATATGTAAAATCTTAGAAAATTAGGATTGAGTGGGAAGTATGGTACATGGGCTAATTCTTTAGACTTCAGTGAGGTGATTATGGAATTCATTCAAAGATGCTTATACTGAGTGGCTGTGTGGTTGGATGATACTGCTCTCATGCAGAGAAGGTGCTTTCCAGAATGCTGTTGCAACAGTGAGCAGGAGAGTTGGTTTAAGATTTTCCTTAAAATGTCAGAGTGGTGGCCTGAGCTAGAATCAGTGGATTTAAACTGTAAAAAATTTAGCCAAACAAAACACCTTTTTTGTGTTTTCAAAGTTTTGTTTTGATCTGGACAGTCAAGTAATAATGTATGACTGACTTGCTGTACTTAGGACAAGCAGCACAAGTCTGGTACCAAGAACTATCATATTTAATTATGAATTCATAAAAATTATTCACTTTAGTTGTGATTATATTTTTATAGCAGTATCAAGGCAGAGAATATAAAGATAGCTTGCTTTCAGAAACTTTTCCTGTGACCTTGGCTCTCATCTTTGTTGTGGCCTTATTTAAATTGTAGAGGCTTATTTTATTAGTTTTTTTTATCTGCAAAATGGGAATAATAAAATCATGTCCTGAGTGGTGGTAAGAAGCTCAATTAATCAAAGTGGTTTAAGGTAAAAATGGGACACTATGATACGAATATACTGATGAGGATTTTCAACACTAGCAGTTACTGCAGCTATTATTTGTGTCCTCTAGATACTATTATCTCTTCACCAAAATAACATAATTCTCAGGTTTCTGATAGGTTGCCAAGTTGTAGATCTCAGAATAACGTGTAAAGGAGGATGAATGACAAATAAGCCCTTTCGTAGATGGCGACACTGAAGCACGGGAAAGCTAAATGCTTTGACCAGTGGAGGGAGTACTTTCAGCTGCAGCAGCTTTCAGTTCCGTACTTTACCCTTTGCCTTACAGAAACATTCATCTGATGTTGGATCTGGCCTTTGTTTTCACACGCTCTGAGTTTACCATGCCATATGCATGTCTGTTTTGGGGTTATGTGGATTTTTTTTTTCCTCCATATATAGATAAACAGATGCCAACCCTTTACAACAGTATGCCTCATTCTGAGATTAAATAATGAATGTCTCATGATAGAAGAGTTGAAAGGAAAAAAAAAGAAAAAACAAAACATGCAAAAAACATGCAAATCCACAATTTATATTATAAAAATGTTCATTACCAGAATACCTGGCATTAAAGAATACAGTTTCTTAGGTTGAAAACAGGCAAACTATTTCTTACTGTGTTGTGTATAAGCACCAACATAGTTGCTCATGTACATTTTTAGCTATAATAAAAAGCCATAAATATTAAAAACATGTGGGTTATAACTGAAGATGAACAAGAATTAAATACTCTTGAACTTGAGACGATTCATATTCAAGATTTGCATGTGTTTTTTATCTCTTACTGAAATTCAGAAACTGCCCTACCAAATGAAGGCAGTGATTTATCTCATTTCCTTATAGACACTGTATTTACCTCCCAGCACTCCCTGCAAGACAGACCCGTGCTGTTGTATTCCTTCTAGAAAGGGGGAAACAGAAAGCAGAGAAGGGAAATGGCTTTAACAAGCTGTGCAGGAGTTCTGTGTGTGGAACCCAACCCTGGCATCTTGGGTTTCCAGACTAGATTCCTCATTATACGGTCAACCTTTTTGATTTTCTTGCTAGTGATCTACACCAGGAGCTCCAAAATAGGCAAGCACAGTGCTCTCCATATGAGAGCGATTCCTTCATCAGTCTCTAGCTGGTATATGACTTGAGGCACCATATCTGTGTCTATTTTTTTAAATTGTGAATCATTATCCACACAAGTATAAAAATATGTATGTTTTAATATTCTGCTTTTCCATGACTTCTTTTAATGTATTTTGGCAATGGGTTTAATAGGTTAATTAATTATAATATAAACTAAATTTTCCTTTAACATGTTTTCTTTAACTGCTGTCATGTGAAACTGAAGACATGGGAATTCTGGTTTTAACCTTAACATTTCATTACAATTACATTATAATTCATTATTTTGTATTTCTCTATCATTATCACGGTTAGCTTCTATACAGAACAATACCAATCTCAAAGATATTTTCAACAATCTCTCTGCCCAAAAGATCAGATACACATAATATAAATCTGTTATGTGGTTCTAAGTTCTTTCTAGATGATAGGTTTGGTTTCCCTGACAAACACAGTTGCCATTATGGTCTGTTTGCATATAGCACAAGTCAAGAAATTGG
Source organism: Brachypteracias leptosomus (assembly GCA_013401335.1). NCBI lineage: Eukaryota > Metazoa > Chordata > Aves > Coraciiformes > Brachypteraciidae > Brachypteracias > Brachypteracias leptosomus. Next base: position 140,811 of record VYZX01003488.1, on the reverse strand, counting down.
CAGTCATGGGTTAAACTGTAATTTACAACCTTTTATGAAAAAAGGGAAGCAGTAATACATAACATCTCAGGTTCTTTGCATTTTCTAGTTTCTATAGAGACAAATTTTAGCTTTTAGTATGTTTTATAAACTAAAATTCTTTAATGGAATGCAATAAATGGTATGCTTACAGCATTGCTCAAACAAAAATATATTTCTGATTTTTTTATGACTCAGAAAAGTTCACCGACTAAATTTAGTAGCCCACATTTCTTTTTATATTTGAAAAAAAAAAGTTATTGGCAGGCCTGTTTGCATTAATTTTGTCTTCAGTTCTATTCCTTGTCTTTTAAGGGAAGTGAGAGGCTTTGTTTTTTGTTTCTGTTTTTGTCAGATCAAGAAGGTAGACTTCATGTTTTGTTGGGGTATTTAACAGAACTAAATTTCCCTTAAGAAAGAAACAGAAAAAGAAGGGTTTATAGGCAAAGCAGGGTGGAAGAAGAGATTGGTTTTATTTTAAGTTTGCTTTTATGTTCTCTTTTGGCTAAAGGCTGAGAAAGAAAATGATCTGCAAATGAGGACTTCTTGAATATTCAGTAGAGTCTAACAAGTACAGATTTAGAAAGTAAATACATTATTTTAAAACTGTTTTGTGACAAAAACCCTGCTGGTTAAATGACTGCAATGTACTCAGCTTCTTATCTGTGCCGTTCTGATACGAATAAATTATATTTGCCCATTTTTCCTTTCAGACAGGTTGAATATGGAGCATTTTATAAGAACTTGTACAGAACAAAGTCAAGGTTTGTTTTTTTTGTTAAAAAAACGCTGCAGAATTTAATCAAATACATAATTCATTCAAATCCTTCCATTCTAGCTGTAGCAAGCTCACATTCATTAACACTCAGAGCTTTATTTAGTTGCCTGTACTGTGTCTAGTGCCATTTGAGATGCCCAGGAGAATCCTTCTTTGTTGCCAGCTGCTGCTGCAGAAGGGTGTCAGTTTACGTGGGTCGTCTCTGTGCCTGCACAGAGCTAACAGCTACCATGGGAGTCCAAAGGCTCCTTCGGCTGCCCTGGGCATCTACGTTCTGACACAGGAACCCTACATAAATGCCATTTGAATTGATAAGCCTAGTCCTGGAAGGAGTTCCTCACATTTTATCTGGTCCTGAATCCCTGAGAAATCTCCTGCTTGTGGAGGAGCATGTCACAGAGTTGTTGGATGCCTCCTGTATCATTCTTGAATCCCATTCTGGATCTGTGGGGCATTATACAAACTGCTTATGTTTCATTTTGTTCTCCTATCTAGAATCTTTGAGGAGAGTTTTGCAAAGAACAAATTTATTCAAACATTACTCATTTTTTTTCTTTTTTTTTTTTTTTTTCCATTTTTTTCCCTGAAATTCAGTAAACTGTAATGAAAATCCAGCATTTCATTAGATGCCATGAATTTATTTTAGCAATGGTGGGAACTTTCTGTCATTTTCCTAGTGTAAATAGAGACTGACTCATCATTTTCCAGGACTAGTTCAAAGATGAGGTTTACTTCCTATTTTTGGTTAAATTAAACCACAACTGAGTGGTGAACCACTTGAAGTATGTTGTTTTTACCTGTATTTTTTGCTATATTCATAGAATAGTTTGGGTTGAAAAGGACCTCAAATATCATTTAGTTCCACCCCCCGTGCCATGGTCAGGGACACCTCCCACTACATCATGTTGCTCAAGGCCCCACCTATTCACCTTCCTTCAGTGAAGACCAAGGGTTCTGTTGCAATCCCTCCTAAAAGAAAATGGGAAATAAACTTTCGGATGGAAGTTATTAGGAGGAGCAGCTGAAACATTTTGTAAAAATTAATTTAATAAACTTGAAACCATTAGTGCTTAAGTGCTAAAACTAAGTTTGCGTAGTATGTGAGGCTTTTGAAGGCACAAAGATCAGGAATTTAATAGCAGCAGTAGCTACTAACATGGAAAAAAAGCCCTGAGTGGAAAAACAGTAAACTGAAAGTCCTTTATCCTGCTTTCCAGTCCTCAGTTCTCAGAGTTTTGTCTGGCAAGGAAAGCAGGGAATCTGTCTGACTTTCAAATAATTACTGATGTATTACTCCATTGCGGGCTAGTAGCAAAGAGCAGCTGTGCCCTGTAGCCAGAGCCAACTTCTCCCTTCCCTTCCCCCATTCCTGAAGAAGGCAAGCTATCTCACTACTAAATAAACCAGGGTTGGGTTGCAAGACAAACCAAGATTTCATTAGAAAAATATTTACCCATGCATAAAGAAGCCCTTTTAAAAAACTTCACTACTTAGGAAACGATGCGATTTTGTGGGTAATAAAACCAGATTTGTTACACTGCAGTTGTAAAGCTGCCGTCTTTTATGAGCTTGGGAAGAGTGACCTTACTCATCATAAGGCTCTGTCAATTCTGCCTCCATGCAACTATTCTTTTCTGGATCCATGTGAGTCATCTGGGCCAGGCTTAACCGAGAGGTCTAGTGTCTAAGCAGTAAAGGAGTTAATTATAATTGTTGGCTTTTTGACAAACTACCCTTCTTTTTCTCACATTCCTTACCAGTTTTTTAACTGAAAATTAACATTTCTTGAAAGGCGAAATACCAGCATTGTGTTAAAAAACAATTCTGTAAGAAATCAATACCAAGCCATTTCCATTTTCCATTTATATTGAGCCTGAACCACAGCAATAAAAAGATCCTTCAATGTCCTCGTCTTCATGTTCTGATTATAAATAAGAAAAATAAAAGAAAAAAGTTTCTTATAAATAAGAAAAATAAAAGAGTTCTCAGCAGAGTTTCAGGACTCCCAGAAGGTCATGGTATCTCCACTCTAGCTTTACATTTAAGATTAATATAAACCTGACCTCCTGACTACTTGCATTCAGTAAATAACTTTTATCTGGCAAAGTGCACAAGTGTGCGGAGAAGTCTTGCTCAAGTCCCTGTTTAAATAATTCACGCGGTAACTCCCTAAATCCCTCCTGATACTTCACTGGAGGTTCTGTCTGCCTTCGCTGTCATGCGGTGGTAAGGAGTTGTCATGTTGCAGCCCTCTGCTCAGTGATAGGGGAAGCAATGTGTTCACATCATTTGCGTTGTGCCCTGAGGTGTTTTGGGATGTCAGGATTGCAGAGGATATGATGCAAATGTGGATGCTCTCGCACCCCGAGGAAGGCTACCATGGGGCACCAGGAGTTGCCGTTTTGGGGATCCATGGCTGCTGGTAGGGTTTCTATGTAATCGAGCGTAACAAACCTTTCACACCAAACCAGGCTTTCTTCTGTTAAAAACCACATTACCCACAATTACTCTGTGTACTCTTTTGTTTTGCACTTGGATGGAAGTTGGAAGTGACACGTTTATATAATATTTATTCAAATCTTAGATGGAACAACCACTAAATCTGTAGCTTGACTGCATCTACATGGATGTAGGGTTAATGAATCATGGAATAATTTTACGATTCAATAATCTGGAAATCTTTTCACAGAAAAATATTTAATAAAGGGGAAAATGCCATATCCTCTTACAAAGAGAACAAACAAAAATCTTGAGAAAGGTGAAGAGTGTGAAACATCTGTGTTTGAGCCCGGCAAGTGTTCTTGAAACCTGCCCCTGTTCAGTGGGATTAGGTGCTTGAATTTGAGGGGTTTAGTCCTTACTCATTTAAGAAAGAGGATGCTCCTCCTCAAACTGTGATTTAATAAAGCAATTGTAGCACCATCCTTTTGTCAAAGACGCTGGTGCCTGGTGCTTCAGCTCGTAGTGAAAGGGAGTGAAAAGACTGAGCAGTCGACGTTGTCAGAGTAGGTTTCTGTTTTAGCGAGCATCAAATGAAAGGAGCCATCTTGTGGCTGTCTCTTTTGCAAACGTTACTGTAATACTGCCTTGGAAAGCTGTAGTTAGATGCATCTGTGCTTCTCTCATAGTTTTTCTTCTACTTGTTTAGCAAAGTTACCTTTTGAGAGAAACTTGAGGTGATACGTGTTTTCACTCAGAGAAATTTTTTCATTCTATCAGATTTCTGATTCTCCCAAATCCTCAGAATTAAAATACCACATATATCTATTCATACAAGGTTAAACTTGATATGTTCAGTCTGTGGCCCCTACTCATCAATTCACCCCAATATTTGCTACTCTTGCACAGAGCTCTAATCTGCACTCTAAATTTTGCTTTGAACTGCAATCAACAGCATATCCTCTGAAATGTGACTCTTAGTAGAACTGCTTTTTAAATTACTGCTAAATTATTTATATATTTTTAATAATCTTCATTAAAATATGATCCCTGGGAACTCTGTGCATTCCAGGCACAAAACTGCATTCCCATCCTTCACTTCTAGACTTCAAACTTGAATTGAAAAGGCAACATTTAGATGATACTTCGGTTTGATTTCTTCTATTTTCTGCTGATACATAATGGCACTTAACCAGTCTTAGAGTTTGATTAATCTGCATAATCCTGAGTAGATGTCAGCAAATTTAATTTAATTTAATTAATTTATTTTATTTTATCAGCACACTTATGCCTCTATAAATTTAATTAACTCTATTTTCTTAAAAAGAACAACCTTGGTTAGCCTGAAGGTTACGTATAAATACAAACCTCAGTCATCATTTTTAAAGTTCTGTTTCCTTAATAATACTGAATAAGGTTATGTATGATCCAACTTGGGTGGCTTCTATCTACTACTGCAGTTGTTAGTAACTAAACGTAACATCAAAGCCAAGGATCACCATAATTTGCTGAAAGTATAGGAAAATGTTACAAATTTGATTTGATTGCTATCTGTCTAGAATCTTGATTGAAGGCAAAAAATGTATGAAGTCTATAGTTCCTGGTAAATTTTTTCACATATGACAACAAGCAGGTAAGTGAAACCTTACTTTAGAATGCTCCATTTGAGGCTTGTATTCCTTGGAGATGAAGAAAAGATGGTTCTAGGAAAACCTGGAATTGGAGTTTGAAGTGAATCTAATACTTATTTCTGCTGGAATGGGAGGTAGACTTTCAGAAAAGGAGAGACAGGATTAGTAATACTTTTAGCTACAGCTAGTTTGGGAAGGCAATGTAAAAATTTATTTTGGGAAAGTGAGCCATTGAATTAGAATTAGATCTGATAGGATTTTCAGTCAGAGAATACCAAATAGCTGGGGAAAAATCCAACTTTTTTGACTGAAAATGTGTGTATGTTCATTCAGAGTATGACTTCTTCGCTTTAAAACTGAAAGTATAACATTTTTGGTTGAAAATCTGATTTCTTAAAAATTATTAAAATGGTTCAAAACATCAAAATCAAAATGAAATGCTTTTACATTATTAAATAAGACGCTTAAGTTGCTTTTCATTTTTTAAGCTTTTACTGATATTTTTAAATTTTCTCCCCGATCAAAGAGAAGACTTCAAAAACTGACATTTTTCTTGAGATGGAAAAATTTCCAGTGTCACTCTAAATAAGATCAAAAAGTCAGATGGCATCTTGCTAGCTGAGAAAATTACTTCATTGAATGAAATACCGTGGTTGTAGAGAGTGTGAGTAGGGAAATCAAAGTATACCGTGTAAGATTTTGACATCTTTCCATAAGGTTGTTTTTGAACTGATGCAAGCAACAATAATTCTCAAGCATAATCATAGATCTTTACTTTTTATTTTAATTACTCTCCTCTATCTTGCATCTAGTAAAGGAGACACAGTCTCTGTAATGAAAGAAAGAGGAGAGAATTCATGCTTAGGAAATCAGTTGAAAGCAAGTGAATGAAAATATCTTTCTTCCAAAAGTAATGCTGGTATGACAGTGATGATTATTCTGAGCACTGGAATAAGAGAGACAAAATATATATGAGATTGTTTTTGACACAAATAATCTGCTGCTGCATCTCTGAAGACAACCACCCCAGTTATCAAGAATCACAGCCTGACCTCTGTCTCTACATATTTGAGTGGGACTTGAAGAAAAAGCTTGTTTTTATATATTTCTGCAAAAACATGAATTTACTTCAGTGAAACTAGAATCAGACATAGATCTCAGACTGATGTAATCGTGCAGCTTTTTGATGTTCCAAAGTGTGAAAGTCAAGAATTTTGGCAATGGTAGAATATTCCGAGGAGAATAAATATGCATTCTAAGAAATGTGGACTGCAATGAACTTAAAAGAGGATAAAAAGTGAGAATGGACTCCTTGGAAGAGAGTACATTTTTAAAGTATTACATTCCCTCTGATATCTAAACCTTATGAAAACTGTTGAAAAGTGTCAGTGTATCCTCATTTAACAGAACTGAACTGAGTTTATTAGAATTACCTGGATTCAAGTTCCAGAAATCTCTTGTTGCTAGGTGAATTTGTAGTCATAGATACAGTTTTTTACCTAGGTCAGCACTTCCATATTAATAAACAAGAAGTAGGGTAAGATTTTCCCTAGGTATAAATCACTGCCATCCACTGTTTATGGAAGCTTATAGCAGATCAGCCTTAAAGGTGCCTTTGTACTTTGTAGAGTTTTTTGTTCCTATTAACTAGGATTACACTGAGCTTGCAGTCAGAAATGGTTTTATTCAAAACAGTAGGGAAAGCATTTTTAAACTGAATTGTGAACTAGTTAAATGGCAGAATCTGGAAGAGAATATTCTAATGCCATCATCTGGAAATAAATCTAAACAAGAAACTTTTTGTTTTCCTGCTGTTTTTTCCACTTTGGCATATTGAATGAATGTCTAATTTGCTTGATTGAAACCTTTTGTTTCAATAGTAGACTACTGGTTAGCTAAAACTAAAATCCTTTTGGTACAGAGAGACTTTTCATACATCTATGCAGGAATATGAGCTTTATTTGTACCCTGAAAACCTTTCAGATGTTATGTGCATGGTACTGAAAATACAGTGTGAGAGTCTGGTATAATCAGTGATATTTCCTTTAAATTCACCTCCAGATGAGTGTTTTCTCTTTTTGTCTTTTACTTTGGTATTCTAACAAGTGAATACCTGTTACCCTTTCTTTTTATAAAACTTTACATTTGATCTTGAGCAGCATTGCATATTTTTTACCATGTCCAGTAGATTCTAGGTATCATTTAAACCAGCGACACACTGCTAAAAGCCTATTGAACACCCTCAGTTCTTGCAGACACCAGCTTGTCCTTCACCAGTGCCATCTTTTCTGCAATATCTAAGTCCAGTTCTGATCTAAATGGAATGAAGTGAATTTTCATTGACCTTGCCAAAATAAACTGAACAGCCTTAATTAGATTGGTAATTTTACTAGATAAATCTGTGCCATCAATAACTAGATAGCTGGACTGAAGAAACGGTTACAGCCCAAATTCAGCTACATAGTCTGTTACTGTGAAGACCTCGCCTTATGTGCAACTTCAGTACATTTTCCTCTCTCTGCTAGGCATGTTAGAATACTTCTGGAAATAACACAGTTCTGAGTAGAATGTACCAAGAGTAAATGCTGGCCTGAAAGCAAAAGCTTTAGGCAGTGCAAACCAGCACATTAGCCTGGAAGCATTTCCATGTAGTAGTTTTTATTCTAGCATATGCTTTCACTCCAGCTGTAGTAGTGGCATTCTTGTACTAGTGGCAAAATCTAGTATCCTAACATGCAAGTCATAGAATGATAGAATGGTTTGGATTGGAAGGGACCTCAAAGATCATGTAGTTCCAACCCCCCTGCCATGGTCTAAGGGCAGCTAGACCAGGTTGCTCAAGGCCCCATCCTTGTTTTGAACACCTCCAGGGATGGAGAATCCACCGCCCCCCTGGGCAACCTGTTCCAGTGTCTCACCACCCTCAGAGTGAATAATTTCCTTCTAGTTTCCAATCTAACTCTACCCTCTTCCGATTTGAACCCACTACCCCTATATTCTTTTTATTGACCAGACTTTCTCTGACAGATACACAGACATTTTAGGGAGAAAAGATGTGTTTATTTAGATTTGGTGCTACCATTCTGAAGATGTTTGTGAAATTAGACCTAGCAAGCTTCATGAAGCATCTTACAAGGAAGCTTAAACCACAATCATCATTTATATCAACATAAAGTAGTTGTGTAACCCCAAAGGAATGGCAATGTGTTATTTTAGGCAATCAGACAGGACATGAGAGACTGTCTGATATCACATATTGGCATGAAAGTTAACGCTGAAATCTTTAACCATGCCAGGTTTTAAAATGACACATAGTACCATGCCTAAAATATGTTATCTATTTTGAAACACACATAATTTTCTCCCTGTGTGTGGGATAATTTCCTGCTTATCACAGTAATGAAATGGATGACCAATTTTCAAATCAGCCTTGGCTTCCAAGCATTTGAGAAGCTAAGGAATATCCAGGTAGGTAGGATACCAGCCTGCATTACAGTGGAACAGTTCTGGTTCAGATTTTTTATATTATCTTGGATAAGACATACTGATCCAGATCCACAGAGGCTTCTTGCTCCTATGGATAGCAGCTGAAACCCATTTCAAGTAGCAGTTATTTTCCTAAAAACATTTGTGGGTCTGCATGTAGATCCATATTCATGGGGAAAATAAAGTCTAGGAGAACTGCTAGGTCTCCATCATTCCCCAAGGTTTGTGAGGCCAAGTATAACTGTTGTGAAGTGCTCAGTTCCTACAAAAGCTGGGGGCATAGAAATACATAAACAAAAGCCTACAAGTTTCTCTAATACATCAACCATGAAAAATCTTTGATACTAAAGCTGTAGTATATTCATAGCATAAGGCATATTACCACTGGAAAAGAAAAAAAGAGCAAACAAACAAAAGTACAAGCTATAAATCTGTTGTATGCTTGGAAGATGCTTTGGGGTTTTTTTTCTCAATGAAATGCTAGGAAAGGAAAGCCCTGTGTATGGATAGGAGCTATTTGGCTCAAATAACCCCAAAATTTGGTTCTATAAGCAAATTGGTATTGAAAGAATTCCAGGCAGTTGTGATATATACAGTTCTACAAAGCAATAGTTCTTTGCTTTCCACAAGTGTAACATTATGTGAAATTTTGGCAATATGAAGTAACATTTATTAACGTGTTCTTAGCTTAATGCAATTTGTGATGTGTATTCAAGTTTCATAAATCATAAACTAAAGAATTACTTGTCCATCTGTATGGCAGAATCAAGCAGGAATATTTTTCACTTTTAAAAATTATATTTCTGATTTATTTTTTTGTGTGTGACCTTGGACTTGTGGATTCCTTCTCTCTCACCAGGTGATAGCTATTTTCCAAAGGAAACAGCACTGTCACATTGTCTCCTCTTCTGAAAGTATTTCTGCTGCCTTTTGAAGGAATCTTGTAGGTGACTAATTCCTAGCACTCACCTCACTGGAGCTCAGATTAAGGCCCATTCACTTCAGAGGTACATGTGGCATACGATGTATATGATGCTCTTTCCCCCAACATCACTGCTGGTTAGTTCAGGCAGTCCAGCATACTGTCTGTTTTGAATTTCAATCTGAATGGATTTACACTGTGGCACTCTTCTGATCTACATCCAGCTTGCTCTTGCCCAGCTGCCACTACCATGGATTGAGTGGATCCATATCCACTCCTGGGGGAGGGCAAGAAGAAAATCTGATGTTAAACTGCTCATTCTGACCTGGCTTTCCCTCCACTCCAAGCTGCACTATGTAGGAGCCAATGCATATATCTGGGTTTAAAAACATCCAAGGTTAGATGTTTTAGTAGTCCACCTAAATCAGTTTGTAGAACTAGCGTATGAGGTTTTTGATAGTACCAGACTGAGGAATCAAATTCATCCCTTGTAAAACAACAGAAATGACAGGAACAGTGTCAAGAATCACTGCCCTGCCAGTCTGTTTCAGCCTTCATCAAAGACTAAAATCTTTATGGTTCATTGTCAATGTCTGTTCGACCTTCAGTTTTCAGTAAAAATGTTAGGAAAAAGAGATGATGCATGCCACTGTTGATATTTTCAAACATTCTAGACTAAATGTGTTGAGGTGTGTGTGACCTCAGAAGTTAACATGTGTATTTGGGGCCTTATTTGGGAATCTGCATGCTTTCCAAAATGTATAGGGCTTGGGATGAAAAAAGAGTATACAAACTTTTCAGTTTTTGAAAAAAAAGCTTAACTAAAACAGGAATATTAATTCAGAAATTCACTGGGGAATTGTAAGGATAATTGGGAATCAGGCCTGTAGTGAATTTAGGAGCACAGCTTCTGAAGGGAGAGGTAGCTAGCGAACAATTTGGGAATGGGCATGGTGCTAGCGTCTCAAATGAATGGGATGTCTCCTGGAAGTAAGAATCAGGAAGGAAAATGCTAATGATTGTTTGAACCTAACTTTCTGTTTCTCACCTCTAGCCACCTATTTGGACTGTTCTGACCAATTGCTAAAGAGCTCTGCCAGGGCAGGTCTTGTGTAATAAGTTCCATTACTGGAGTTTAATTCAGCATTCTAGATTTGGGACATAGCAGCTATTTCCTAGAAGTGTTAGCTCAGTTTTATTCAGGATTTCCATGGCTATACTGCCAAGCAGTTTAGCTGAGAGTAGCTCAGTTTTCCCCTGTGTCTTACGTTATTGGAAAGAACCCATAACTGTCAAGAGTTTTTATGATGCTTTATGATTTTTTCTTGCAATACTGATGTAATTCTTGCACAATATATGTGTTATAGTGTTACCTAGATTTTACAGTTACTATTATATAGATGATGTACCGCTGGGAATGTAAGTGGGAAACCCTATCGCTCAGAGCTACGTATATGTAAGAGCAGGATGTCAAGAATAGGAGCAGTGAGGGTGCTGAGTCACAAGTGGTGGTACTCACCTAGTGATGGCTGTGACACTTCCTGCTCCCAGCTGTCCTTTCCATCCCATGACGTGTAGTTTTTCACCCTCAGTGCAGAGACAGTTCAGCTGCTCATGTAGCAGCTGCTGAATTTCTATATTTATCAGACAAGCATATTAAGGTAACCCCAAATAATTTTTGGTTTACCTTAAAACATTGTTCTGACAACTGTAGTACTTCAGCAGCGGTTCTCCAAGACATGGTTGCAACAGAAACAAAAATCTCTGGGGAAAGGGACACAGGACTTTTATCAATGTCCAAAAAGAATCAAGATGTTGGATGGGAAAAAAAGTTGAATTGTATTTTGTGCTGAGAAGCTCAGGATCGTTTCCAGGCTCTCTGGTGTGAGTGCATACCCTAGCCTTAACCCAGCTACAGTTGTGGAAGAAACACACATCCAGGACAAGTCACCTCTGATCATGCATCAGAACCGTTAGAGCGAGAGTCAGCTCCAGATTCAGAGCTAGGTTTAGATGTCTACAGTGTAGATTTCCACATCAGGTATGTGCTGAATGTGCAAAAGATTCAGCAAATACAGTTAATGGTGCTTTGAGACCAATTCTGTATCTTGTTGGATTATGTTCTCTCTTTTCATTGACTGTTCCAGGAATAACAGTCAATGAATCATACTCACCTCTTTATTTCTGAAAGTACAAATGACTCCTCGATGATCTCTGCCTCTTTTCCTCTTTTGTTGTTTCCCTTTCCCATTTGTTGGTAATACTTTTCAACTCTGTTTGGGACATAAGTGTCAGAGACTGTGTTCTCTTGCAGAAATCTCATGAATGTTAGTGAATTGAATAGTTTTTGCTCTACATTACAGACTCCTGATGTGCTGGTTTGGCTTAACACGCTAAGGCTATGAGCAGAAGACAGGCAACTGGATCATTTGGTGTCCCCTCCTCCTGCAAATAAACTGTCAAGTGTTTCACTGAATTAATTAGATTTTTTTAAGAGTACATAATGGCTTGCTCTTTTTTCTATCTTTCATCCCGTGAAAAGGCGTTATCTTATTCATCATTCAGTTGTGCCTTTCTCTCTGGTGCTCTAAGAGCACAGCCATTGTCTTGGGCTAAGTTATAGTCAGTTCTTTGTGGTTCATTTCATCCCTTGGTGACTTCATCTACCATGAGATTGCCTGTATAGTCAGAGCGCCTATAATTTTCTTCCAATATTCCTGACATTTTCATACTAAAAGAATTCTCCATAGTTCTGTAAAATGTACCCTTATGCTGGCCATCATTATGTTTCACTTCCAACCAGGGTTTTTCATTAGTTTGTCAATTAAATGCTATTCTTCACAAGTGTGGCTGAGATTAAACGGGAACATTGTTCAGAGAGAAAAGGGCTTCTGGTGAAACAGATGTCACTTGCAGGACTATATATCCCCTTCCTTTGGCAACTGACGCAGATTCTGTCTAACTTATCAGTGGGCATCCTGCCCTCCCAACAGATGGTCAGAAGTGTGGGGAGCCAAAAGCCCATCTATGGGTGCAGAATATATTGAAGTGTGTATGTCTAGACACAAATGTTGAACGAGCTTTTTAGGCTAAACTTCTGTGCCCACAGAAGTTCTAGAGGGAAAGACAGATTTTTGATAAAGGAACTTTCGACGCCAATGTAAGGCTGCTTCAGTGTTTAGATCAGCTGATAGTTACGGGAGGGTAGGAGAGATCATGAAGTAATCAGCGTATTAGAAGAGTCACTCCATTTTTGGTTTCTTTCTATTTGGAATATCTAATAAGAGACCAAAACACAGTTCTGTTGCTTCAGCCAGGTTTCACAAAATTAGTTCAGGAAGTTGGAGAAATCTGCAGTACAGCTGCTCAGATAAACTTATGTATCCTTAGAACAGAATTTCACATATGTTTTAGTAGAAATTTGAACTAGTTTTCTTATGGCTTTGTCATGTTTGCTAACAACTGTAAGAATCAGAAATGTTTTTATTGTCACAAAGCCATCTCACAAAATACAGAAGGTGTCACGTGGATGAGTGAGAACAGTTTGTGTGGCTTCTTACAGTCATGTTTAGGAAGCTGACTGGTTCTTAGTAGGTTTCTAGGGGAAAGGCAGTGACCTATGATACTACAGCTGTGCAAGGAAATGTGTATTGCAACAAGGATAAATATATGTATATAATTAGGACAAGATTTTGCCCTACATTTTCCTATAGCTAGAAACGCTCACTAATATACAGTCTGTATTTTACACATGGTCTGCCTTTGCTCTTACCTGTTGAACTCTTACTTATCTGAACTTAAAAATCAAGCAGGTTTAAATCAGTTACCTGATACATTAGATAAAGGCATAGAAAACTGTGATAAACACTTATAACACTAATTTTCTGGGTAATATTATGAAATTGATGGATGTTTATATGAGTTAAGGCAACTCAGTTGCAGGATTTGTATATTTTTTGCATGAGTGTAAGGGACAAGTCGACTTTAGCTTTGAAGGGAAATAGAGGCAGGGATTAATATACTGAGAGAGAGGCGGAATCTTTTCATGTGAGGTGGGAAACTGAAGGAACTTGCTTGTTGGTTGCCCTGCCCTGAGAAGAACATTACAAGTGCTTGCATGCCCTGGAGCATGATCCAGTAGAAACCAGAGGCAACAGTCAGTCTTTGCTATGCACCATCAGCACTTCAGACAGCTTCTCAAGATCGCCATTTTTGTGGCAAAAGGAAAAAAGTTCATCTTTAGGTAGTTCATGCTCTGGCAGAAAGAATACCAAATGCAACAAGAAATTGGTAGAGTATGCCTCCTTTCCATGGAGGTCTGGCTAGAGACTGGTGGGATGGTTCATTTACAAGTTGTAATAAACAGTTATCAGGTAATCATTATTTTTGCTCACTACCAAGACTGTTTTGGTGACCAAGGGTTGAAAAGTCATCTATTGCCTTGTCATTCACCTATACTTTTTGGATCCACTTCCATCCTGCTTTCACATCAATTACCCTTTAACTTTTCACTATAATTCCTGAGTATTTTAAATCCTGTCATTTTTTACAGTGACCAAAATCATATGCCCTGTTGCTTTTTTTTAAACTTTATTCTCTACAGATGTGTTACTTGACTACATATGTTTCTATAGTTGATGATTATAAGGTCAATCACCGAGTGAGCTCACAAGCAGTAGCACTCCTCATTAACTGGTTCATAAAAGCTTTTTTTTTTTTGAGTTCTTTGTACATTGCACCGATGCAAAGTGCCCTGTGAACTCAGTATCAGCTTTCTGGTATTTACCAGCCTCTATTCTCTTTCAGCTCAGCTAAAAATTAGTTTGACTAAATACTAGCTGATGCACAGTCTCATGAGCAATGTGAGATTTGCTTATTAATAGTATTTTATTTAAATAATGATACTCACAATAGTGTTGAATTATGGTGCTTGCTTCAGAAGTGTTTTCAAGCTCCTTGTCTTTCTAACTTTTGAAGTACATGCTGCGGGTGTAAGGAAGAGGAGGACGTAGCCTTACTCACTGGGTGGAAAAGTACGTCTTTGTGTTAGCACTGTGAAAAAGGCCTAATCAGGGACCTAATCAAGAGACTGCAGAAGCTAAAGGCTCTCTGAGATCGACAGGCCTGGTATGGGGCTATTGTGTACTGTTTTAGAGCTGAGGCATTGTGTTTGCTATTCCGATGGAGCCCTGCACAGGGTATGAATGGCAAATGGAAGCCAGTGCCAGTTCCTGTTGATTTTTTTTCTGTATGAAAGTCTGTTAGTGATTTGTCACGCACCCTGAAATCTTGCTGTCACATGGGCTTGTTTCCTGACTGTGTCTCTGCCATGACATTTTCACTATCCTTTGTTCATCATTCTCTCCCGGCCCCTCTGCCGCACCTGTGTGCTTTAGAACTGCTTTATGCATCTGGAACAGTTTGTCAGACTCGGGGCAAGAGTTTTTATCCCTTGGGAAATCCATGTTTCTATACTGTATGAAGAAACCTGGCTGCATTCCAGCCTGCTTGAAAGCGTGGCTTTGCACAGTAAAGTGGGTACACATGAATACCTAAGTGAGTGCTTACGTAAATCTCCAGAACAAATCCATGGGAGTGTTACCTGGGTGAGGGCTGGGTGACTTATGATCAGGGAGTCATATTTCACAATTCAACAATTATCTGCTACCAGATCCAAATCTGTCACATTTTTAAGGGGTTGTTGAATGTTTGCATCTTATGCAGGAAGAGAAGAGTTTTCATCCTTATTTACTGATCTAAATGAAATGCAACTTTCATTAATAGAGAAATTCATGGGTTTAAGTTACAGAAAAATTAATCCAATAGCCATTAATACTACAGCCAGGTCATTAGAAGGAATCTCACCACATTGATTTTTGGTAGCTACAGCACATGCATCACAAGCTGCAGATGCAGGTGCACACTGAGAATTCAGATGTACATCTACTGTCTATAAAAGTGTTTTAGACACTGGGCTGTAGGCCAAGTTGAGGGCGAAAGTAATCATCATTCTTGTTGAAGCTTAGCCACTGTCGAAAATAAACTGGCCATCTTAGAGTCTGAATACGTAAGAGCGCTCACAGGACCCTGCCTGTTTTCCCCACTTAGAATCTTCTAGCTTATCAAATTATCATCTAATCATTCAGTTAGCAAATGTGTCGTGTCAGTGAACAAATATTAATTGAATATATTTATGCATGTTACCATGGTTAATTCTACATATTTATCGCAGAATGGATGGGAAAATTAGGAGATTATTGGGATGGTTCATTTGTATTTTACATCTAATGCTTAATATAGAATTTTGCTTTCTTCTTTTTAAACAGAACAATTGAGATTCAGGGTGGACTTGAGAGAGCCAACAGGCATTGCCTTCTCACATCAGTTTATTCTCGAGTTAATGCTCAAGTTAGAAGATGCAGGGTTTCTAACCTTCATGATTCTATTGCAACGTTTAGCATTTTCCTTAAACTTCAGCCCCTTATTGGACTTCAGCAAAATATTCAACACTGTTTCCCACAGCCTTCTCCTACACAAATTGGCAAGATATTAATTGGATGGGTGATCTGTGAGGTGGGTAGGAAATTGGCTAACAGGTTCCACTCAGAGCTTAATGATCACTGGGTTTTTACTTAGGCTGGAAGCCTGTCACAAGTGGGATCCCTCAGGGATTGACATTGGGCCCCACACTGTTCAACATCTTCATAATGATCTGGATGATGGGATTGAAAACACCCTTACCAAGTGTACTGATAACACCAAACTAGGTGGTGAGGTGGGCATGTCAGAAGGCATAGCCATCTTACACAGAGACCTGGACAGGCTGAAGAGTAGGCAAGCAAGAACAGTATTAACAAAGTGTAGTGGGGAGCAGCCTTGCTGAAAGGGACCTGAGAGTGCTGCTGGAGAACAAGCTGAACATGAGTCAGCAGTGTGTCACTGCAGCAACCAAGGCAAAGCACATCCTGGGCTTCATCTGCAGGGGCATTACCAGCAGAGATTAAGGTGTGGTCATCCCACTCAGCACTTGTCCAGCCACACCTGGAGTGCTATGTCCAGTTCTGGTCTCCACAATTCAAGAAAGATACGAACAGACTGTAGAGGATCTGAAGGAAGGCCGTGAAGATGACCAATGGGCTGCCAATGATGGGAGACTGAAGGAGTTAGGTATGCTCTCCCTGGAGAAGAGGAGGCTCAGGGAGTAACTCATCACAGTATTCTAGCCACCACTTAACAGGCAGCTACAAAGAAGACAGAAGGTCTCTCTTCACATGTTGCCATGTGGAGAGGACGAGGGGCAACAGGTACAAGTTGAACCAGAAGAGGCTTCATCTCGATATATAAGAAAGAAATTTTTTACAGTGAGAACAATAATTTATTAGAACAACTTCCCCAGGGATGTGATTAGAGCCTTCATCACTGGGGGTTTTCAAGATGAGATTGGACAGGGTGCTAGATAATCTCATCGAGGCTCCCTTTCCCCAGGAAACTTCGGGCTAGATAATCTTTTGAGGTAATTTCCAATGTAAGCTGTTCTGTGATTCTGATTGTTTAAAAACCTATTTTCTTTTAAGTAAAAGTAAAGTTTTTAGGCCTAGATATTGGAGGAAAGTGCCTGAAACTGTTCAAATAATGTGGGAAGAGCCTTGGAGGGCAAATAGAAAGAGCTGAAAATGAATTATTGGAAAGCAAATCTGAAACCTTTTACAAACCAGACTTCTTTTTGTTTGAGGAATCAGTTCAGAACCTGTAGAGGCATAGAGTGTTCAATACCCTAAAAAGTCTCTCTGTGCTGCAATTGGTTGTTATTAATGCTTATCGGGAGGATAACTGAACTAGTACACCAAGTGGCCTGCTAAGTTACCCCCTAAATTTTGGAGTTTACATTCCTTGCCACCACAAGAAATTTTTCTTAATCTTTTAAAAAAATGCATATATTTTTCTTCTCTGTTACATTTCTAATATTCTACTGTATTGCTAATCATGTAATTTTAGGAAACTTCACATTTCTCTGATGGCCACAACTTCTGAATTATTACCTTTATGAATGCATTTCAGCTTTCATTGGAAATAAAGTATTTACACATTTCAGTTTCTAAGGAAATGCTTGAAAACATGACTGGAGCACACTCTAGAGGCTCAAAATTTCAACGGCAGATAAATGACTCCAAATTTATTCATATTTCAAATCTCATGATTTTAAAGCAAATCTCATGATTTTTTAAAGCTGCTTCCATTTCTGATGAAGATTTGAAGAAAGATTTGTGAATACTATAGAATTCGTTATCTGCCAGTCCTCCAGAGCTTTTATTACTCTTAATCTGCTGATGGGGAGCTGGGTTTTGTATGTTCTGCTAAGTCTTATATCTAGGTCAAAGATGGATGAAGCTCTGCCAGTTCATACAGATGCTGATATTATTTCTGGAGTGTTTTGAAAACAAATGAAATTCATCTTGTTAGGTTTTATAGAAGGATTGTGTCTGAAAAGGACAAATGCTGCACTTCATAAATTTGTTTGGAGGACCCTGACACCAAGTACATGTAAACTAAAAAACTCTAAACAGGTCTGTGGATGTCATAAGGTTGCATAAAATGTATCATGCCATTTAAAAAGGGTCACGACCCTATGTGGAGTCTTATGTGTTCTCTGCTATTTTGCATCATGTCACATGACCAGGAAACTTGCACGAAGAGGAAGAACAAGCTTGATTTATACGTTGCTCCAAATCATCCAGTTTGCCCATGTGTCTATCCATCTCCATGTTGCAGATATTTTTTATCTGTATAGTATTTCCAATAAAATGTGAAGCTCTTCAAATGTAGCAAAAGGATTAGTGCATTTTTTTGGCTGCTGACACTTCAGGATCATGTTTAGTAATGGGTTCATGTTACTCTCTTGAAGGATGGTGCAGATCGTGCTAGATGTCCAATTGAGTGACCTAGACAGCTGAATGTTGTCACTGAGCAGCTATTTGTAAAATCATTCATGCTTCTGAGCTGCCAAATAGGCAGCTATCAACACTGTCAAATTTTTGTTATCATTTTCAGCTATTTATTAAACATACATGTTGCCTGCTCAGGCTCTGTTGATCATATATTATTTTATGCTGGCACTTCAGAGCCTTGAAGATGAATCAAACTCAGGCATCCCTCTCTGGGTGTGGAGCCCACATCCAGTAATCACAACCTTTCTTTTTTTAAACTGCAGTTGCTGTCTCTGTTCCCACTTCTCTGTCTGGTCATCGCTTCATTGCACAGAAAATCTTGGGGGGTTGATCCTGAGCCTCCTCTTCATTTACTGATACTGGTGTCCAGCACTGATGCTGGGTAAGACCCCTATGTATAGATACCACATTATTTTCCAACTAAATAAAAGTAATTAATAGCTATACCTAAGAGAGGATATTCTTAGGAAAGACATCACTCCTATTTGCTTCTTTCAGTGAGTTTACTACAACTACACAGCTTTTATATTTTCAAAACTTTTTCCTGATTGTGCAAATGCAAATAAAGGCATGGAGTGATTTCTGCTTGTGCTATAGCCTGTATGTGAGCACACAATAATACTGGTGTATATATAGCTAAAGGCTAGGGAAAAGTCAACGTGAAATGGGCTTGTTTCTTACCCAAAATTTTTTGAATAACATTTTTTCAAGTACCGCTGACTATAGATCTTGAGAAAAATTATTCTTTTAATTAACCTTATTTTATTTATTACAAAATTAACAGGTTTATTTAATTGTTAGTTATGTTTGGATATTTTCTAAGACCTTTATATAAATACTTTTGGATTTCTTACTATTTACTTACTCCAGGTTAGTATTCAAAACTACTTATTTTTAACTACTTGCACAGATGCCTTTGTCCATTGCTCAAATTCAGAAGGACAGTTACACTACAAGAGGATTAAGAAAATCATGCAGTGGCTGTACTGTTTTGAGCTACTGTTACACACACGTAGTCTGTGTGAACTGATGAAAATCATACTGCCTGAATAAAATCTGCATGTACCCAGCGGTCTGAACTCCACAGTTGAAGTTGGGGAGATCCTTTCACCACCGGGAATGTGACAGGAAGCAGAAGCTGCTTCTGGCAAAGACATATAATGAAGTTAACTCCCATTCATGGAGCTCATCTTACTGTAAGGGGAGGCACTGTAGAAGTAATTATGAAGAGACAGAACTAAGAACATCAGTGAGTTCAGCACACTATGCTTTTCAGCTTTTGTGATTTTATTAGCTATATGGATGAGGTCACCTCTTGAAATAGCTGAGAGGAAGACAAAGAAGAAAAGATGCTTGTTGCCTAACATCATGCTGCTAAAGAAATCACGGAGCCTCTTGATAACACCCAGAGGTTCATTTGGGGCTGCTGTTTTCTGTATCTTGAAGGATATGCTAACAAATTGGGATTCTCCTATTTTGTTTTCTTTACCTGAAAATTCCTGAGAAGTAAATCAGAGTCATTCTTGTGAATGCAGCCTCTCATCCTGGAAAATCATAAACAATCACTGTAATTGTTTCAGTCTTTCTGGTCTTGGGTGACCAAAGAGAAGCCCTGTTTTATGCCTGCATTTTAAGACCAGAAGTGAAAGTGATGATGATTTAGTCTGACATTCTCTATAACACAGGGCATATCTTAAGTCATAGTCATGGTGGTTCCACTTGATAACGGGCTGCTGTCTTATCTCCTTATTCAGTATGGAGTAATAAAATGCCTTGGGCTTATTCCTATATAGTGTTTTTAATATCAAGGTGATTACTATGAACTCCCATTTCCCAAGGAAAGATTAGCTATTTTTCTCTAAAACTCATGATTACTGATCATTGTATTTTAGACTATAATTTAGACCTAGTGGTATTTTTTTATTCCTATATTTGATATATAGAAGGTTCTATATGAAATCATTGGGCTTGAAAGGACATCAAAGTTCATCTAGTGCATCTTCCTGTTGCCAGGCAGGAACATGTGTAGATATATCACTTCTGACAGGTACTTGTCTCGTGCTTACTTAAAGGTTGCTAACAATGCTAAGGTTACAGCACTTCCCCAGAAAAGCTGTAAAGACATTTCCCAGTGTCCAATCTGAATTTGCCTTGCTGCAGTTTAAACCTGTTCTTTCTCATTTCATGCACCGCAGACATGGAAAACACATTATTTCCATATGGTTTGCAATAGCCTTTCTATGTATTTGAATATTTGCTCCATCTTTTGGCTTAGGTCATGCATTTTGTGTACTGTGCTGCTGTTCCTGCCTTGCGTCCTCACCTTCCCCTGCTATTATTGGTAGCTTCATTAGCACATGTATCTGCAGTTATTCTTACTGTTCTTTCATTTTTGCCTCAAGTACTTAGAGTACAATCTTCACAGTGAATAACTTCTTGTTAGTGAATCATCAAAACTTGCTTTTATATTTTAGCTGGATTATTTTATTCATACTGGTAAAGGCGTAAGCTTTCTAAAGTCAATACATCAAGAATTTTTGCTAAGTCATTGGAATTTAAATACTTAATTTTGATTTTTTTTTTAATACCGATTTCCATTTTCAGCTCTCCAATATAAAAATGCTCTCCAGTTGAAAAACAGGTAGATATCCCTCACATTTGCCTCTGGTTTCAGGATGTCAGATTGGACGACTTTGTGCGGGTGCCGTTCCTTGCAGGGAAGCAGCTCTGGGGAGCAGGGCTATATATCTTGTCCTTCAGAAATATTAAGCTTCACGTTAGCTAGCTAGCCTGTGCTGCTGGCTGGCGGACAGTTTGACTAGTCTGGCCCTTGAAGGTAGCTCTTGTCGTGGAGTGGTCCTCTCCTGCCATGCCCAGCTTCCAATGGTGAAACATCTGCGCTCCCTGCAAGGTGGACCTGGATCACTTCACCTCACATAATCCCAGAGCAGAATTATGGAATAACTTGGGTCAGAAGGGACTTCCAGAGGTCTCCTGTCCAGCTTCTGGCCCAAAGCAAGGCTTATGCGGGACTTTCTCTAAATGGGTTTTGAATAACTACAAGCCCCTCAAATGGGAATAGTGGCCTTACAAGAAAGGCAGATAAAAATCCCTTCCCTTGGCTGGCTGGCTACACTCTAACACTGAGTACACTACACTAAGCTAGCCAAGATGAAATTTCTGTATGGATTTAAGTTTTATTCTTTTTTTTTTCCCTTTTGCCTCAGGCTGCTTATCTGAATTTTCTTCAGAACAAGTAATATTTTTCATTAGTCTCCATGCGTGTAACTCTTATTTAGAGTTCGGTGTAAATATGAACACCTGTCTCAAATAGTCTTTCTCACTCCCTTGTGCTACCAGAGCCCCACACTTCCTATGTCTTTAAACAGATCTAACTAATGACCATGCTGGACATCGATCCAGTTGCAGGCTTGCATCATCTAAAGCCTTTAAAGGCATAGCTGTCTGCAGATCTCATTTTCTTCTAAAATATGTTTCAGTATTATTATCTGAATATTCAGATTATTCGAAGCATTCCTGCTGTCAGTGTATTAATACCTGCCTGCCTGTGTAGAAATCTGAGGCTTAATTGCGCTGTGGTTGGCAAACTCATCCCTCTGTATTTTGGGAGCTCCTTTGGCTGTTACGGATGAGCAGTTTCTGTTTCATCTGAGCACATCCTGTGCTAGTGAAATACCTCAATCATGAACATATGTTATGGGAAACACAGTTGTAGCACATAGGGCTTTTAAAATTTATTCTTAGACTTATGACTAAAGGGCAGTGTCAAAGTTCATGGTCTAAAAGTGGATATTTCTTGACAGTCATCTTATTTTTAGGTCCTTTAACTTGAAATGAGATCTTTCATGTTTTGAAATGGTGATCAAAATATATACAGCTGTAATTTACAGTAAACAATAAATGCCTTTGTTGAAGTTAAATATACTTATGTGAGATACTAGTGTTTACAAACCTAGTAAAAGAACAATATTGGACTACAAGTAGTTGAATTCTTTTGAAGTTTGTTTGCTTAGCTTTTCTGAGATTTTCTTTTCCTTTCGGAAGAGGAAGCTAAATAATATCCAGCTTTGCAGTCCTCCAGGCACGATGCATCATCATTTCTTTCTCATTTCAGTAGGTTGTTTTGCTGCACATCGTATATATGTACAGTTCAGATAGAACTATACTGTTTAATAAATGCAGCCCTAAAATGTACTTTAAAATAAAGCAAATAATCTGCCTTGTGCCTTACAAATCAAAAGGTACAAACAAAGTCTTGAATAAAAAGGTCATGATCTTAGATTTTGATCTCTTTATTGTATGGAATAGTAGCTGCTCCTCAAATAGTCCTGCTGTGTCTTTTTGAGGAGTGAAGTCCTTTTCCATGTGAATAAGACTATCCAACTTTGTCACCCTATATTCAATCATATTTCATGACTATTACAGAACACCTGCTCTTACAGTTTAGGCAAAGATCTCAGTGTTTTTATCTGGGACTGAATAAAAATTGTGAGGTCGCTCTACAGCTGCTATTGTTTAAGTCAAATTCATCATGGACTGGTTTTGTGTAATGCTTAAATAATTATATATGGTGTCCAGCTTCTTGATTCATAATCCTCACCAGCTGGATCCTTCAAAGGCTTAAGTCTTTGAAGAAACTTGGATACTAGCTGAAAGAGCATAGATAAAGACCTCAAGTAATGGCAGAATTCATTATTTTCATTGCTTATTTTTTATGTATGCAAAATTTTAGCTCTGGTCCAAACACCATGTTGCATTTTTTAAATTAATAATTTGTTGCAACTTCTGTATAAAGACCAACCTTTACTTACATCAATATTAAAAATCTGGCAATTCAGAACACTTTTCCCTGAACATGAATTATTTCTTCATGCATTAAAATCAAGAGGAGGGAGTGAGGAAGGAAAATCCCTATAAAGTTCCCCTTGGAGTTCTCTCCACTGACTTTTAATTTGGAAAAAATGAAACTAGTATTCAACAGAATGAGGTAAGGAGCCTGGAAAATGTACAGTCTTCTTGTATCGGTGTTTCTCTCATCATTTTGCATTTCCTTTGTACCCAGTTGAGTCTCTGGATCCAGTCTCTACGTGACAGGGAAGTGCAATGGTGTATGGTGGTGTATGAACAGTCTTCTATGGCAACAGAGAAACATCCTGGAGAGATGCTATGTGCAGATTCTGAGGGCTGCTCTCTTACTGGAGCCAGTCAATAGTCCAGTTTCACTGTTAGGGAAGTAGCAACAGTAACAGTGTCTCTGACTTCTCATTTGCCATTTCAAAACATTATGAATGGCAGGAAACAGCAATATTTGCCTTTTCTTGTCAAATATTTCATGTCTATGTGGAAGATATTCAAAAGACTTATTTGTATGTTGATTTGAGCAGAGGGAGTGTAGTCATATAGGCATGAGAGTGGCTGATGGCATTTTTCTCCTAGCTGATTTAGAAACAACCCAAACTTGAAGTTAACTTCTGAACAGCTTTAATATCAAGAGCAAGACGTTGAAAGTGGCACAGGGGAGCCCATTTGTGAAAGATCTGCTTTCTGGTGGCTCAACCTCATCTGTGCCATATCGGTTGAGTTGTTTGAGTTTGAAATCAAAGACACAGTAGTCCTAGTGGAAGTCTCTTGTCCCATGTGGGTCATACTCATCCTATTCAGATTTCTATGATCAACTCCACAGCCTGGGAAACTGCTCCCAAGAAAAAAAGGTGTTGCCTTTTAAATATTATTCAGCTACAAGTCTGATAGAAGGGTTTATTCCTGTCAACAGAAGTTGCAGGCAGAAGTTGCCACAGATGAAATTTATCTTCTGCAATCACGTCTTTTGAATAAAAGCTAATATGATATTTAATACTTTATGCTTAAAATAGTACTTCTCCTTTGTTTTGTATGAAATTTACGATAGAAAAAGAGTCAGAAGTGGGCTTTGAATTTTTTGGTCACTCCTTTCTCATGTAAAACTCCTAGTTACTCTGTGAGATTTTGCTTGAGCGTGAACTTTGATGTTTGGCTTCTATGTCAACTAATTAAATAATCCTATTTTTAAGAAGGACTTGACCAGTAGACACAAATGTATATATTGGAATGTAATCATATTAAACTAACCATTACTGTTCCAGACAGTCTTGTGAGTTTGGATGGGGCAAAATTATGAGAGAACAATGTGAGTTTGAATTGCAAGGGCTACACTAAATTTCAGCCTTTTTCCTTTTACCACCACCCCACCATTTTTTATTTTTTTGCAGGCTTTGTCTCATTTCCTAGTATATATTTGGAAGGTTAAATAGCTTAGTCAAGTTATTTTGGTGGTGCTATTTCTTCCCAGTGGCATTAAGCCATGACATTCAATCCACAGCAGTAGAGCCAAGGAGCATTTCAGTATCTCTGTGTACATTAGTTATGTTAGACATCAAACTGGGAGGCTCACATTAAGGTCTGGCCCCACCCATATTATTAAATTTAAAGATGATGTCAATACTGTTATGAGTTACACATCAACTATGGATTGGTTACAAAACATATGTGAATGTTAATCTACCTCAGATTGCCTCATTTGGTGTGATTAGGCGGTGAATGTAATTTACATGTTGAGCAGTGGAAAAATTCTTCCTTGTACTAACAAGGATACATTAAACAATGTCTCCAGCCAGTTTCCTTCCCTTAATATCCTTTGCTTCTTAAGTTACTGTTTAATACATTTCCTAATCCTAAATTAGTGCAGGTAGTACTGACATAGTACTATAGTTTGGCATTAATGTAGCTATTGCACATGTTTTTTTCTGACCGATGTACATGATAAACAGCTTTTCATTTCTGAACTGAACAATTATAGACTTGTTTTGCTGTTGAACTGAATATGCAAATAGTTATGAGGAAAATAGGCAATGCTCCCAGGAAAGCCTCTGGTTTCCAAGTCTAGTCCAATTAGTAAAGAAGGAAGCTTTCTTACACAGCTTTTATCACGGTCTGTTTCACTGATCAGATAGAGATTATTAACAGAGATGGGACTGAACACTCTGCAGATTGAAAAGTAACTAGGTATAGAGTCAATCAATTTATCAATTACTGATTAGTGTAATACAGGCTTATAAACATCATCACATCAAGTCATCACATGTAACATGCTGAAAATACATAGAGATCTGCAGTGTTTTGAAGGTGCCCTAGATAATCCAAGGTAAACACTGAAAAACTTATTTTGCTTAATTTAAAAAGAGATTTTATCTTACCTATGCAATGTCTTTCCTTTTTGTACCTATATCTGGCCAGAAGCTGGGATACATCTTCTGGAAACTGGCTGAAAGATGTGGCAGCAATGACTGAAGAGTTGTCTTCAAAATATACTTTGCATAAATACAGAAACTCTCCATTGGGAGCAGAGCAAACATGGACAAAGAAAAAGGAGATAAAAATTTCAGGCAATCTTCAGCCCAGGGTTCTTACAACATTTTATTGTCCAGTTCCTGTGTTTAAAAGCAGGAATATCCCATTACTTTGTTGGAAACATGAGTTTTAACACAAGGGCACAGAGTAATGAAAGCCTGATGCTTTCTCTCCTTACAAGGAACATTTTTATATGGGGTAGTAAATTCAGTGGGATTACACCTGAAATATGCCAGAACAATATGGCATAGAAGAATATGGCATATGGCATATGAAAACAGACCTGATAGACAGATCGTTTGCTAAATGTTGATGTCAGCTAAGCTTGAGAACCCTAGGAAATCCAGCGTGGCAGTGACTCTTTTATTTCTCTTTTCTAATCAGCTCTGGTGTGACTCTTGTGTGTGCACCTTGGCCTTTATAAAGTTGTAGATCTTTGGGATTCATGGTCACTGGAAGACCTTATTTGTTAAGCTGCTTGTCAAGTGACTACTAATTTATTAGAACATGCTTTGTAGTTTTATTTAGCCAAAATTAAAAGCACTGAAAGTGATAATGGCTGCAAACAGGACAAGCCAAGGAAAAATACACAGGACTGGGGTTCTTAAACACTGAGAGGTTAAAGAGAAACAAGGCAGAGGGCTGAGCCAAATAACCACCACCATAATCCATCTCTGTTGGGTGGCTGCAGTTTTGATCAGAGAGCAGCCAGAAGCGCCTGGAGATTCTGGGGTGAAGTTCAAGATTCCAGCTGCTGCCACCTCTGTGTGTCCTGTCTGATGGACAGGGAGCAGCTTCCCCAGCTGGCGCTCTGCCCTCCTTTTGGTACCCAGTAACAGTACCCGTACAATCTCTTTAATCTAGGGAGGTAAAGCTCCAAAAAGCTAGGTAAGCCTTCAGCAGAGCTTGTGCAGGGAGTTTATCTAGTATTTGATTTCTTTCAAAAGAAGCACTAGGAGAACATCTTATTGTTGACTGAGAGCGGCAGAAGTAAATCCAAAGTGAACTGGAGATGATACAAGGGTCTACAACCTAAGTGTATATAATATAAATAGAGGATCATGAGGGTTGGAAGGGTGCAGATGCAAACTGTAAGGCAGATGGTGACATTTATTGACTGTAACAATTATTGACTGTAACATTTATTGACGGATCATTAAAAGGCTTCTATCACTTTGGCACTTCAATATCTACTGCATAGGAAACAGCCATAGTCAACAAATTGTACTGGAGAACTAAAAATAAAAGCTCCATCAACTCACGTGGTCTGCTGCAAAAATAGTCCAGAGAGCACTTTAAAGCTCGATCGAGTTGATAGACGTTACTTTGAGGCTTGCTGCGCGCCAGGCTGGGGCTCTGGCTGGGTGCCAGAGGCAGCAAGTTCCCGAAACCCTCCCCTGAGCATGCCCTGCTGTTATTACGGGTGAGTGCAACCCCCACACTCAAAAAATAGCAAGGGTGACCCAGCAGATGGTAACACTTGCTGTGCCATGGGGAGATAGTGATTCCCCCCATGAATGGGAACCAATCCAATTTTATAGTTTTATCAAATGTACCCACTATGTTGACCACTTGTACAACTGCAAATAAGAATTCTGCAAACCTCACCAACTAACCAATCCCATCAAATTACCTGTTCAGACCTCTTCCTCTTTACCTGAGCAAAGTGTGGAAATGTTGCCATAAATATGCTGATGGCAGAATTGTGCATTTTGTTGCTCCTGCTCAATGCACTGACCAAGACTCTAGCATTTCTGCATTCTCCTCCCCTCTCTCATACCTTGCACTGCCCTTCCATCCTCTCGTACTTCAGAAACAGCTTTAAAACTGCCTGTCTGCTGCCAAGGACTTTGGAGTAAAGTGGAGGACAGGCTCTCCACACCAGTAGCAGGACACTACTTCACTCTGGTAATAGCTGCATGTTTAAAAACAAAAGAGGCATAGATCTGTAGCAAACTTTTATAATATTGAAAATATAGGAATGGAAAAGGACTCTATGAAATACAGTTATGTGCAGCTTCCAACCCAGTGGGCCTATATCTCAGGGAGGAGGATTTTCTTTCATTAACCTAGTTTACTAAGTGAATTTTCCATGCAGCAATGAACGGGTGTCATTAGCATTCACGCTGAGTGAGAGGATGGCTTTGACTGTGGTTCTGCTTATTTGACTTCTCTCACTAAACCTTATCCATCATGATGAATGCTTGGCCCACTTTGATTCTGGTAGGCATGATGCAAAGTCTGCTGAGGAACAGAGCCTGGGTGAACTCCAGTCCCTGCTGCTGCAGTCAAGTCATATAATGCCTTTAACCCACTCATTATACTCTCCCCTAAAAATGGTTGGGCTGTTTGCCCCACTAGTTCTTAATCAGCACTGAAAATTTTTATGGCTAGAAGAATCAGACATCTTTTTCTGATTTCCAGTAGAAATTTATTCAGGACCTGTTTATATCCATTTGTTCTTGTCCTGAAGCTCAAATAGCTTCTTGCCTGTCTATCTGTGATATTTACCCACTGATGTACTTATAGACAGCCCTCCTGTATGCTTTCTCAGGCTTTGTTTCACCAGGGCAAACAAGCCAAGCTCCCATAAGATCACTGTCAGTCTTGTAATGACTCTGTTTCAGTGTGATTTAATTTTTCTGGAACGAGCCTCCAAGTCTCTATGCTGTACTCCAAGAGAGGTTTTGTAACGACTCTGTAACACTCTTTCTTACTTTTACTCTGCCCAAAAATCTTTATCAGATACACCCTAGAATCCAATTTGCCCTTTTCTATGGACAGTCATGTTGTTCCTCTGTAATCAGAGCTCTTTGCAAAAGTTTTAGAGCTTGCTGTTTAAAAAATGTCACAGATTCATCAACTTCAAGGGAGCTGTGACAACTTCCACCAGCTGGGGATCTGCATCTGATATTTCAGCTTGCAGGACACAGCTTTCTCTGTGGCTGGCCCGAAACGGTGGAGCTCCCTGCCAACTCCCCTCCCCCAAGATCTTCCTCAGGGGAACCACTGATTTGCTTCCGTCTGGCCCGCAGTGTTAAAAAAGCACTTACTCCATCTCATGCTAACAAAATACAGGGCAAAATTTGGCAAATACTACTCATTTGATATGCATGTGTTAAAAAAAATCTGAAAATCTCAGCTCCTCTTGGGCTTTTTTTGTTTAAATTTTTTTGTTTAAATTCCAAACCTTTTCAATCATTGTAGCCATTTGGATTTCTAGCAATTCAATTCTTGTCCTTCATTTCTTTCTCAATCCTCATTAAGTGTGAATAAAACTTTCAAAATTGCAATTAAAATAGATTTCTTTCCATGGAGAGAGCCTCTGTGTGACTGCACTGCTGCCTATTGTCCTTCTTCATTCTTCCTTTCTCAGGTCTATCCTTCATCTTTCATCATCTGTGATTTAGGCTAAGCCCTTCGTGGCAAGGACCTTAATTTTATATTTGTCTCTGCCTAAAGCAGAGACACTTATTATTGGTTTCTGAAAGTATAAAGAATGTAGCGGATCAATGCCATTATCCTGAACTGCACTTAGAAGACAAAGGCAGCGTAACTGTTGAATTGATGCTCTTGGGAGCACGGAAGCAGAGCTACATTTTGGGCTATCGCAGACTTGCCAGAGGATATTTCCATCTAAAGATCATAGCCAGGGTGGAAGCTACAAGAGCACCAATGACTGCGATAAAGCTTAAAATACACAGAATTGTCTCAGTTGCCTTGTCAAATGAAGCAGATGCTAACAAAAATTTTGACTGCTGAGACTAATATGGCTAAGGATCTGGCAGCAGCCCCAACTCTGAGCTCAGAGCATGGTGTCAATAGGCGGCATTGATCTAAAATAAAGAGACGGTGACAGTATTTCTGCTTTTGAATAGACCCTAAAGGCACTTGCCCAGGAAGTAGTTGAGGAAGTAGATGCTTCAGAGGTTTGAAATCCATGTCCAGGGGAAATACATCAGGGAGTTGAGGTCTGGGGCACCTCTCTCCCTGCTGAAAGCCCTAACCATCCTCAAGTGTCCCTGTTTATTCTCAGACTCTGCGACAGGTGCCTGCAGCCCCCATGGAAGAAAAAGGTTTAGAAGCACATTTTCCTCTGTTTTTTTTTTTTTCTTTTTGGTACTGGGTTGGACATCTCTGCATTCAGCTGACTACTTACTGTGAACCCTGCTTGAGAGACCCAAGTTTGCCTGGCCACCCATCGCGCTGTCCTGGAGCAGAGCACTGCAGCCCCAAGCATCATGCTGCTGTCACCCTTTGTCAGACACTTGCTCTGAGAGTCCCATATTTGTGTTCCTGCATCAGCAGTTTGGTTGCACTCTGTATGGTACTCATTTATTTATGCTTGATTGACAGGTTTCTCAAGACCAGAAATGTTGCATCTGCCTATTAAAATACTTTGCAGCTTGGAAGATAATGAAACAATTGGTTCTCTGTTGTGGTTTTTTCTCCATTGTTACCTGTGCCAATACCACGCAGCTCATGGATCTGCCTTCCTGAGTTCACCAACACCGTCTTTGGCATATAGATTTTAACTGACACCTTCAGCTGACAGATAGTCAATCAACAGCAAAGAGGGCTGGCAATATTGAACTTGTGAGAGAGAGAACTGGTTTCAGCCACTGGCTCCCCTACAAGCCTCAAGATACTTTTGAAAGGTAGGTTTAACTAGACATGGAAATAGATCTCTGAGTTCAATATAGAAGTGATGCTTTGTTGGGGTGAGGTTTCTACTCAGAGGGATGCAAACCTCCCTAGGCTAAAACTACAGAGATAATTACGTATTGCACAGGAATCCCAACACAGCGATTGATCCAGCATGGCCTCTAAATAGCTAATTACAGACTGTCAAGGCAATTTCTGTTCAAGTCGGACTGATATTTAATTAGTCTTCTCCCTCTTGAAATCCTGACCTTAGTTTGGCACAGGGAAAGCAGAGAGTTGTGTATCCAGCCAGAACATCTCATTGCTGCTCTGGGGGCAGGTGGACAAAATAGGAACAGCTGAAAATGAAACATGGCAAAGGAGAGTCCAGAATGAAGCAGCACCTTTCTCTACCTGCTATTTCTGTCCTCTCCTGCTCTCCCTCCTCTAAAACCTTAGCTCAGGCTATAAGACTAAATAAAACCCGCAGAATTACAACTGACTTTTGGTGACTTTCAGTTAATTTATAGAGGTAAATTAACAGAGAAGAACAGAGGAGATATCTCTACTGGTAACTTTTTGGTCAAATTGAAAACTGGCAATTTATTCCTGCTGCTTTGTCTTTCAACCACTTGCTAATCGGTGGCAGAAATCTACCTTCTACCTTGTGCCTACCTGGTTTCCTTAGTAACTTCTCATAAGAATATGATAAAAGCTTTGAAAAGACCAAATAGTCAACTGCTTAGTCTTTACTTACAGACGATGATGCACTGTTAAATTTAGTAGATCTCTGCCAAAGCTGGCAGATGTATTTCATGGAAATTTCTCTCTCTCTTGTTCAAAAGAGGGTCCAGGTATTATTAAACCAAACAACAACAACAAAAAAGTAAAATTATAAAAATCTCTTTGCTTTTGTAAAGAGATTTAAGACCTGGAAGTTGTCTGAACCTACATATGCTCCATATCTATCCTATATTTATGAGAGTTGATACTAAAATGACTCTTTCAGCTTTGCATACATTTACAATGTTTTGCAGGGAGAGGTGGTTAAAATCATGCCTCTTGATGCCTTCAGAAAGAGTTTAGATTGCTTAAGCATTATCAAAATGAGTGCTCAAGAAAAGATATCATCAGTTTATGATTTAGAAGCAAAAGCGGGACCAAAGTCAGGAGAGAAGAGAATCAGAACAGCTTTAATTGTGAAACAAAGAAGAGGAAGGCATGCAGATAGCAATAATTACATGTTTCATTGTTAGTGTTCCCTCAAAACTCCCACTGTGTCATGGGTTCCACTTGCTGGATGATGCAGATGCAAATATCTGTCTGTCCTATGAGTCTGTGGTATGAACAGACAAAGGAGCCGTGCAGAGAGTTTGGGTGGTTTGCAGTAAATACCTTGTAGAGGAAAGTCTGACAAGGAAGGAAGCCAGGAAGAGATTGGCATGCTAAACCTTTCAGGCACTTCTACTTTTTCCCTCTAAAGATTTGGAAACAGTTCCCCCACCAGTGGCAAGCTTCTTTCGAAGGTCTCCAGGTAGACCATCCACACAGCTTTCCAATGGCAAAAAGTAGCTGTGTTTGTCTTCTTCATAGAAAACCAGATAAAGGGTAGGAAGCTGTTGCTCAAAATATATATGGATGGGGCAAAAGGAAAGACAGAGTTTCAAATGGTTAATGCTAACAAATTTTGGAAGAGGAATCACACCTCAGGCGACAGAGTTTAAGATCTGCTTCTATTATAGATTAGAAGGAGATTGGATGTTAGAGTTGGATTATTTTGTCTCAAATCCATAGGCACCTCTGTATTTCTGAGAAGCACATGGGCTAGCCTGTGGTTCAGACTCTGGACCAGGAGAAGAACCCACCAGAGCTGCTGCTGCTCAGAGGATGCAGTGGCAGTGGACGCAGTGAGCCAGGCTGGAAGCAGAACCTCGGAGATGAGTTCAGGGTTGGCAACATCCCGTTTAACACTGCCTTGAAGGTGGTTTTGCTCCTCAAGGGGGTCGGGTGGGGAGCGAGTGTAGGAAGGTGAGGAGAGCGCCGGCTGTGG
>VYZX01003488.1:27598-108066 GCA_013401335.1 Brachypteracias leptosomus | reverse complement strand
CGCCGCCTCCGCCTGCGCGGGAGGGAGGGAGGGAGGGGGGCCCCCCTGGCCCGGGGTGGGGGTGAAGGCAGGGGGGTTCGGGGTGTCAGCCCGGAGGGGCCGTGGCGGGAACGGGCTGCCTGCCTGGAGAGGGCTTTCCCCTTCACGGGCACGGTTGTGCGAGGGTTTTACACAAAAAATTGCTCCGCTTTCCAGATCGAGGTGCTGGATGTGCATGAGAGAAGAGGTTTGGTTTTTTTATTTGGGGGGGTACGGACCGTTTCTGGCGTGCCGGGAGCCGGCCGCAAAGTTGTCTACGCAACTGCTGGAATAGTCGGTGCCTCACCTCGCCTGGGAGGTGATGCAGCTCATCCCTGCCAGCCTCTGAAGGGCATCTTCGCGCTTGATGCTTAGTGTTCTTGAAGGCTGTTTTAGCGTTATTTGGGTCTTTTACTGCTTGGTAGCCCGTGGGAAAATCCCGTTCTTTTTGGCTTGAAAAAGACACGTTATAGCTGTGTTCTGTGTTGTGTTTGAGGAGATTGTACTCTGCCAGGTAACTTTTATGTTGCGTGTGCGTACGTAATTCCTGTCGTAGCTTGGCTAGAGGGAAGGGGGTTGATTTTTGATACTGTGCCCCAAGGCTTGGGACGATGCAGTTGTCCCACCTGGCATTCAATAACATAGCGCACGTCGCAACCCCCATATTGGCAAAACTTTCCTTGCGAGCCAGTACAATGGGGTGAAGAAAAGATTGATGAAGGTCATCTGCTATGCTGATGGAAAACTTGCTTGAAAATAACACCATATTTTTCATGTTTCGTAGTTGGCAGACCACTCCATGCATTGGAGCCTATTGACAATGGGCTTTTGTTACCTTTTGTGGCCCTTTTTGTAGTAGTCCGCTGACCCACAAAGTTGCAAACCAGTGCCTTGGGCTCGGTAGGGCACTGGACTGATCTGTCTTCCTTCAGTTCTTCAGTTCACCACCAACTGGGGTTGTTACTGTTTTGTGTTGTAGTAGCGTGGAGGTCCTGGCCCTGAACTGGAAATCCCTCTCTACTGGATGTGGCAGGTCATTCCTGCCCCCTTAAATTCACAAGCAAATTAGGAGGTGGCACGGCGATATGGAAACCCCGCAGGAGCCTGCGGTGCTGTTCATGGGTGATGAAAGTAATGGGAGCAGGCGCAGTGTGCTGGCGGTGATGTGAGCATGGGTAACTCAAGGTCCACCACAGTAACAGGTGAAGCTAGCTGGGACAGCTGAAGTCACTGCTACCAGCTTTCCCCACCACCATTTTCCCAGAAGTGTCTGTTTGGGCAATAGAGCTGAAGAGGATGTGTTTGATCCTGAGGCACTGTGGCTTTGCAGCCATGGAATGCAAGGTGCAAACTGTTGTCCAGTACACTGGGCTGTAAACTGTGGCTCTGGAGCAGGTAAATGTCCTGCTCTGCTGTCCAGGGTGACACATGCGATATGGGGCTGAGGGCAGGGGCCCCCTCGATGTGGGGATCCCCCTTCTGGCCACCCACCCACAAGGGTAGGCTCTGCACGTGCTTGTGTGCCTGCAGACTCTTGCCTGGTGGCACCAAGCCCAAGGAGGGTCTTGGCAGCCTGTCCCACCGCACCATTCCAGGCACTCTCTCTGAGCACTTCTCCAAAATCCTGTGGCTTTGAGTCCTGAGCTTTGGGGCAGAAAAAAATCTTTCCCCTTGTGCAGCTGTCAAGCTTCATACATCGAGGTCCTGGACTCAATTTGGGAAACAGGCTCTACTGAACAACAACATAAATAAAAGAGCATGACAGGAATAAGTGTTAGAACAGTGTTTCCCAACTTAACGTGCTTTTCTGTGTGTGGTGTAACCAGGAGTCTCTCAGTTAGTGTGAACGAGAGACTCTCTTTTCTTCTCACATCTGAGCAGCAAATACATCTGATGTTCAGGCAGGGGGTCCCATCACAGCACCCACATCCAGAGGAGAGTTTGCAAAGGGGCATAGCTCGCTGCAGCTCCCCTCCACCACCAGCCTGGCATGCAAGGGGCTGCCAGGGGGTCATCATGGACCTCATGATGGGGAGGTGCAGGGTTTGCAGCAGGTGGTTCGCGGGCTGGGGCGGCAGCCAGGGTGGGAGGAACGCTGACACTTCACAGGCTCCCACCTCCCCAGGCTCACCCCATGTTGAGCTGGGCGCTGGGATGGACAGCTGCCAGAGGTCCCAGCCAACCTAGTGTGTCTCCTCCAGCTTTGGCTTAGTTAAAGACTGGGGAGAAATAACTCTTTTTATTTTTTTTTTCTTTTGTTTAGATGTTCTTTATTTTTTTGAGGAAAACTGTACATATTTTGATGGGCCGTTCACATTGGACTTTCCAATTCATAGGTGCATCTGAGAGACTCACAAGCTCATTTCCCTGTCCCAACTTTGTGAATATTCATTATTTTTCTATAGACTTAGAGTATATACCGCATACTACTTTCATTTCATAGTTACTGTTAAAAGCCTGAGCTATTTCCATGATACTTTCTTTTTCTTCTTTTTTTGTTTGCTAATAAAAACATGCAAAATGTACATCTTTCCCTGTAGTATGTTATTTTTCAGTGTCTTTTTTGTTACTACTATTATGTCAGGTTTTTTTTATACTGAGTGCATTTTAAATATGAGCCCTTTCATTCCCTGTTTGTCCTGAAAGTGTCCAGTTCAAACTGGCCATTTTTGAAATCTAAAAGATAGATTTGTCCCACAGATGTGGACTGATTCAGTTCTTAAAATCATTTGAGATCATAACTTTCTATAAATATCTGACATCAGCAGACACTTTGAAGACTCACAGAGCTCTTTTTTCTATAAATACAAAATAGTAACTAAAACCAAAGATAACGTAAAAAAAATACAAATTATAAATAAGAAGGAATATTTATCAGTTTGCTTTTTCTTAGGATGTTTTATGTAAAATGCTATAAATGCATTTCTTTCTTTCAAAAATGGTCTAGAAACAGGATTCAGTATGTGCAGGAATGCAATAATGCATTTTTTGGCATTTTATGCTTTTTAAAGCCTTTGGGTACCCTGAGAGTAATTAGTAGAAGATTTTTAATACATAAAGTTGTGTGACCATAAAAGGAATCAAGCACTTGAAGGTCAAAGAACAGATTTTTCTGAAGTTGATAAAACAAATTAGTGGGTTTTGAGGCTGGTTAGTATGTTCTTCCTTTAGATTGCTGTGTATTTGTATAGCATCCTTGCACAGGATAACGTACAGAGCTTCTTGCCAGGAAGTTCTGGCTGAATTTGTTTACATTACAGTCATCTTCTATCTTGAACAACAGCATAGGACAGTTATTAAATTCACCAGATTCTAAGAGCTCTAAATGAAAACACTGTGGAAAGTAAGTTATTACAGACTGTTTCTCTCATTTTTGGGGCTCTCATTCAAAATCATTGATTCCTTTGCATTTTGAGAGGGACCGTGACAGAATAAAACAAAATAGTTGAGTTAGGCAGTGTGGTGGTGCTGCTGGATAACCTTATCCCGAACATGGGAAGGGAACAAAAGGGAGAGTAGTTAGTTTTTTTTAAAAAGCACACCACAAAACCAATACCCCCCCCCACCCCCAACCCAGCCATGTCTTTAGTTTTTGAAAGTGCAGATATCTGTACTGGAACACACTGGTCAGTTGAACTGCTCTAAAAGATGGGGAATTGCTGAATTCAAGTCGTTTGAATGAAGATCTGTGGTTTCAAGTTACAGGATTTCAACTCTGCGCTATAAAATCGAATTACTTTGATGACAGAGGAGAGGATCCCCGTGGAAGGATTGCAGAGCAGTTGTCTGCCGCTTAGATGCTTTTCCTCACAGAGATGATTTTCCAAACAGATTCCTCCATTGCAGACCAGTTTGACCCACTTTTTATATTGTAAACAGAGATCAGAACTAGAGCGGGAATTTTCCTTGTCATATGAGGCTTCACGCTCCATTAAGTTTTGTTTGTACTTTCATTTTTGGTCAGCTGTTCGACAGAAAACATCATTTTGAGGACAGCTTTGTTCTGTTCAGGGAAAATAGGGAAGATGCATCAGAGGATGTGATGCAGCAGCCATTTGGCACCTCCTGGTCCCCCACTCCTGTTAGGGACTCCTGGAGGGGACGAGAGCAGCTGGCTCGGCGCTTTGAAGCAAGGGCACAAGGGGAACATGCTGGGTGGGTGGCTGGGTCTCGCACATCTTGGCCCCCCTCCATCAAACAGACTATCCGCAGCCCTTGCGCTGAGTGTAGGATTCATCAGCCCAGAAGCTGCTCTGCTGTGCGTGGGAGGCTGATCCAAAACACAGCCGCTTCCTCCTTCAGAGCTGAGGTATGAGGGGAGCCGCGACGGGTGGCCCCAGGAAAATAAATACAGCTCTCTCTTGCTGGCTGAGACTTGGTGTGTGGCTGGATGAAAACTTCATTCTCACTGTGGGGAACTGGACACCAGTGTCGGTGTTCGTTTGCTTATTTATTGGGGTAGCATCAGGGCTGATGGCAGCAAAGATGAGGATCTTTATATAAATATCTCTTAGTATGGTTCTTTTTGTAATGGTGGAGGTGTTCTGAATTGTGGTTTAGGAAGAAATTAAGTCTTCGTGGCTCACAAGGCAAATGAGTTGCTGTATGTGCGCACAAGCACTGAAGGAGAGTTGGAGCCCCCAGAAGGAGGGTTTGAGCTGATATATATGGCAGGTGTCTCACCAGCCTTGTCCTTGAGATGAGTGTGTGCACCTATGGCCCTGTCAAAGGGAGATTTATGTTTGCTTGTCTCTGATTTTACACGGATATATCAGGGCCAAGTACTTCTGTGCTATTATGACAAGGTGTGACCTGAATGTGGTATTTCAGGCACTGCAAAGGAAGAAGAAAGGGAGGTGTTTGGAGCCAGAATTAATAATGAGTTGTGATTTTTCTAGCCCAGTACCTTTTGCAGAGGTACAGTGCTGGCTGTGAGCTGATTGTGGAGCCCAGGAACTATGGTGAGCATCCCACCAATGCTGCAGAGCTTACTCCTAAGGTAGCTATTGCCAAGTGCTGGTTGCCTCCGAGCAATCTGAATCTGGGAAATTCTTCTGGTAGGATGGCTCTGTCCCTGCAGCCCCAGTGAGGCTATCAGGGTCTGCCTGGATGAACTGAAGGACTGTCCTCCTTCGCTCACTGAAATCTGTTGGGAAGGTGTTGCAGATGCTGCAGGAGCAGCAGCAGGTCATCGCAGGACTAGACCTGGGAGGCAGGAAACAAAATCTGCATTTTAATGTGCATATGCTCTCTCCCCCCAGCAGCAGTCTTTACATAGAGCCTCCCAAGGAGATTATTGTGCTTCTGGCAAGAATAATCTGCACCAGGCAGCTGTGCCTGCCATGGCTGCATGCTTGGAGAGCACCGGTGTGCATGTGGATGCTGTTGCTCCAGGATAGAAGCACTGTGAGGGTGAGCCAAGTGCCAGGGGACAGTTATCCCAAGCAAAGTCACTAGAGTGCCTTTCTCCTGCATCCAGCTTCTTATGGGATTGTTTGGTCCTGTTACGGAGTTGTCGTTGACCACGTTGTCATTACCACGTTACTGCTATTGTCTTGTGAGAGCAGGAGTGCACAGATGCACTGGAGGAGAATGTCTGTCCTTGAAAATCAGACTCTGTTAATGCATAAGGGTCTAGACTGAATTAAGTAAGGGCATGCCAGACCTTGAGAAGTGGTGGCAATTAAGGAAACTGTTGGTGATTAAATTGTTTTGTTAGAAAATACAGAAAGATGATGTAGTTTTGCTGGCCTTACCCTCCACAGCTTCTAGATGTGTTCTTTCTATGCCTATGCATAATATGGACAACAGAAAATGCAGCTCCTTAGCCCTCAGGTGCCCTGCTGCCTCCCAGAGTACCCTCCAAACGCCGTGTCTCTAGGGGGAAAAGGAATAGCTGTGGAAATGCCACCAGCACGCTTCCTCTGGTTACTACTGCATGCTGGTGGCTGAGGGCACCACATTGTTCATCTGAAAATGTTTTAAGATTGTAGAAAAACTGGAAGTCTGGCTTTAAAATCAAAGTTTACAAATCATGTGTATATATAAGTGTATTTATACATATATATATACATTTAAAATGTGTCTTTGAACCACTGAAGGGAATTCAATATACATAGATAATATTTTCTCGAATAACATTTGTAATTATTCATTACCCAGTGGCTGTGATTTTAAGAGCTGGAACCTTGAAACATTTGGAGCATTAAAAGCCTTGCAAAATACTATGAGCTGGCAGCATGAAAGCAATGTCAGTCTTGCACCTTGGCTGGCTGCGCTTTACTCCCTGATCCTCAGCCAGTGTGACACTCCTGTGCTTTCCTTGACTTCGCTGTGTGGAGCAAAGCCACCTTCTTTCCACATCTCTCAGTATGATGTGGTTGCCACCATCACCCACTACTGGCACTGCAGAGTCGAGGAGGGGTGGCTAGCCTCATCTTGAGAAGTTCCTGTTGTGCCTCTCCTCACCATGGACCTTTGGCATTTGGAGGGCAGAGTCCCCTCTCAGGCCATGAAATGCTGCTCAGGTCTAAGCATTTGTTCAGGTCTCCATTTTCCCTCTCTGCAGCGAGCGCCATTGGACAATGTTGGCAGCTTGCCCAGGAGAGGTTCTCCACTGTAGGGCTTTGGTAGTCCTATGGAATATTTTCACATGCAGGAAGGGAGGGAAAGCAGTAAAAATTGTACACCCTCCTTGCCCCCCGCCGGTGCAGCTGTGCTGACAGAGAAGTGCTTTTGTTGGATTCGTTAATGTCACTGGGGGAGGTGGTACTGTTAGACTGGCAGAGGAATTCCCTCTCTGGCATATGTTACATCCACATGGAGGAGCGATGCCAACATATCTAGCAGCAGAGCTCTCTCACTGTAAACAAACCCTGAGTGATTGGACTCGTGAAGCCCGAGCTCGTGCTGCATCAAAACAGCGACGCTGTGTGGGAAACGCTGCAGGGTTTACATGAGAAAGGCTGCAAAATCCCTATCCACCAGCCCCTCTTCACAGGGGAACCCCTTTCCCCTTTAGGTAGGTTCTCACCAAGCCCTGCCTGAACGCTGCCCACGTCTGGAGCAGCGCCTCATTGGGCTTTTCCCACTCACCACCTTCAGGGAAACACACGGTTCCCTGCGGGCACCTAATGCCAGCACCCCTGGAGCTCCACAGCGTGAGGCTGGCAATGCTGCCTGGGGTTGGTGGCAGTTGCATACTAGCTGATTTCCTCTTTTTCTTTAAAATAACAAGAAGATAAGCAGAACCACAGGAATTAGGAATATTAGTTCTCAGCATTTATGAAATGCTGGGAAGAAGATTAGTCCTGCAAATGCAACTAGACCCTCTTATGTGTATATATATTTGTAATTCTTCATGCACGCTCCCATGAATGTGTTCTGGCAGTGGTTCAGTTCACAAGGTGGGCTTGCAAATGGATCACAATTGCAGTTGCAAAGGCAGCTGTCAGTCTTGTGTTTGCTGAGTTTTACATGCTTGGCATTCTCAGTTTCTTAGTGTAGTTTGTTGTGTGAAATATAAAAGTACAAGGGAAGCTTGAGAAAACAAAAATACCATCTGGAATGTCCCAGTGCCCTTAACTTGCTGTGTTTGTATTTTAGGGCTTGGTCGAATACCTGCCTCCCAGGAATCACTTTATAGACTTTGATGGGAATTTGATCAGGGTCCAAGGGACAAAAATATAGCACTTCCACTGCAAAGAACGTACTGTTTTTTTCCTGGACATTGTTTAATACAGGTGCAGATCTGAAAGGGTAAGCTCAAACAGCTGTATGGGTTTTACAGTATCATTTTTGCAGGGCAGATTAAAGAAAAAAACGTGGCTCTAGTTCCAGTGTAAGACTCAAAGAACCAGTTTGTCAAGGCTGGCATTTTAACCAAACTGTAAATTTCCTTTGCAAACTTATGTCAACTTAGATTTTGAGGACTATTTCCAATAAGGGACTGAGGCAGCAAAAGCAGAACATCAGTGTGTTTGAATGTAGGTCACTGTTAATGAAGGCTGGTCAAGCAGGCAAGCATTTCTGAACATGTGCAGGGGAAGAACTGAGGAGTCTTCTGTCAATCAAAGTGCTTCTGGTTCCAAGTGCTATAGCAGGGTGGAAGTTGAGGGGGTGTGGAGCTGTGGTTTATGAGTTAGTATGGCCCCTTGGACAGTAAAAGGAAGAGTGGTGGTATAGGATTGCATGGTAGAAAATTAGGGCTAAATGTGGTATTGGAGTTGCTGGTTTGGAAGGTGATGTTGTGTGGTCTGAAGTGGGACAGATGGAGTACAGGGACTGGTGTGGTGATGCAGGATGTGCAGCAGAGGAGTATCAGATGTGGGATTAGCCATGCTGATGGCTATGGAGTGAGGCAGTGGGATCTGAGAGCTTCTGCTGCAACTGCCACTAATAGTGGTATCCAAAGGCAAAAGGTTTGGGAACCTCTGTGCTAAATTATTTTGTAAGAAATGGATAACTGCCACTTCTCAGAGAGGATGCACTGTTGAATTCTTCCAAAGGACACTCAAAGAACTCTTGTAAGTCCAGGAAGTGACTGGAATTTGGAACACTAAGCAGATGAATGGGACTTAGGAGAAAGAGGAGAGTCAAGGGGCAGGCTACTCAAGAAGAATACAAGGACTTAGTTAGATCACGTAGGAAGAACATTAGAGAGGCAAAAGCTCAACTAGAAATCAGTCTGGCTGCTGTGGCGAGAGATAATAAAAAGCAATTTTACAAATACATCAATAACAAAAAAAGAACCAAAGAGAATCTCCATCCTTTATTGGATGAGAGGGGAAACATTGTCACTGAGGATGAGAAAAAGGCCAAGGTACTTAATGTTGCCTTTGCCTTGGTCTTTAACACCAGTTATCCTCAGGATACTCTGCCCCCTGAGCTTGCAGACAGTAATGGAGACCACAATAATCTCCTCATAATCCAGGAAGTGGCAGTTAATGACCTGCTATGCCAGTTGGACACGCACAAGACTATGGAGCCAGATGAGATCCACCCAAGAGTGCTGAAGGAGCTGGTGGAGGCACTTGCCAAGCCTCTCTCCATTATTTATCAGCAGTCCTGGTTAACGGGGAAGGTCCCGGATGACTGTAAACTTGGTGATGTGGCGTCCATCTACAAGAAGGGCAGGAAGGACGATCTGGGGAGCTACAGGCCTGTCAGCCTGACCTTGGTACTGGGAAAGATTATGGAGAGGTTCATCTTGGATAAGATCACATGGCAAGTGCGGGACAACCAGAGGATCAGGCCTAGCCAGCATGGGCTCACGAAGGGCACGTCCTGTTTGACCAACCTGATCTCTTTCTAT
The DNA here is from genome assembly GCA_013401335.1 of Brachypteracias leptosomus. NCBI lineage: Eukaryota > Metazoa > Chordata > Aves > Coraciiformes > Brachypteraciidae > Brachypteracias > Brachypteracias leptosomus. Next base: position 98,735 of record VYZX01003488.1, on the reverse strand, counting down.
GACCAGGTGACCCGCTTAGTGGATGAGGGCAAGGCGGTTGATGTTCTCTACCTGGACTTCAGGAAGGCATTTGACACCGTCTCCCACAGCATCCTGTTGAACAAGCTGGTGGCTTATGGCTTAGACAGGTGGACTCTTTGCTGGGTTAAAAACTGGCTGGATGGCCAAGCCCAGAGAGTTGTGGTGAATGGGGTTAAATCCAGCTGGTGACTGGTCACAAGTGGTGTCCCTCAGGGCTCAGTTCTGGGGCCAGTCTTGTTTAATATCTTTATCAATGACCTGGATGAGGGGATCGAATGCATCCTCAGTAAATTTGCAGAGGACATAAAATTAAGTGGAAGTGTCGATCTGCTTGAGGGTAGGAAGGCTCTGCAAAGGGATCTGGACAGGCTGGGAGCGATGGGCTGAGGTCAATTGTATGAGGTTTAACAAGACCAAGTGCTGGGTCCTGCACTTTGGTCACAACAAACCCCTGCAACGCTACAGGCTTGGGGAAAAGTGGCTGGAGAGCTAGCTGGCAGAAAAGGACCTGGGAGTGCTGGTGGACAGCTGGCTGAACATGAGCCAGCAGTGTGGCCAGGTGGCCAAGAAGTCCAACAGCATCCTGGCCTGTATCAGTAAACGGTGTGACCAGCAGCAGTAGGGAGGTGATTGTGTCCCTGTACTCGGCACTCGTGAGACCGCACCTTGAGTACTGTGTCCAGTTTCGGGCACCACAGTATAAGAAGGACATGGAGGTGCTGGAGCAGGTGCAGAGAAGGGCAATGAAGCTGGTGAGAGGTCTGGAGAGTATGTCTTATGAAGAGCACCTGAGGGAACTGGGACTGTTTAGCTTAGAGAAGAGGTGGCTTAGAGGAGACCTCATTGCTCTCTACAACTACCTAAAAGGAGGTTGTAGTGAGGCTGGTGTTGGTCTCTTCTCCCGAGTAACTAGTGACAGAACAAGAAGTAATGGCCTCAGGTTGTGCCAGGGGAGGTTTAGATTGGACATTAGGAAGAAGTTCTTTACTGAAAGAGCGGTCAGGCACTGTAACAGGCTGCCCAGGGAGATGGTGGAGTCACCATCCCTGGAGGTGTTAAAAAAAAATGACTAGATGTGGGGCTTTGAGACATGATCTAGGGATCAGGGAGATGTTGGACAAAGGTTGGACTTGATGATCCTAGGCGTCCTTTCCAACCTAAATGATTCTATGAAGGCTTACTGTGTTGAAGTCCCTGATGGGGTCAGGAACATAGGTGCACTCTTGCTTTTGCCTTTGTGCTGTCTTAGCTCATGGTTAACTTCAAGACCAGATACTCTTCTCAGCATGCAAAAATTTTAGGGCTTATTTCAAGGCACCTGCCTTCCCCTTTGTGCTGTGTGCAAAGCTCAGGTAAATTCTTGTGTAAACCCTGGAAATTTAAAATTTGGGTACCTTAGTGCATGGCTTGTAGGAGCTTCAGTCTCCTTACTCCCATCTAGCTTTTACTATCTTTGCTGACTGTGGCTGCTGCGTTTTCAGAGCATAGGTTTCCTCATGCCAAAATACAGGTGTTCAGCACATGGGAACTACTGTGTGTCATCTTATTGAAAAGTTTGTGGGCACCAGGTTTAATAGGTTGGGAAAAGTCAGTACTAAAGAGCTTCAGTACCACAGAAACAGTATCATGGTAAGATCTGGACCTCCATCAAGACACTAATTTTAAAACAGAACTGTGCCTTGCTGAGAATCTTGATTTCTGATTTTAGTTTAGTTATATCATAGGTGTCACTTAAAGCCACCAGCAAGATGTGTGATCCATGAAGTCATCGGGCTCAATTACAGAATGCTCCTCACTTACGAGTTGTGAAAGACACGACCCTTTAAAGTGCAGCTGTGACTCTTGCTCTCCTGGGAGGAGTGTGGGGCTCCATCTGCAGTCCTCTGAGCCCAGCTCTGCTCACTATCTACAAAGGGAGCACCACAGCTGCCATCAGTCCCTAGCAGTGGGTGCTTCCTCAAGAAGCAGACAGCGTCCTCCTATGTAGCTATGGAGGACATCACTGTGATGCCAGTTGCTTTTTCTCTTCTGGGATGGAGGACAGAGCAGGAAACCCAAAGGTCCCAAGGGATGGCCTCTGTTGGGCAGGCAGGAGGTAACGCAGCTGGGAGTGGTGGAGAGAGAGGGAACCTGCAGGGTTTGATGGACTATGAGTCACCTGCAGCTTCACAGCCCAGGTTAGTGTGAGAATGGCCTGTTTCCTCCTCATTATTTTTTTTAAATCTCATTTTTAACCCTGAACACAAACCCTGGTGACAACCCCCAGCCTACAGGGCTTGTGAAGAAGGTGTTTGCCTCTGTGCCACCATGCTCCATCGGAAGATTAGTTGCCCTTGATGTTGTGCCTTAGTCACTGAAAGGGTCTGGACTCAAAACACAGCTGCTGTGGGACCCAGTGTGATCAATGCAGCTTTGCTGCATTGTTCATTTATACTATCTTTACTGGTTAGATTGCAGTAATGCTCTGTGCGTACAAGGTGTTCTGAAACCTGGAGAGAAAACTCTCCTGCTGTGAGGCGGTTGTGGTGTAAAACATTCCAGGCAGGAGAAGTAATCTGGCACATTTTGACAGAGGACAGGACCATCATCCACTCTGTCCCTACAAAACCCTACCTTTGGGATTGCATTCTTCTCTGATGTGTTCACAGTGCAGGGCTGCCCCTTTATGAGATTTTTTTTCCTGGTATCCCTACCTGATGTCTAAATCTTGGACCTTCAGACTTGGGTAGCCAAAATCCTGAACAGGACATGTTTTAAGTGCCTGCTAGTTTGCAGCTACCTGTTATGTTCTCTACTAGTTTCTGCTTTCTACTAGTTGTGACAGTCTTCTTACATAATAAACCATAAACCATGTTGTACATGTTACATGTTGTGCCTTAGAAGTGGTAGATACTTTGATTTTTACTTACATGTAGAAACTCTGCTGTCATTCAGGCTCTTCCTATTGCCCGCATGGCAGATTGTGGTTTATATTTAAAGACCTCATATACCTCTCTTCCTTTGACCCATTTTGTCAACTTGTTCATCAGATAAATCACAGAATCACAAAATGGTAGGGGTTGGAAGGGACCTCTGGAGATGCATCTAGTCCACCCCCCTGCCAAAGCCAGTTCCTCTAGAGCAGGTTGCACAGGAATGTGTCCAGGCAGGTTTTGAAAGTCTCCAGAGGAGACTCTAACAGCCTCTCTGGGCAGCCTGTGCCAGGGCTCCATCACCTTCCCAGTAGATAAGTTTTTCCTCGTGTTGAGGTGGAACTTCTGTGTTCTAATTTGTGGCTGTTGCCGCTTGTCCTGTCACTGGGCACCACTGAAGAGACTTGGCCCATCCTCTTACAAGAAAGATATGGACATTCTGGAACATGTCCAAAGAAGGGCCACGAGGATGATCATAGGACTGGAGCACCTCTCCTACGAAGACAGACTGAGAAAGTTGGGGTTATTCAATCTGGAGAAGAGAAGGCTCTGAGAAGACTTTATTGTGGCCTTCCAATATCTTAAGGGGGCCTACAAGAAAGCTGGGGAGGGACTTTTTAGGATGTCAGGTAGTGGTAGGACTAGGGGGAACAGATCAAAGCTAGAGGTGGGTAGATTCAGATTAGACGTTAGGAAGAAGTTCTTCACCATGAGGGTGGTGAGACACTGGAACAGGTTGCCCAGAGAGGTGGTGAAAGCCCCATCCCTGGAAGTTTTTAAGGCCAGGCTGGCTGGGGCTCTGAGCAAGCTGATCTAGTGGGAGGTGTCCCTGCCCATGGCAGGGGGATTGGAACTAGATGATCTTTAAGGTCCCTTCCAACCCTGACAATTCTGTGATTCTCTTGACACACACCCTTCAGATATTTATAAACATTGATCAGTTCCCCTTTCAGCCTTCTCTTCTCCAGGTTAAACAGCCCCAGATCTCTCGGCCTCTGTCTCTCTTGAACTGGGGAGCCCAGAGCTGGACACAGGACTCCAGATGTGGCCTGACCAGGGCAGAGTAGAGGGAGAGGAGAACATCCCTTGACCTGCTGGTCACAGTTTACTTAATGCATCTCAGGATACCATTGGCCTTCTTGGCCACAAGGGCACATTGTTGTCTCATGGTTAACTTACTTTCCAGTAGGACTCCAAGGACCTTCTCTGTAGAGCTGCCTTCTAGCAGGTCAACCCCTAACCTGATGGTAAAAATGCAAAAATGAAAATGCAAGTAAACAGCTAAGTTTTCATACATGTAGCTGAAGATATTTCTTAGTTTATTAATATCTCAGATTTACTCATTGCAATCAAATGGGGTTTTTTTTCTTTTAAAATCATTATATTCTATGCTTATTTTCTTTGTATATTTTCCCTGTCCAAGTGAAGTAATGGTAGCCTTTTTCATTTTTTTCGAAGACCACCTGTCATACCTTTCCTTGATACTGCCTGTCTTTGCATTGCCATTTTTTTAATGCATTTGTTGTTGTTGATTAAAACTAAACTGATCAAAAGGGATATAACATTTAGCTAGGTACCAACTATTTGTATCACACATTGTTCCCATCTTTTCTGGATGGTGGAAAATGTACTCTGCTCCTTGATAGCTGCAGTGCATCACATAAGTGTCCTCATTGAACTATCTGTGGTTTCCAGAACTACTCCCTGAGAGATTAAATATTAATCAGAACCTGTCCCTGAAACATGAAGAAGTGGTTTAAACTGTTGCTGCTCTGTATATTACTTTCCACTTGTCTCTTTGGATTCCACTGTGGGGGCCCAGTCCCTAATTAAGAATCTGTCAGGTCCCTTTGGAATCCCTGTCTTTTCTAATTACTATTAACCTTTCTTATTTTTACTAGAGCACATAGAGTTTCCAGTTGGATACTGAGGCCTCTTTGTGCTAGGAGTTGTACAGATACATAAGAAGACAGCCCCTGTTAATGAACTGAGGGTGTTGGTCTGTGAAAGCAAGGGGATGAAGCAAATACTGGAGAGGAAAATACGTAACCTCTTTATTTCATTGGTTTTATGTACATGCAGTCTACTTTTTATTAAGCTAAGTAATTTTGGACTATGACTCTAATTTTATTTTATTTAATTTATTCTTTCTCTCTGAATGTATTTGCCATCTTTCAGGCAGACTAGAACTTACCTGCCTGTGGTCTGCTTGCATTTATGTTCTGTTACATTTTGAATAGTCTGTGAGGCTATAAATGTGATCTATGAGAGAGAGGTCACCCTCCTGACCTTCTTATAGCTATATGTAAAGGATGTAATTTGTTTTAAGTGTGATTTTTAACATTGGCTTGGCCCATGTAACTGCACTTTGAGACTTTGTCAGGGGAACTGAGTTCATTACTCAGGTTCCCTCACGATGTTTCTCAGCCTTCTGTAGGAGAAGGTTGCCAGAATCACATTAAGATTTCCCAGGTAAATAACTTAGTAGGTTTGCTTCTTTTTAGGGGATCATGAACACTTTAAATTTCTAGCAAGTTAAAAATGCTAAGATATTTTTAGATACGTTACCCATACACTTCTGTCTCCTGTAGCCACAGAGCTGAGAAAACATAGCTTGCTTCTCACATCACCCCTGAAGTCCTTTCCCTTGTTTTGGGAGAGAAGAAATGGCATTTCTAAAGATTACTGGAACTTAATTTATGATTTTTAACTGGAAACATGCGTTAGAGTGCTGGTAGGGCTGAGGTCTCACAGTTTATTTGGCATGTTTTTCTAACTTCTAGATCTGAAAGAGTACAATTTTCAGGGTTTAGGTCTTCTTTGGTTGTTGTTTCTTTTATGTTTAATTAGAAGTTTTTACCCTCCTCTAATCAGATGTCCCTCCTACCCCCTTTTTTGTGGCCTATTTCCAGATATTATGCAGTTTTCTATGAGGTATGTGCAGTCTCTTAGGAGGTACCTATGTGTGGGCTTCTTACAATTACTGAGTTGTGTGCTTAATGTGTGGGGACCTTAGGAATAAAAAGTGTTAATATGGATTGTGTTATGAGACAAGACATTTTTTTCCTTTAAGAGAAATCTAGATTTATTGTGATTTCTTGTTGGAAGTTATTGTTTTTGTGGGAGTAGAAGTGATGTTAAGGTTTCTTAGAATGAAAAGAAGCCTTAATGAAGTAGAAGCAACTGAGAAAATTGTGGGTGCCAAAAAGAAATGAGGAAGTCTGAAAGGGAAATCAAAACCAAATATTATGCAAATATTTTAAGAAAAAGGTTATAAATAGCAACTATATCATTATTTTGTAATTATTAGGAATATGGAGAAGGGAGCATACTAGAAGCATCAACATGGAAAAGCTAATGGGATTCTTAGGAACCCTTTCTAACAAGGGATGTTGACATGATTGACCAAGCTTGAGCTTTCTTAGTAGAATTAAATAAGTTAATCAGAGTAATCAAAGTGTAGCAAGCAAAAAATGTGAAACCAGTAAAAACAATGCAAGAAGGATGAAGCTCTTGATGTTACCAGGAGGGTTCTCTCACTTACATCCTTTTCGAATTTATGGAGATCATCTTTTGGGCTATTGTACCCATGAAAGACTTCTTTGGTGTTCCCTTTATGTTTTTGTGTAGTAAAAGGGTTATTCTTAACCCACAGTGGTTTATCACAGTAACAGACAATTAGAGTAGTTAGGGGGGTGTGTGTGTATGCTTGCTTAAGGAAAAGAGAATTCTTCAACTCATATTGCTGCCAAATTCCTTGTATTATGAAATAGTGTTTTTCATGTAAAACTCATCTGAATTTTGTGTTTGGAAAGTAATAGTGACTTGTGTTTTACATTTCTTTGTAGCACCTTGTCATGCTATTGTATTTGTTAATTTTTGTGGTATCACAGGGTCAGAGGTATCTTTGATACCATGTAAATGTATGGAAAGGCACTACCTTGGTTTCAGCTTGATGCTGTGTTTGGAGTGATCCTTATGTGAAGTTCCCAGTGCCACGGAGATGGACTACGCTTCCGAGTTTACGTAGTGTTGACATACGTGTGCATTTAGCAAATCTTCCTTCTAAGTGTAATGCATCATCAAAGGACACAACACGACGTGTTGCCACCTTAGCTTCTAGTGACTTGCAGTGCACTTCTGTGGTAGGCTTTCCCCTTTCAAAAAGATGCGCCCAGGGCTGCAGGTCTGCTTACCCCTGAGTTTCAGCAATGCTTTGTTTGCTAAACTGCTTCCCAGGCATCAATGAATTTTTTGTGAAATGATGCTTACGTGCACACAGAACTGGAGTTAAGCCATGGTGAGTTAAGCCATGGTAAGTTAAGCTATGTCTCTGATGCCCATGGGGCTGGCTGCTTTTCTGTGGAAGGTCTACACTTCACTTTCAGGGTAGAGGTTGGACTGAGGGCAGCATGAATGTGGCTGCAGAGGGCACATGGCTGCGTTGCCAAAAGCTCTTTTCTCCGAGGTTCAGTCAGGGTTTCTCCTCTTTGAGCAGTTGCTTTTCTTCTTGGGCAGGAAGAGGCGGCAGCTGTTTAATAAACTACAGGTAAACAAAGCTCATTAACGTCGGACCCTGGCGTTGGTAGATTATTAACTCTGGCTGCTGATACGTTCCTATTGAGGTCTTCGGGGCCTTTCCCTGTTAGAAAACGGATTCCGAAGAGTGAGTCGGAGCCACAGCAGCGAGGCACTACCGGCCGCACACCGGGACGCGAGGGCTTTACCCCGGGCACGATGGTTGCTCGCTGCGGCGCAGGGCGGGCAGCCCTCCGCCGAGGGGCCGCGTCCCAGCTGCCGCAGCCCAAACCCGTAACGGCACCGGGGTGTGTATTATCATTTTAAAAAATTAAGAAATACTCAGTAGCGAGGCCTGGGGGCGCTCCCAGCGCGACTCCCCGTTTTCCTCCGCTGGCTGGGGCTGCGGCGCGGCGGGGCGGGGCGGGGCGGGGGTAGGCCGGGCCGCACCTCCCCTCCCTCTCCTCCCTTCCCTTCGCTGCCCGCCCCTCGGCGGGGCAGAGCCGCCCGGAGCCGCGCCTGGCCGGGGCACCCCTGCCCGCGCTCCTGCTCTCGCACGCCATTTCCTGCGCTCCGTGTTTACTTCCCGGTTCATTCCCTTTCCTGGGAGCGCTCGGCGCCGCCGCCGCCGCCGCCTGCGGAGGGAGCGGGAGGTGAGGGGAGCGGCGGGGCGGGGGCCGGGGCTGCTGTGCCGCACCGCGCTGCTCCGGTCCGGTGCCCGCGCTGAGCCGTCCGCCTCTTGTCTTGCAGGTGTACCCGGAGCCGCGGACGGAGGGCGAGTGCCTGAGCAACATCCGCGAGTTCCTGCGGGGCTGCGGTGCCTCCCTCCGCCTGGAGGTGAGTCGGGGCGGGGGCGGCGTGGACGGGCTGGGGGTGCCTGGCTCGACCCCCGCGGATGAGGGTGGGTTTGTCCGTCCCCCTTCTGCCCTCCCGGCACCGCGGGAGGCGGTTCTGCACTCCCTTTGTGCCCGGGGACGCGGAGGCGGCCGGTGGCGGGCGGCTGACAAGATGGTGGCGGCCGCCCCTCCCCTGGCTACGGGCCCGGGGGGCGGTGGGGAAGAAGCCGCAGCGGCCTCAGCGCTGCCCGATGGGTCTCGGTGGCTGCTGCCCCCCGGCCAGGCCTCCATCGCCGCGGGAGCAGGGAATGTGCGGTACCGCGTGGAAGGGGCAGGGCAGGGCCTGGCCGCTGCCCGCCGGGTGCTGAGGGGGCTGCACCCCGGCCCCCACCGGTGTAAACTGGGGAGATGCCTCCCCGAGCGCCCTGTGCCGTGGGGGAGGGCAGGTTGTCCGGCTCCACTGCAGATAAAACCTTTGCTTGTCTGTTCAGGTGGGCTCTTGATGATAAAATGTATTAACTGCATCCGATTTATTTGTGAAGCCGCTTCTAATGTGGCGGAGCTAGCTTATAGAAATTAAGTTGATAGCAGCCAAATGAAATGCTAATTAAAGAAAATGGTAGGCGCCGTTTCTTTGGTTTAAACTTGCGTTACATAAAAGCCGAGCAAACTGCCATCTTTTTCCAAACATGCGTTAACAGGGTTGCAAATTAAGTAGTCATATATCACCAGTATATTTAGCTCTAACAAGTACACGCTGCTGTCGAGTTTACTTGGTGTGTGTGCGTGGGAAGGAACTGATGTGGTTAAAAAACATTTTGCAACTTCTCCGCATTGGAAAGCGAGGTGTATTGTAATTTTGTTTCATAGAGGCATTTTTGGGTGGAAAAAAAGTTATTTCTGTTGCTTCCGAACTTAATTAAGGCAACACTTCACTAATTTAGTTGTCAGGTTCCTGCAGTACCTCTGGTCCTGGCTGTAATTTTTCCAGGCAGTAGCAGAATATAATTTAAAAGACCCTGATTGCTTTCCTGAGGCCTCTAAACAGTGAAGTACCATTAGTGAAATTAACAATACTTACAGGACTTGCATTTAATCTTAGGTTCTATCATGGGGAAAGATGGAAATTAAGACAGCTTTTGGTGCTGTTCCTTGTGAAATAAGACCTTACATTCTTACCCGCCTTTCTCTCCAACTACCCCCTTTCCCCTCACCAAAAAAAAGAGAAGACAATCTTGTAAGATTTGTTGTGACACTAAAATCCAAATTAAATTATTAAATCTCCAGAAACCAGGTTCTGGTTTGAACTTTGTGTTATCTCAAGCATTATCTTTTGCCTTAAAGCAGCTGTCTCTCCATTTGTCTTTTCTGTGGTTGCATTAATTTTTTTTAGTTTTTTCTAACATTCATGTGTGAGAGCTGATTGAGAATTCAAGGAGTGGACACACATGAGCTAGAGAGAATTGGGGAGGGAGGTGCTTCAAATCTCAGTTCACAAATAAATGAAATATTGCAAATGTTAAAGCTAAAGGGAAAACCACCATTAGTGTCTCTCCTCCTTCCCTTTACTTACTTCCTGCAGAAGGTCTGTCACTGAGCTTGAATTCTTTTCAGTTGTGACAGGCTGGGAATAGTCAGTATTGCAGTTTGGTCACTTCTTTTGTAGTTGCAGAACGCTTTTGTCAGCTCTTTTCCTCAGAGTGACAAGAAAGTGAAGAAAAATGATTAAAAGAAAAGATAATTTTGGTCTTACTGTCAGAGCCTGAGTATCTTTGGGTATAGTCAAATTGTTAACCTGGCCTTAGGGACTTCTCAGCAAGATTACTGGAAACTCCTTCCTTATGAGGAGGTAGCTGGCTGCAGTAGCTTCCAGCTTGGCATGTTGGAACAGGAATCACTCCCAAGCTACCAGAAGAGTTGAGAGGCTGGCAGGAAGGAGCACAGATGCTTGGGTTTTTGGAGCCTCTTGTGTGTATATTTACGGCTTGTTCATTGGCCGTTCCCTGTTGTTTTCTCATTAATTTTTCCAACCTCCTCGCTGTGGCCTCCTCCGTGAGAGGAACGGCAACCCAGATTCAACCAGTGAGTAGCTGGCAGGGGCCTCTTGGCCATCCACTGATCCTGGGGTCTTCCTCCTGTCTCCTTCAACGAGGTGTGAGTCAGCCCTCGTGGATCTCTGCCTCCCTCGCTGTGCGAACGGGGGAGATGCCATCACTCTCTGTGCAGCTCTTCCTGAGCTGCAATCGAGTTTAGAGATTGCATTGAGCGAAGAGGGTGAAGATTGTCTCTGGAAGCAGGGAGGGGGATATTCTCAGAGGGGGCAGATTAGCTAATCAAGAGTTAATGGTGAGTAGAACTGTTTGAGAAAGTGGTGGATGCTCATGTGATACGTTAAATAGTAGAAACATATGAATAATACAGGTATCAGAGAAAGCTCTAGAGCAGTATGGGGATGTGCAGCCTTGTTCTATGCACTTATGTGGTGCTTTTCCTAGTGAGTATTCCACAATGTGGAGTCTTGCATGGCTCAGCAAGGGATGCTCTTGAGCCTGGCAGTGAATCTGAGTTTTATGTAGTTGAATCAGGTGATTTCTCTGTGTGTAATTTTGTGAGTGTGTTAAAAACAGGGTACTAGTTTGGTTAGCCAAGGTTTGGCATTATGCAGGCTTCCAGATCTGAACTCATATTTGAAGTACTAGAATTGTATTTTTACGAAACTCTTGGAGCTCCTTGCCTTGCTCTGGGGCTCTGTATGGTTTCAGTTTTGGAAACTTTGTGGCATATTTGAGAATTTCATCAACTACTGTAGTTAATGGAAAGTTGCACAGCAGTAGATGGCTTCTTTGGGACTTTCCTCTGTGGCATCCTTTTCTTGTTGTCTTGGGGTGGAGGTGAGAAGCTTTGTGGATTTGAAAATGTTTTGGTGTCTGAAAATTGTTCTTCTTATCTTCTTCTTCTTACTGCCTGGTAAGTTTGGGATGTTAGAAAGATAATAGCATATTCAGAAAGGATATTTCAAATTCTAATGAGAAGAATTGCTATTTCTCAAAGTAAAACAGTGGCTCCCTTCCCACACACTGCAATATTTTTTGATTTTTAAGTGTTCCAGAGAAAAAAAAATACTTATAAAGGATTGCTGCAAGCTTCATATTAAGATGAAATCTGCGTTGGTAAAGCAGAGCAAATTCCAAGAAGCAACTAGAAGAATGTTCTGCAAGTATCCTTTTTTTAATTATTTTTATAATGCAGGTTTTTTTGTATGTAGATACAAAGAGATGAGACTTATCAATGAAAAAAGTGTTCTTAAGACCTCAACCAGGGTCTGAATTTACAACTTCATGTTATTTTTCCCTTCTGGAAACTATTAGTGTTTGCTTAGAATAATTGTAGTGTCGAGTAGTTTGTTGTACTTTGAAGCTTCGCTACCTGCAATGAAAGTCTCTGTAGATCGAAGGAACTGTAGAATAGCTGCCCACATTGTCAGTTCACAGCTTGCTGTGCACTCCTTCCTTAAGCAGGGGATATTTGTATGCTGCTCTTGTCCTTTTTGCTTTAAAGGCTGCCCCCCGCGCCTCATTTTGGTTTTGGGTGGGAAGATATTTAACTGCACCCCTTCTGAGGAGGATGACCTGCTTTTCAAAGCAGGGTCCTAGGCAGGATGGACTCTGTTCCAGAAGAACATGGGTGGATATGTGTAGTTGAGAGGGAATTTAGTGCCAGTTAGTCTGGCAAAGGTGATGGTCACAGAGCATTTGTTCCTATCTGAGCCCTAATAAATTTTTCCCTAATGATTATCTTGTACCTGTGTCATGTTACTCCAGTTTTGTTCTCTTTCACAGGAGTTTCAGCTTCCTGAATGTAATGGCATCTTTCCTTGTTCTTTGACCAATGCTGCTTGACAGTTTGCAAGGCCAAAAAGAGCCCCTTGGAGAAACCACTGTATAGTCCAACAACAGAGCAGTTTGGACAGCAGTTAAATGATCAGTAATAAGCAAAAATAGGTTAATAGAAAACTGTTAGTGTTTGTTGCTTAAAGGATGAAATGCTTGATACCCTGTGAACAATACCAAGCTCTATGTGATCAAATTCCATGAGTAGTGTCTTGCAGCATTTTGTTGCTGGCTTTCATCAAATCAAAGATTAATGTCTGCTTATCTGCAAGTATCTAATCTTAACAGGTTTCTCGAGCTCAAAAATGTTCTGTATTTCTGACTTTTGTGCTGATGGGAGAAAGCGGCAGCTGGTTAATGGAAAAAGACAAGCTGCATATCAGAGAACCTTTTCTGTACCTGCCAAGAGACCTGCTTGCCTCTGGGATTCAGGATGGTCATTTTATTACAGAGGCAGCAATGCCAAAGCCAGGATTTTATTTCTACAGTAAACTAACCAGAGAAGAAATAAACCTGGCAGTCTCATGCAGTCTGAAAAGATCCTGTGTTTGTTTATTATTAAATCTCCTATACAAGAAGGGTTTGCCCTTAAGGTTCAGAACACTGCATGCAAATTTGGGAAACATAATTCATAGCTCTTGAGATTTAATCAAGATATACAGATGTCTATAAATTTCTAGAATACGGCTCTAGCCTTGGGGAGAAGTTTGTAAGGGGTGCCAGGGTCACTCTGTTAGATCCAATATTTTGGAAGCAAGCTTGCATATGTTTCATTTTCCTCACACCACCCCTACTATAGCAGTTCATCTATTAGGTGATGCTTCTCTTTTGAGATTTTCGTACTTCTTTAGAATCATTATGGCTACAATTCTACTACCATTGTGGCCTTGAGAAGGTATTCTGCAAGTTGGCTTTTGAAGACCTACTCATATAAGGAACGTGTAGAGCTGTGCTACTAGCATGGATGGACTTGGCTGGTGTCTGTTAGGGAATTAAGAATGACTGGGATTCTAGTACTGAAGAGCTTTAGGCCAATCTTATGATGATAGAGAAATTCAATCACTGACCTACTCCTTTCAGCCCTTGTTCAGACTATCATCTTTTTTTTGTCAAGAATGATATTTTCTTTAGATTCATGCTTGGTTTTATTCCAACAGAATGTCTTTCTAGTGCAGAAGGTGTGCTCCTGAATGCCATGGCCAAACACCTTCGTGATTCTTTGTCGTTAACATTTCCCAGTATTTTTGTGTTTTACCATTTTGCCATTCTTTGCTTACAGACCACACATTGGGAAATTTTATTTGGAGACTGAGATCTTACTGGTAGATATTTTTCAAAAGGGAAAATCTATACAAAAAAAGTTACATCTTTATTCCTTCCTCCTCGATTTGTGAACAGATCTATACTAGTGCAGCAGCAGTGACATACTTTGCAGCAAAGTGACATGACTGTCATTTTGCCTCTCCCCACCCTGATTTTTGTCCTTTCTCATGTGTTAATATGACAGTTCTGAAAATCATTTTTTTTCATTAAGTTTATTCTCGGATCTTTTCTTGTGATGTGTTTTGCCCATCATCTGTAATAGAGAAGTACAGCCTGACCTGCATGATTGAAAGGCCACGTTGCCACATCTTAGAACCTTTCTAAGACAGGGAGATCCTGTTGCTTGAATATGTTACTGTTATAGAATGACTTGTTTTGATGATTTGAAGGATTCTTATGATGCACAAAAAAATAGTCTAGGACTGTGAACATGTTTCATGTGTTTACCAATTATTCGGATTCCCATTGAGGAGAAGCCTTTGAATACTAATTTAAGGGTGTCTAACAGAATGGTGAAAAAACAGTCCTTCTGTTTTTAAGGTCAAACCAGTTCCTCTTACATGCGTGATGTCATGGTAGCTGAGGAGGTAACAGAGAGGCAGGAACATATGGTGTTGGACAGGGGGGAGCGGTAGTGTCAGAAGCTGTTACAGTTTTATCCAGTAAAACACAATCTAAACCACCAATTTGCATGCTAGCATTTCAGTTGCTCACACTGTTCCCTACTCACTTAAACCTTCATTCCCTTCATTCTCTTGCTGCATCACCAGTAGTGTGGTATTGTGTTATCACTTCTTGACTAAAGTGGTTCCAGTGGCTTTCATTAAATAGGAAGAATGCTTTTCCTTATTGGGGTAATGTTTTTAGAAGACTTAAACCCTGGCAAATAACAACAGTGGGTTACAAGCGTGTGTCTTTGTAAAGAGTACTGTAACAAACATAGCTAGGGAATGTGTTAGTATTTTCTTGACTACTTAAGGGCTCTATTCAATATTACCCAAGTGAAACATAATTCAGGATTTTTGAATTGGACCATAAATATTTTGATTCCTGCCAATTCTTTTGTATTGCACACTAGTGTGATACTTTGAACACAGAAATTTAAGTGAGTGTGCATATACAGAGTTTGTCTGGCACGCTGGATCTACCAGGGCTGCAGATCCATTTACATTCATTGCCTGGACCATACGTGAGGGCAGGTCTGAGATGTCAAAATACCTCCAGCATATTTCAGTCATACCTTGGAGGTCAGTACGTGCAAGGCAAATTGCAGTGACAGACTCTACTTTGCTGTATTATCTAGTATAGATCTATTCAGAGTAGTTTTGCAAATGAGTTGCTCTGTGATTTGGGAGAGGCTTCTGTGTAACTGCTTCATTTATGGCATTCATTTGGATCTTAAGAATAAAATGAACCCTCATCTAGCAATTAAAATGTATTGCACTATTAATCTACAATGCACAGAAGGTTTCAGCATTGCACTCATGCTCAAATATAGCAAGCTGTTTTCACAAAAGAGTTTCAGTGCTTCTTAGATAGGAGAGGAGTTAATCATGTGAGAGAAAGCGTGGAAACTGGGAAAAATGGGAGGAAAGGGTGGATAGAGAGGGCTGGAGGGAAGGAGGAGTTTGGAAGAGCTTGTAAGAGGGAGAAGAGACTGCTTGCTGTCTTACACTGTTCTCCTGACTTGATAGAGGAGTTCTTGCTCTCTTGATTTCTTTAGCCCTGTCCTCTCCTCCAGCTCTTTGGTGTGAAGCGCAGTGAGGAAGGGCTCATCTGCTGCCTTTCTGAAAGGTGAGAGCTGTGGCAGGGGGGACTTCTGATTAGCCCTGAGCATGGAACAAGCCGTGCAGGGGTGGTGGGGATGTCAGGGGTGAAGACAGCTCTTGGCAGGAGAGTTGGTGAGCTGCTCTGTCCTTTCCAGCAAGAGAGTGACAGCAGGTACAGTGGGTTGGGTGGTGAGAGAGGGGAATGGAGATGGCGTCGGGGCAGTGTTGCACCCGCTGTGATGCGAGTGCTGAGCAGTGAAGTGTGTTTCAGAAGGCAGGTCTGTGTACAGGTCAGGGCCTGCCCACCTTTTTTCTTCACAGGAGATGACTGTGATCTTGTTAGTTGCTTTTGTAGTTTTTTACAAATGGCTTGTACAGTTGGACTTCAGAAGCCTTGGACTCCCTCCCCAAGCACACGCTTCTCTTGAATAGTTTTGAAGACTTGTAAGAGATTGTTTAGCTGGCAAACATACTGAAAGTGGAAGTGTAGGTAGAACTTGCACTCTACAGCTACACTTGTGTATGGTGAACGCAGTTACCTGTTACTAGATGTCAGCTGAATTTCCCAAGTCTGTGTGACAATGACTATGTTGCATCTCTCTGGCAAGGGAGGACTGCTAGCAGGATGGTTGCTCTGATGTTAACCTGAGAGAAGGACTACACAGAAGAGAGTCCAGTGCTGCAAAATAGGTTACTGCTTTTGTTTACTGTGATCTCGACAGAATTGACTTTTGATTTTACTTGGGATTTAAGAGTCAACATAAATCACTTCAGTTACTTGAGAATGATGCAATATCCAATCTAGGTCTTCTATGACTTGCACAGATTTCTTAAACGCTTCCAGCTTTGCAACTGTTCCTGGCTTCTTTTGCATGTAAAATGTCTTGGCATGTGTGGGAAAGATGGTATGCACTCTGCTGTGGAGCTGAGGTTTCACTGTCTGGATTTTCAACATGGTGTCAATGAGAGGAGAAAAGTGCCTCCCTCACTTCCTCTAATTGAAAGGAAAAGGCAAATTAGAATACAGTGATTTTTCTTTTTCCTTAAGAGGAGTTAAACTTACCTTACTGTGTTCAGCCGAATATCTAGATAGCTCTAGCTCTTGCATATTTCAGTCTGAACCGTCTTATTTTGCTGCAGTTAACTGTGTTCAGATGTTCCATCAGATGCTGGGCTGGTCCTGTCAGTATCACTGAGAGCTGGATTCTGCCAGTGTGGAAAGCATCATGATTTTTTGATGCTGCTAGCTTTTCTTAGGTCTTTATGTTTTTCAGGAAATACTGAAAAATTCTAGATA
Source organism: Brachypteracias leptosomus (assembly GCA_013401335.1). Lineage (NCBI taxonomy): Eukaryota > Metazoa > Chordata > Aves > Coraciiformes > Brachypteraciidae > Brachypteracias > Brachypteracias leptosomus. The sequence continues at coordinate 82,169 of VYZX01003488.1, read as the reverse complement.
ATAGATAAAATTGTAGTGCTGAGAACCTCAGAATTTTGTTACTGAAAATAAGATGTCTTCAGCTGTGTTGCCTCGGTCCCTCCCCTACCTGTCTGCTGAAGCCAGTAGGATCTGTCTGGTTGGGTAACTTGAGGGCAAGTGAGGAGGGAAACTCAGTGGTGTGGGAAGATGATGTCTCAATAGGTGGCAGTCCTTCTCTGAATCTGTCCAGGGCGAGTGGTGAGAGCCTGGTGTCAGAGGAAGGCAGGGAGAGAGGAAAAAAAGAGGGAGCAAAGTCTTTCTGTCAGTGCCATCTTGTGGGCCAAGTGCAGATACACGAGCTTGAGCACTGATGACTTGGAAAGAAGAGAGGTCTCCTTTCTGGTGTGGTGTGGTCTGCTTGTGTGGTGTCCTGAGGTGGCTCTGCCCTGCTGGCAGCCTTTGCTGTGGGGAGTGAGGAGAACCTGTCTGCACAGCCCAGCAGCCGCCTCCTCATTTGCCTAGATGGGTTAGTGTGGAAAGCTGCAGTGTCCTGGGAGAAGTGGGCAGGGTGACATTGCCCTGGCCTTTGGGATGCTGGCATTGCCCTGGCCTTTGAGGTCAGTGGGGAGAGGGTAAGGTGTTCTCAGGGCACCCTTTACTTCCAGAAGGGCTGGGGTTATGGGCTCGTATTTAGTAGATGATATTCCAGTTAATCCTCCTTCCCTTGAAACTTCAGCTGAAGTCAAAAGACTTATTCCAGTTTTTTTGACTTGTGTATTTAGTGCAGTGTGGAGCGTTGCTTTATTTCATCATCCAGTTGGCTGCACTTCTTTGAATTAAGTATTTAGTAACTATTAAGTAGCAGTTGCTTTTGATTCCAATTTAGAAACAAAACATTAGAAACTGAGCCAAGCCCCTGCTCCAGTACAAATCCTCAATGCTTCATTCTTCAGCAGCCTTATGAAAGGTAGAGTGTAGCGGAGAAATAAAGGAAAAAAATAGGGGGTGAAAGAAACCCAACAACAAATAGTAAATGCACATATCTGGGGTACTTTCTGTTTGTGAAGGTCACCTTCACAAATCCTCTTCTGGTAGTGATGAGTAATTTTTATTTCTTTTTTAATTCCCATGCCCCTCACTGTTTTATTTTCCACCCTTTACCCTGACTTGTTTTCCTTAAGGAGAAGGGCATTAGAGTGGTTATCAGAGAGAGAACTAGTGGTGGTTAGTGAGAACGTGGTGATGACATGCTTAAGAGTTTCTTCGAGACATACACTCGTTAAATATCTTGTGAAATTTCTGCCTGATCAAGTCTCCTCCCTGCGATGTCCACTGCTGTTTCACAAGAACCCCAGGCTGTTTTGCATGGTGATTTTGAGGGGATTGTTAGCTGGAAGAGCCACCAAAACCAGTAGCTTTTGTCCTCTTAGGCTGGTACTGCTGAAAAATAAACCACTGCCCTAGTTTTAATTAAATTATCCCTCCCTTTTTTCCTTATCTTCTCTCATTTCTCCAAAAAGGGTCCTTAAACTGGTTTGAATCCTTCATGCAGATCATTCAGCAGATGGAAGGGGTGTGTGTGAGGGACATTTTTTTCTTTTAATGGCGTTTACAGTGTTGGAACAAATTAAATAGTCCTCAGTTTTTAGGGGAGCTTTTTTTTTTTCTTCATCAAGTTCCCCTCTGAAAATTTTTAAGACCGAGGACCTTGGATGTCCCTGGGCAGGGTTTGTGTGCTGATTAAAATGCTTTCCCCTTGCCAGCCTGCCTGGCAGTGACTGAGCATGGCAGAGGAGCAGAGCTTCCAGGGGTGCTGAGTGGCTTTGCATCTGTTTGCTGGGCAGCTTCCTCTGAAACCAGGAAAAGTTGAATTAAAGTCCCACTGTATTTTCGTGCTGTTATTGGTGGTTCAGTGTAACATTAACTGATGGTGAATTTGTTTAACAAGGGAAGCCAGTGTAACTGATTGCTGGTCCCAAAAGAGGAGGTCTGCATCCACCTTTGCTCTGCCTTTCCTGCCACGGCAGCTTCATCTTGTGCTTGTTCTCATGTGTGCCAGCTGGATGAGTACATCTACAGAAACCCACCCTCTTCTGTCACTACCCTCTCAAAAGAAGAAAAAGAGAAGGGGATGAAAAAAAGATTCTACTATCAACAACAGAAGATGGTGCTTCTTCCACACCCACTGCTGATGGGATGGTGAGCCAGGTTTCCTCAGCGCAGGGTCTGAGTGCCAGGGAGGAGTTAGGGACATCTGTTAGGAGCAGGACTGTATTTCAGCAGGTATATGGATGGAATTTGAAATCCTGCTCCAGTTTTCAAACACAAATTATTTTTGAGAATCCCTTTGATGGGCAGTTGCTCAAACGTCTGTCTGAGTGAGGGGAGTTATTTTGACTGGCCTGGGAACAGGAGGGAGGGTTAAGCTGTGACAGCACGCTGGTTTAGATGAGTGTGAGCTGCAATGGAAACACCTCTAGCCAGGCATCCACCAAGTCTGTGTTTGACTTCCCTTACAACTATGACAGCAAGCATGTACTGCCTAAGTATTATTTATCCTTCATCTAGATATGTTTGCATGTGTTTCATGTTTATTTCTAATGACATATGAGCAGAAACACCCCTTGTTTTATTTTTAGATTAACTACCAGACTGCCAGTTAACTCTTCATTGCTTCCCTGACAGTCTCTGATGGGTTAGAATTTATTTTTTTTTTCCAGTGTAACTGACCCTCTGGATCAGAGTGGATCAGTTGGGTGACTGTGGCACAAAGGACACAGGGGAGAAGGGAGTGGACCAGACCCTTCTATTGACAGCAGCAACCCAACCTAAAATAAATAGACTTTCCTTACTTTTTAGCTGGATCAGTCTATTCTTTAAATGGTTTGAGTTCAATCAGTACGAAGCAGAGACTGTGAGAGGGGGTGGAATTTGTCTTCTCCTGACCCCCTGTTTGTTCACTAGTGAATAGAAATGAAGTTTAAGAAAAAGTTCCTAATTCTGAAATTCAACAGCAGAAAGCGCCTAGAAGCAGTTTGTTTTTAAATCAGCAGGCACAAATACTTTCTCCTATTTAATAAACTAACTGGTTTTCCATGCAAGATGTTGAAAATTTTTTCATGTTCTGTACGTTTATTAGCTACATGGAGTGCCTTCAAAATGTACATTTTAACTGATTACCATGTTTTATCTAAAAGCAGCCTCAGTTCAGAAATCATGACATGGTTCATAATTTTCTGTCACTTGATCAAATACTTTGTTCTCATGTACGTTAAAGCACTTAAGTGTGTGGAGGTGGGTAATTTCCCATTTTTTTCTTCCTAAAGATTGATACCCAATGTTTAGGAAAGTGCTTGAACTACAAATATGTAACATGATGTTAATCTATATTAATCTAATCATTTTTTGAATAAGCAATTTAAATCCATCCACCTTGCAGGCTTGAGAGTAAATTGAAAGTAAGTTACAAGAAAATGCGTTTTCAGACTCTGCTTTAGGCTAATTCTTCATCCTGGTGTCACATGAACGTTTTGCAAAAGATAACTTTCATGTATAAATACAGCTCAAGTATTTTCTGGGCTTGGCAGTTGAACTGAAAGAGCAGTTCTTCATTGTTAATATACAAAGTTGTTGTAATTAGCTGCCTTTGATATTGTGAACTGCTGATAGTTAAATTGACCACATCTAGGTATTATTTATGAACTAAGTTAATTAGTTGGCTTGGAGAGCTCTGCAGTTTTGAAGATGCCTCTCAGCTTGTTGATTTCTTTCCTGACTATACTTGCTTATTAAGATGGCATATCACTTAATCTTTTGTTAATAATGCTTGCTAGAAGTATCTCATTTTCAAATGTCAGTATACCATTCAGAATAAAGACCGACCAGCAGGTTGAGGGAGGTGATTCTCCCCCTCTACTCTGCTCTCATGAGGTCCCATGTGGAGTACTGTGTCCAGCTCTGGAGCCCCCAGCACAAGAAGCACGTGAACCTGTTGGAGCAGGTTCAGAGGAGGGCTATGAAGATGATCAGAAGACTGGAGCACCTCTCCTATGAGGACAGGCTGAGAGAGTTGGGGTTGTTCAGCCTGGAGGAGAGAAGGCTCTGGGGAGACCTCATTGTGAACTTTAGTTATCTAAAGGGGACCTACAAGAAACCTGGGGAGGGACTTTGTAAAAAGGCCTGTAGCGATAGGATGAGGGGTAATCATTTGAAACTGGAAGAAGGTAGATTTCAATTGGAGATTAGGAAGAAATTCTTTGCTCTGAGGGTGATGAGACACTGGAACAGGTTGCCCAGGGGGTTGTGGATGCTCCATCCCTGGAAGTGTTCAAGGCCGGGTTGGTTGGGGCCTTGAGCAACCTCATCTAGTGGAAAGAGGCAGGGTGGTTGGAACCAGAACATCTTTGAGGTCCCTTCTAACCCAAACCATTCTATGTTTCTGTGATTGCAATTTTGTTTATAGCTGTTGTCAGCAAATGCAGAGGAAAATGTAGATGTGACTTTACAACAGCCCAAAAATCTCAGGGAAGTACTCTGAGATAGAAATGAAAGAATATTGTAACTTAAAATGTTGTTGTTTGTTTTTCCTAGTTAGCATACTTGAGTATGTAATTTGGGCTTATTTTGCACAGTTGTAAATAAATCGTTTTTTCTATTAGTTTAATTGATAAGTATGTGAGATACTTATCTTTGTATTGTAAAAGCATTTCAGGACCAGAACTAACTTTTGTGCATTACACTTTTTCTCAAATCCATTTTTGTTGTGGATGCTATTTTGGCTTTGACCAAATGAAAATTGTTATGCTGAAATGAAAAAGCTTTATTGGGCACCCTCTATATGTGTATTGTGATAGTAGGTGATTGATTGGTTTGTGTAGAAACCTTGCCTATTTTCAGCTGGGCAAATGTTCGTTGCTCTTCCTTTGCTCGTTGGATGGTCTCAGACTTTTCTTGGATATGATTTAAAGCTTGGTTTGGAGGCATAATTAGTAGCTTCTGCATGAACATTCTGTGGTGCTTTCCACAGTGGTGTCAGACATTTGCAATCTTCTTTTTGTTCGGTTTTAAGACTGTTTATGAAGAAGTGGTATCATCCCTATTTCAGAGTGCTTGAGCTGCAAAGTGTCCATAGTTGACACAGATCCCATGGACCTCAGTTGCAACTGAGTGCTAAACCTGCTGCAGAGTAGACTGAAGCCAGGCTCTGGTCCTAGGGTAGCTTTAACCCACAATGGCAGTACAGCAGCAGCAGTGACTCATGCTAGTGTTTGCCTATTCCTTGCCCCTTCCCTCTTCTAGTGCAGGTGCTTGGTGGACTCCAAGGCGAGATGTTGCAGACAAATGGGATGGTAGAAGCAACCCTACTGACCTGCTCTCTTTCCCACTGAATTGGCTCACTGGGGGAGTCAGGAGAGAACTGGGGCTGGCACAAAGTGGGGGGATCCTTGCAGTGCTGACTCAAATTCATTTAAACTTTTGTTTAACTCAAAACCTTGGTTTCCGAGCAGCTGAGGAGACAAGCAATAGACTGAGTCAAATGAAATGAGATGACTCTTTTGTAGTGATGTAGCAATGTTGTGGCAGATAGAGGGAATTAATTTCTCTGCTGTAGCTGTCAGCTGGCTTCACCGTGAGGCATGCAGTTTGCTAGCTTCTTGCTATGCCTTCTCATTTCTGAAGTAAATGACAGGGGCATCTAAAGGAGTAGGTTTTGTGAGCTGGCTCAGGGGCAATGCCTCCTTGTTTTGCAAACTCAATTCATTCTGGAGCTAAATTGCAAACAGGGACACATTTTCTGAAGTTGCTTTTAATACAGGTAGGTGAAATGATTTGCCCAAGAAATGGCAATGTGATGTGTAGGAGGGTGTTCTATATGGGAGAGATTTGGGGCTTGGGAAAACACCCATACAGACAGGTCCTTTTTTAAGGCTTCCTGGTTGATCCTTTGACCAGCCTTGCCCTATGTACTGAATGGGGACAGAGATCCTGGGGGAAATGGTGATAGTTGATTATTGTACAGTGAAAATGCAGATCATCTTTAGGTGATCCTAGACTTTAAAAAAGGATGGAGTGGGGAGGAGCTCCCTGTGGGAGCATGCTTATGTGTGGGAGCAGAACTGTTGTGTCTCCTGCTCAGCCTCTGCACCTGAACTGTCAGCATATCTGCAAGTGGTGGTAAGCTCACATTTCTTCTTTGTGCCAGGCTGGGAAGAGATGGGCACATTCTCAACTGCTGCATTTTCTAAGTATTTGTTGATAGCAGAGGGATGACACGACTTGGCTTCTACACAAAGCTTTTGACAACTGTTTCTGTTTCTCCTCTCCCATTCTCCTTTTCTTGTTGGCTTTGTTTTCCCACTTGGGTTCTCAGTCCTGATCATCCTTTCTGCTCGTTCTCACAAGGGATTTGCCTTGCTGTTTCCTCTCTTCCTGTCATTCTTAGCCTAGCATTGGCTGTCTAGCCCTGATTTCTGAAGTCTCTGAGACAAGTCGGTGCTATCTCTACTCAGAGAGGTGTTTTTCTAACCATTCCTTCTATTTACTCTAGACCAGCTCTGGTGCTGGTCAGGCTTCTGAAGCAGAAGAGTACTACCCCAGCGAAAATGCTTAGCCTTAGTCTTTAGCTGATTCAGTTTGTTACGGTGAAGGGGCTGATGGGTTCAAAAACTGCTAGGAAAGGGAGGGTGCAAATTATAGGTGAGAGCATGGTTAAGGAGGAGTGGGATTTCCAAAGGCTGCAGAGTTCTCTGTAACACTGTCCTGCCCTTCCCTTCTGTTGCTTTCAGCTCTGTCTCTTGGGCTGTAGGAAGGTGTCCTTTTATAGTCAACAACAGAGGCCCCTCCAGAGGATGGCATATGGTTGATGGGATGCATGTCCCTCTGGGGATACAGAAGGAGACAGCATGGACCCAGGTATCTGAAAAAGTTTCCTAAAATTAGGTGAAACTCTGCCTTGGCAATGTCATTCTTCCACCCCTCAGTTCTGGATCTGACTTTTGCTTCACAGCACTTGAATTGAGCGGTTGCTTTCTCTTGGAGGCTCCCTCTTTTGATGTTAAACCTCCAGGAAGTATTCTGCTCCATGCTTTGCAAGTGGACTCCTCTGAGTCTGTGGCACGCTGTGTCCATCCTAAGCATGTGTTTAGACTAGTTTAAAGAAGGGAACAAAACAAAGCCGAAGGGTCTTAATCTGGTCAAAATTGGGTGGCTTTTTTTCTAGGGAACAATTTCTGGTACATTTTGGAAAGAAATTTTGATAGGGTAGGAACCCTTTAGAAATTCTGCTCCAAAGCAAAGGGAGACACTTGTTTCAAGGTTTGGATTTCCCAAAGTTGAATTTTGGCATTGTTTTCTCGGTGTCACTTCTGGCAATGACAAGATAGGGAAGGTCTGTACAAAATAGTGATAAAGTGAAGCATGAGGAACATGCACTATGTGAAAAATACTAGTCCAAATGTTTGCAGTTTAGGAATGCTTAAGAGAAAATAAAAGTTCTGATAATGGAAAGTGTTGGCATTGACAGGGCTATGAGGTTCTGGTCCTGCAGGCTGCTGATCTAAAGCAGACATCAAATTTCTTCAAGAGACACTAGTAGAACTGTTGAATGCTCAGCCCTTCAAACAGAGTCTTGGTGGTTTTGCTTCACTACTGAAAGTCCTGAAGCTGGTTTGAATGCCACCTACTTGCTGCCTGTAATTGCTCTGAAGTTTTGCTCTGAAGTTTAGTCTGTTCTTGGTAGTAGTTAAGGCAGGTCTCATCAAAGAATGTCCTCACTGCCTACTGAGTACTAATAGTTTCACTAGATGAACTGGCCAAGGGAAATAATTATGTTTTCATGGCAGGGTCTACCCTCAGGTAACTGTGGTGGTGCTTGAAGTGAGGTACGTTGGGGTTTGTTTGAAGTAATCCTGATGTTAATATTAAGACAAAGTTTTAATCTTTGTACATTTCTTATGCGTCTGTAGAATATGGAGGCTTTGTAGTCCTAAAGAGGAAGCCCCAGGTGCCCTTCCTGCGAGTTAATGAAGGACATGTAATTCCCCTCACAACATGAAACTCTCTCCTCCTTTGTTTTCCTGCCTTTTATAACAGTCTCTCCAAGGGAATTTTATGTGGGCAGACACCGCCTGCCTTTTGAGGCAGCGAGCTGTAGCTTGTTTGACAGTCGGAGAACTTCTTGCTCGAGCAGCTTGCAGAGAGCACAGCTGCTCACCTGCTCTCTTGGCTTGAAAGACATTTGAACAGAATATCTTGGTCTATCCTTGGGACAGCAGGGTGGCACTGGGAAGGAGACAGTCTTGCGTTGGGAGACACAATGACTTTACACAGGACTGTGTAGGTTAAATTGTTCGGAAAGAACAAGGATTATGGAGCTTAGGGTGGCAAGTTGCCACGAAGCAGAACTTACGTGGCTTTAGTACGATGCAGACGTTACATTATAGCTTTATTTGAAGTGTGTTGTAGTAACTCAGATGGCGTGAAGTTAGAGATTATGGTGTGAATGTCTGTTTGGAAGGAACAGCTTTTATAGCTGGTAAAAGGTATGAAGGAAGCTACTGCTGCATGCTTTCAAGAGCCATTTTCATAGCTGGATTTATTGTCTGGGTACTCTCAAACTATGTTGCAATGTGCTTGATATGAGGAGCATGTACTGTAAGGGTATTGCTTTATCAGGTGTGTGGTATTGGGCAACAAGCCAGTCTTTGTACAAAAATGAGGCAGGCTATTCTAGAAGCCTTGCAAAGGCTTGTGTAAAACAAATTTGGCTTGACAGACTGATTGTACAAAACAAGCATTTTCAGTCTGTTCTTCCAAATAAACGACAAGTGCTTTTTAGTAGTTATTTTATTGGTCAGATTTGTCTAAAAAGCTATATGTTTGCTTTCAGAGCTCCTATTGTTACTTCTAAGAGTTAAAGAGTGCGTTCACTTGGAATTGTTTGCCAGGAGCTGTGATCTGTTGGAAAACTACAGTATTGTCCTAGCTTGTTTGTTAGCTTTGTGTTATGTTTCTTGTAGTGGATTTGAAAGGGTTTCTCACATGTAGAAGAACTTAATTTTATTTTTTTTTGAACACAAGTCACCTTCTTGATGTTGTCTTCCATAAAGATAACATGCTTGCTGCATCACCTTTTTAAGAGAACATTGCTGGAGATTTTTAAGCATTTCTGCTTTGTTGGAGCTGTTTTTGGCTTTCTAAATGCTTCTAGAGCAACCTATTGGAAAGACATACTTAACTTTTGAGCCTACTTCTAGAACAACGCATTTTACTCCTTTATATTTTCTTTTAATTTCTTTTTCTTCCTGCTTGCAGCATCTGGTATCACTTGTTTTACGTATGAGAGGAAACAGCAGGACTTTGGAAAGCAGTCAGAGTTTGCAGACATTTTTGATTGGGAAAGAGGAGGGTATATCTTCCAGGAGAGATTTGGATTAGCCAGAGATGCATAAAATACAATATAGAATATGACTGTTACCATCACCGTTCCAGGTAACAGGGAGCAAATGTGGTATGCATGTGGACGCTCTTGTCCTTCTGAACAGGTATTGATAGCTTTTTAGCTATTGTATTTTGTAAGAACAAAGCTTTGCTGTAATTGCTCTCTATGTCATGTTGCTCTATGTTGTCGCAGTCCTATTCTGGTTTAAAAATTGAGGCAGCCGACCCCTGCTCCAGGACAAACCCTGCAGTTCACAGACAGCTCTAGGTGTCAGTTTGGTGGTTTCAGAGCACTTTCACTGTTTCCCATTCTCATGCAAACCAGAAGCCTTTGCTTTTATTTGATCAGTTTTAAAACACTGTCTGCACTAGGTTTTTAGATACATGACAGAATGTGGTACCTGGTAACCTCTTATCTTTAACTCATGGGCTATATATTTGGGTGTGGTTAGAGACATGAAAGCTTGTCTCTTTTGCAGCTAAGTTAGGTATAAGTAGCCATTATGTGCCTTTGTTTTAAGAAGTAAGTGAAATGAGAGGGCATTGCCTTGGGCATTGCTTGATGTGATGCTTGCTTTTGGCATGTGCAGAGCACCTTGATGGTTTTTTTGTGTGTATTGAACTCCTCTGAGGCCAGATCTTTATGATCACTGTCCTAGTTACAGCTTTTAATGCATAACCTCATATTTTTCCTGTTTCTTTTATTCAGTTGGGAACTTTACTCTGTATTGGTATTTTGTATGTTAATATAGCAGTATATTTTGCAGACTTCATCTCTTGTAGAATCACAGAATGGTAGGGGTTGGAAGTGACCTCTGGAGCTTGTCTACTCCAACTACCCTACCAAAGCAGATTCACCTGGAGCAGATTACACAGGAACACATTCAGGCAGGTTTTGAAAGTCTCCAGAGAAGGAGGTGGAACTTCCTGTGTTCCAGTTTGTACCTGTTACTCTTTGTCCAATCACTGGGCAGCACTGAAAAGAGACTGGCCCCATCCTCTGGACACCCATCCTTCAAATATTTATAAACATTGATCAGTTCCCCTCACAGCTTTCTCTTCTCCAAGCTATACAGAACCAGGTCTCTCAGCCTTTTCTCCTAAGAGAGATGTTTCAGTCCCTTCATCGTTCCCATAGACCTCAGTTGGACTCTCTCCAGAACTTCCTGGTTTCTCTTGAACTGGGGAGCCCAGAACTTGACACAGTACTGCGGATATGGCCTGACCAGGGCAGAGTAGAGGGGGAGGAGAACCTCCCTTGACCTGCTGGTCACTCTGTTCTTAATGCACTCCAGAAGTTACGTTTTCAGTGCAGTATGACTCTGGTAATAGGATATCTGCTCTGACCTTGTAGCTAAGCGGTTGAGGTCTTAAGATTGGTGTCTGTCACATCAGTATGTCAGCAGGAGTTTCACATGTATTGTTCAGGGTTGGTGTTGTAAGGGAGATCACGATCCAAAAAGGGTTCATATGTGCTCTGACTTTGGCTTGTTCTTAGATTTGTACTAAATGCCAGAGCGCTATAGCCATTTATATCTTCACAGTGATGTCTATAATGAATGTGTTTCTGAGGGTGCTGTAGCTCCATGTTATCTTTTCCTCTTAAAGTGTTATGTAATTGACAGTTTCAGATTTAAGTGCTTCTCCGTAGGGGTTTCAGTTACACTTAAAGCTTCATTCTTAACTCAGCATACTTTGCATCTGAGAAGATTGTGAGCCTCCCACAGAAGTCCTGTTAGTATCAACTGTCTCAGCTCCAAAGTATCAACTGTGAAGATGGGTCAGTGTAATAATCCATATGTAATTGGATGTATCCGTCCATTATGTAATAATCCATAACTTGTTCTTACAGGCTGTGGCTGATTTTTGTGGTGTTGAAATAGCAAAGACTGGGGGGGTCTGGTGGGGACTATGACTCTATGTTTTAATATACCACATGAAATTTTTTTGACGAAATGCTATTGCTGTTCTGTATGTACCATGACTTTAACATATTGGTATAGTTACATATGGAGCTGTTTTTTCTTGCTAGTCTCCTTGCTATCATTTAAACCTAGATGTAATTACTAGCTCATTTTGAAGTGGTGCAAAGTTTATGCCAGTGTTTAAGTGATACATTTAGCGATAGTCGCATTACAGTGTTTGCATCTCTTCATGGTGAATATGGTTGGTTGTGCATCATCTGATGTAGCTGTGGGCTACCCTTGTGAGAAGAAATCCAGATAGTCTATAGCCTTAGACGCAGTCCTGCCACTTCCTGGGATCAGATTTATGGACTGTGCAGTTGCAGAGTGAGTTGTTTGAATGAGCTGATGTTATGGGGAACTAAGGCTGAATAGCTTGCTGCAGCTGAGCCGACTAACACCTCAATTACCTTGTTGTCAGATCTCACACTAGTGAGGCATGGGGAGTACGTTGGTGGGAGGTGTGGAGTCAGCAGTGCCACTTTGGCTAACAAGGTGCAGTTGTACTGACTGAAATTTTTCAGATTTCTGACAGGTAATTTTTGTCGTCATAATATTTCTGCATCTTCCAGTATGACCATTCAATTGCTTAATTCAGCTTTTAAATCCTGTGTTAGTTGTAAAACGGCCTGGTGCATGGTTTGGAGAGTTTGTGGAATAAAGGCTAATTATTGTTCCTGAAGCAAGCTCTCACTACGGGGTTTTCTGTAGTGACTAAGTTAGCATAACAAACTCCTTTTGCTTAACTTGGCTTTGGAGATTAAAAATGTGGAAATAGTTTTATGGTCTTTAATAACATAAGGATGACTCTACAAGTTCAGATCAAAGGTCCATTTGCTGTATTATCCTGCGTGATAAGGGTCTGTAACAGATGCCTGGGAGAAAAAGGGTAAAAAATGGAGAAAACAGAGCATGATACCTTCTGTTAAATCCTCCCTGCTTCTGACAATTGATAGCTGAGGAGGTTCTGGAGGAGTCAGGGATGGTATCTATATCACTGTGTATTTAACAGCTCAATGAACCTCCTTCTGTGGCTTCTTTTTTTTTTTAAATAGCTTTTCAAAGCTGTTCTGAGGTTTGTTTTCTTTTTACCTTCACAGCATCCTATGGCAATAAGATCCAGGGTTAAATTATGCATTTTATAAAACCTTCCTTTTTGTTTGTTCAGCTGCTGCAGCTGGTGACAGTGGGTGACTTTGTTCTTTTGTTACGGATCTTCTCTGTGCTATACATGACTTCATGTGGCACTAATATACTTTGCTACATCCCAGATTCTCTTTCCAAGATGAACACTTCTGGTTTATTTACTCTCCTTGTATGAAATCCATTGCATTAATTTAGTTGGTTTGAACAGCCTGTATCTCTGCACCCTTTCTTGTTTTATGATATTGTGGTGGACCAGAGCTGTATTTAAAATTACAGAGATACTATGGAAATAATAAAAGCCATCTGTTTGTTGCCTCTGTCTTTTCTAATTTTCCTGTATTGTTTCTCTTGGACTTCATGACTTGGCTGATCCTTGATTTCTGGAGTTGTTAGCTAACTCTAGTCTTTTATTTTTTCAGTGGGAATAACTAATCTAGAACTCATTTTTATGCAAGTATAGTGATGAGGTTTGGGGGTTTTATTATTTTGACTGAGGATAGTTTTTGCATTTTTTAGCACTGGATTTCACCTGCCACTTTAACATTTGATCATCCACAGGATCATATGGTAGCTGTTTGTTATGAGTTCAAGTTTTGGCTACCTTGAATAATTTTGTATCCTAAACAAAGTTCACTGTTCATGCCTTTGGTGAAATTGTGTGTACATTGTGTTGAGTAGTGTGGGTCCTAAGTCAGATCTCTGTGATCTTCCCTTGATACTTTCTTCATAGTGAAAACCAATCGTTTGTATACAGCTGTTGTTTCATACTTCTTGAGCACTTCTGTATCCTCAAGTGGAGTCTTCTAGCTTGTGTTACCTTTGTTTAAAACAAAACCAATCCTTGATGATGTGTCTTTTCAAAGGATAATCAGATATGGTGTGTTAACGGAACTACCATATGTTTAGGGCTAATTTTTTCAAGGTGCCTGAATGTATCTTGGAAAGATGGCTTTGTTAGAAGGAGGTAATGTTAATTTTTTTTTTCTATTCCCATATTTATGAAAATGCCACCAGTTCTGTTCTTTGTTGTAGCTTTTATCAATTTACAAGGCTTAGGCATTTGCTTTACAATCTGTAGTTCTCTGGATCTCTTCTTTCCTTCCTTGATCTTTAAAGTCTTGGTTCATGTTTGCTGCCTTCCATTCCTCTGCTACTGAGGCTGTGCCAAGTACTGTTGCACGCTATAGTTAAAATTTTAATTTAGTGTCTGAGTGCTTTGAACTGACAGGTATCATGTACTCCTGGCAAATCACAAAGCTGTTGTGCTTGGTCACTCTTTCTGATTGTTCTGGGAGTTGTAGTTTTGAGATGAATTATTTCTGGCAATGCCCAGGAGAAATGTTGTATGTAAAGGAAGTGGAAATGAAATAGTCTGCAATTTCAAGACTTACCAGAAGTTGTTACAAGAAAAGAAAGAAGTGGAGTTCATGTGAGTTGCAGATAAATGTATTGACTTTTCTGTTGACAGAATAGTTGAGTATCTGAGGTTGATAGAATGTCAGTAAAAGGTGGCATGGAGAAAACGAGAAGGTTGTTTTCTATTTCTCCTTGTACAGGAGCTAAGGGCTTCTCAGAAACAGCGAGCAATTGTCAAGGTCATAACAAATGAAAGAAAGTGATTCTTTGCAATGTAACTGAGCTATGCAAGTAACTTCTGTGGGTTTCTGTAGAAGTTGAAATTACATGAATTAGGTCTAAAAAAAAAAAATCCATTTGAGGCTTTTAAATGCAGATAGTCCCCGAGATGCACACTATTGGAAGAACATCTTGGTTAAGTATTACTAGGTAGTATTTGCTTTTCTGTATTCTTCCTTATTGGCAACTCTTAGAAATGGGTTTTGAGGCTTGATAGGCTGTCATTGATTTTTCTCAAGTGCTTGTCCTGATTCTACAGATGGCATCTCTGGATGCTGCTTGGAGGAGCGTAAGGGCCTGTGCTAGAAATTCTTATTGTCAAGAGGAGCAGCTTTAACTCCTGGGTTCTGCTGCATGAGCAGCCGTTGTGTTAGCAAAAAAGCTCACACTAAAACAATCTTTGCCAGTCACTGTACTAACTTGTAAAAGCACATGGTAGCATACCTGAGTCTCTATCAGGAGGTCCCAAGCTCTGGTGCCTGTGGACAGACATATTCCTGACCTTACAAGACATCATGTACTACTACAGGCCTGGACTCCTCAGCATTGGCTAGCTGCATGGAGGTGATAGAAGTAAGAGATCTCCATATGGGTAGTGTTGATCAGATGGTGGCTGAAGCTTGCTTTGTTGAGTGTCTCCTGTGGAAACCCAGGACCTGCCTTCTGCATCGGGGTGTTAGATCAGGGCCCAGGCAGTGCTGGTGAGGTGGTACATGTTTCAAGTGAGAGGCTGGATTTAGGACTCTGTTTTGTGAAGGTTGGATTGTGAGCGGTTGTGTTTTGGAGGGGGCATTGAAGTTAGGGCATCTGCAATGGGGAAGGTGATGGCATGAGGCTAGAAGAATCCTGGACTATGGAAATAAGAATATTTAGGAGAAAAGGAGGAATTGATATAGACTGTTGGGCCTGTCTGCTCACGCTAACACCTCTAACTGCACTTGCCAACTTGGCTACCCAAGCCCATCATACAGCCTATCAACTGATAAATCAGAACTAAAGAATTCTTGCAATAGTTCGTTTCTTGGAAAAGTTATTTTTCTTTCTTTCAGACTGTGTCCCCAGGTGTTACTATGAATAAGCAAAATTGGTGTGGATTTAATTACTTCATTTTTGTTGCTGCTTCTAGCCTGCTAGAGGCCATTTTTTTATTAATATGTGGAATGTGGAAATTTTTATAGATATTCACAAACTGTAGGTTTGAATTTCTTACAGAAGTTTATTAGTGAATATCAGCATGATGCTGGATGATTGGAGTGGGGGTGGATTGCAGAGCTAAGCTGTGTGGTTGTGGTGTTTTTTTTCCTTTCCTTTTGTGTTTGGTTGTGGTGTTTTGGTTTCTTTGTTGGAGAATATCTGAACAACTGTGACATTTCCTAGCACCTGAAGTCAGTCTTTTCTCCCTTGACAAACTGTTTTTCTCCCATGTTTTGGCTCAGGTGCTAATCTCATCAGGTACTGAACTGGTTTAGCTTGTGAAACTTGTGGCAGGCTTCCTGCTTCTTGCTGGTTTAACATTCTGTCAGTTCTGCTGCTAGAACTGAGTTGCTGTGGGGCTTTAATGCCCCCCTGAGTGAAAGGAGTGTGAGGTGGTGTGGGAGAAGGGAGTGTGGCAGACTTCCCTCCTGATGCTTGCCCTGATTTGTGAGCTTGTGGATCTTGAGCAGGAATGGTTTAAACCTGGACCTGTGCCACATGTCTTGTCTCTGAATGTCTCCCTCACCCTTCATAGAGATGACTTTGCTGCTGGCCTGGCAACTGCTGAATGACTGCAAATTACAGGCTGTTGCATTAAATCTGCTTCAGTTTTCTGTCTTCCTTGCCCAAAGACGCTGGGCCCTCCGGCTGCCCCACTGCTTCTGCAGCTCCACCAGCCCTGCCACAGGAGTTGTGGTCTCTTGTGCAGGTGCTGGTGAGACCTGTCCCTGCTTCCTGGATCAAGTCCTGTGCCTGTTCTTTCAAAATGGGTTTCATAAATGGTGGAGGATCCTGGATCACGTTATTTCAGATGCCTGGGAGAGAGGGAGAGATCCAGCTTTAGGCTCCTTTTTCACAGTATTTGTATTGGCTGAAATCAAGATGGTAAGCTATGAATCAAAAAGGGTTCACTTGGGGAGGAGCTCAGGAGGTATGCATGCAGTTTTGGGCCCTACTGAAATATTGAAATGAATTCATCCTGTTCCAGTTGAAACCTGAAATCTTGGGTTTGGAGGCTTGTTCATTTCTGCTAAATATTTTGGAATTACTTTTTTCCAGTTAGTGATTCTAAATGAAAGCTCTAACAGGCTATATGGAAATTCAGTAAGCCTTTTTTCTTAAGTTTTGGCACTTTCTGCAGTATATCCAGGAAGCAACTGATATTTCTGATAAATCCCTTCTTACTAGAAGGTTATAACACTCTTTTTTTTTTTTTCCTTTTTTCTCTCTTGCATTTCTATGTTATCTTTTTCCCTCTCCCACTTTTTTCCACACATCTAATCATGCTTAGTCAAATTCTGACCTATGCCAGAAATCTCAAAATATCAACTCTCCTTCAGTCTTTCTCCTCTAGCTACTAATACATATTTAAAGCTACAAACGTTTTTCCTGTTTCTTCTGTTAATTCGTCTATTTTTAAGTCTGTGCACACAACAAAATGAGACTCCTAAGCTTGTTGATGAGCAGTAGGTGAAATAGTGTGTTCGAGGTCAGTAAGGCTGTTTCTGTGGCTCCTGCTTTGTCTGTAGTTCCTTCTCCATTGATGCCAAATCTGTGCATCATCTGATCTCTTGGCTGTATGCGTTTGTTCCAGATGAAATGTGAGCATGTGATAGCATTTAAGTTATGATGAGAGCACGTGGTGGTGTAGTAAAACAGCCAGTAGGCTATTTTAGGAGGGCAGATGATAACCTCATGTAGTACAAAATCTTTTGCAGCAAGATGACTCCTTCCCCCTGCCTGCAGCTCTTGCTTTCTGACAGGCTCTGGGTGTGTCTTTGCCTGTTGTTTTACAGTGAATCTGTCTCCCATATGTCCGTGACACTTGGATTTGATGATAGCGACTTAAACAGGTATTCAGCTACTGTTTTCCCTGTTTTGCAAATGTAACACAGGTAATGCTACCTATTTTAGATGCAGATAAATTGGTTTTCCTAGTTGTCTTTCAAATTTTTCATTATACAAATGAAGTTTTTTGCTTCATTATGTAGACCTCTTCTCCTCACTCCATACAGCATGGTTTTTGAAACTAAGCCGATACTTCAGAAATCAGTTGAGAAATGTTGGCAGAACATGTATCTAGACAGAAGGCATCTGAAATCAGTTATGGCAAATCATCCTTCCTGTGTTTTTAGGTAAGAGTATGGAGATGTTCACAGTTTAGCTGATGTGTACTTTATTGTGTGTGTGTTATTTTAGAAAATAAATGTAAAATTCAAGTATTCCAAAAGGAGACATCTCCCTGCCCAATGTTTGGAACCTAGTTGCAAGTTTCTTGAATATATCAACTCGATCTTCCTTAGGAACTGATGTATTTTGAGCCTTACAAAATTCAGTGTGTCATTACTGAGCTCAGCCATTGGCAAACAGCAGTTTGTAAAACCTTGCACAGAGATGATTCAATGTTCAGCATACGCTTTCAGACCCTGGCCAGGCCAATTGGGCAGCCTCTCTTGGTGGTCATAAGTGAGTGTCATTGCTGTCCTGTCATTTTGATTTCTGCTGTGGTGACTTGTGCACTTATTAGCCAGAAAATGATTTTTGCCATTTTTATCACTGAGTGCTTACTCTTCTTCATAGCAGAGCTGTCTGTATATATTTCCAAGCGTGTATTTTGTTTTTTCTCTTGATCTTGTGTGTCTACTTACTTACTTACAGTATTCCCTATGCATTTTGGCCTGGATTTCCACAGCTGTGTTTCCTGATTTATTTTAGGAGAGTAGTTTACATAGTTCTTGTCTGTGTATATCGGAAAAAGAGGTGAGTTTTACTGGGCTGAATCTTCCTCAGGGTATGTTTCTGGCCAAGTTTCCCTGTTGAGGTGCCTCTCTTCATTGGCACTAGAACTAGAAGATGCTTATGCAATTGCTTTGTTTCAGCTAAGCAAGTAGGTGTAACCTGTTACGTTAGCAAGTACCAAGACATCTCAACTTCAGTATTCCAATCAAATTTTATCTTTGGTACTTTGATTCCAACAACTTCTATTTTTGCATGTAGTTCCAGGAGCATGAACTTCCTTAGACCTTAGTACTTAATCATGTGTTAATACTGTATGCCACTCAATGTCTCTCTTTCAGTGGCGGCTGAGATGGTGCGATATCTATAAGATTCAAAACCTACAGAGCAGTTTGGAAGTGATTTAGGAAGAAGATGGGATAGATGTAGTTCTTGTTTTGCTGTGCAGGTAGAAATTTGGAACAGGCTCGTGCTTTCTTACGTGCTTATGCAAATGCAGGCAGTGCTAACATTTCTATTTTTTAAATTACATCCTGGTTTGCTACTACTAGAGGTTTATGCTTAAAATTACCAGATTCTTTCTTAACTAAAGAACTTTCTTACTAAAGAATTCGTCTGAGGATACTAACTTGCTGTGTCTAAAACCAGACAAATTTGGGAAGCTTCAGAAATTGTACAGTTTATCTCCAAAAAGGAACTTGGTATTTCTTTGCATATATTTTTTTTCATGGCATTTTTGCTGGGGTGGGTGAAAAATAACTTTCTTTTGTTTAGTTTTGGCAATGTTTAGATGTTGACTTTGAAGAAGTGGCTGATGTAAAATGTTATGTAGGATTTGAAATTAATGCTCTGCAGAATCATTTGTGCTTTGATGCAGCTGGTTTGGGCAAAAAAATTCTCAGAGCTGGAAAGCTTTAGTACAACTTCAGAGGCTCTAAAATGAGAGTTGTTTTGGTTTTGTTTTTTTTTTTTTTACCTTTGCCCTCTTCAGATTTGTGTTCCAAATGTATATTTGGGTGCATGCATGTGCACGCAGATGTGCACACAGGCACTACAAACTTTCATATACATTTTTATTGCTGATTGTGCCTGCTTTTGTAGATAAAATGTTAGGTCTTAAAAGTATTACTGGTTGTAGGAATTGAAGCTTTCTAGGTGATGTGATAGTTTTTTAGTACAATTATGGTTTTACTCAGGAGGATTAGGTTTATGTGAGCAATAAAATTGATTCCAGATTTCCTCTTAAGTTTTATGTATGTTTTTACCACTGAGTGTTAATTTCTTTTGTGAACTGTTACCAAATCACACAGAAACCCTGCACTGCAGATCTGTTCTCCCAGTTACTTTCACCTCTTCCTCTTGTCTTAATTTTTGAAACAGAACTTAATTCTTTTTAGCTCTGCCTTGTGATGTGCATTACTGCATTTGGGCAACAGTATGCTTCATAGAGATTTCCAGAACATTTGTAATCTTCTCTTCTTCTCCCCTCTCTTTGCTTCCTCTCTCAGTTGTCATAGTTCCCTGCTTTTCTTATCTCTTTTGCTGCCGCAGCTTTCAGATGATAATTCACAGCTCAGGAACAGCTGCTGTATAACAGCTGAATGAGACTCAGCACTGCTTAGAGCTGACCTAATGCAAAAATAAATGAAGAAATTTGTGCTTTGCTTGTAGGCTTACCTATGGGATGTTTTTTCCAGCTTGGATGTATTAGGTGTCATCCCAGGAAGGTGGACCATGGACAACCCCTGTGGCTTCCCACTTGACAGCTGCTGCAGGGGCAGAAACATGCCGACTCAAACCATGAGTTGCCTTTTTTTTTTTCCTTCTCCTTCCTGCCACTTGTTTATTCATGTTCCTGTGGCCAAAAACGCTGCAGCTCGTGCACTTGGAGCAGGTGGAGTGACGCATTGTCCATGGCCATGCTGTGCTTTGCCAAGCCTCCCCACTCATTTCCTTTCATTTCCTCCGAGTGACCGAGCCAATATTCTTGTAATCTTTTGCGCTAGGGGCCCGAGGCTACCCAACTGAGCCGGAAAGTGTCCTGCCAGTTTAGTACACACAGCCTGGGGGTTACAGCTTATTTTGGGGCTGGCTGGTGAGGTTAGCAGTGGCAGCTCTATCTGTGCTGCACAGATGTCTGGGCTGCTCCTAAGTCAGCTCCTCAGCTGCTGCAGTGTGTTGATGGTGCAGTGCTGTAAAGAAAGCTGTCATCTGTTTTTGTTAGAGAGGTGCCTAAAATGTTGTTATGCACTGGGAATACTGTACCTGTGTGTATTCAAGGCACTAGTCTAGCAAGGAAATACTTACCATTAAAAACCTTTCTATTTTACTCTTAACCTAACTGTAACTGTTAGATACAGCCTTACTGGTGCTCTGGTGGTTTAGGGATACAAGCAAGTTTAGACCGATATAAGACATTTGAAGAGGAAAAGTGTGTGTCTGAAAGATTGGCTGAATCACCCCCGATATTTTATTTTTTCCTATCTCCAGTTATAGACCTTGCCTTATCAGGAGATAAGGCAAATTTTAAAAACATTTCCTTAATTAAAAAATATTTTCTCCGTAATTGGCTTCTGACTTAACTGGGCTATAAGGGGGGAATAAGATAGTATAAAGGATACCCGAGGCCCTGAAATGGACTCATTTGAAGAAAAAGAGTGCTGCTGCAGGCTTATTGTATGCCTCAGTCTACTCTCACCAGGTATATTCTCAACCTTTTTATCTAATTCCTTTTCCTTTCACTAATTCCTAAGTCAATATTTTTCCAGTTTCAGTAAGTACTGGTTGTTGCAGGGATATGAGGGATGAGCATTGTTATGTTAGTTTTGTTTCTTTATTGCTATTAGATCATAAATACCATTTGAACAGAAGTCTCCATCCACTGAGGGCTACTGGTTTAGAAGACTTAAAATTACCTGCGTGTATTACCATGGCCATTTTGAATGTGATGGAGTTTAAACAGACACATGCAGAGATCAGTCTTGTTTTAAAATGAGAGAATGGATTTGGGAGTTGAACAACCAGTATGTGGATGAAATGGATCTCTAAGGCATTTTGTTTGGTGTTTTAAGGAATGTCAGTGATGGAAAAATCAATGTGGCTCATATGAAATGAATTTTAAAACTGGCTTGTTAATAGGCATTAACACAATTACAAATGTCGAATGACCATCCAATGTACACCTTGCTATAGGGGGTTTGCTGCCATTGGTACTCAACTATATTATTTAATATTCATTAATGACCTGGAAGAGGTCATAAAATCTTATCAATAAAGTTTGCAGCCAATTGAAATCCTAGGGGCAAAAAATGCAGGCATAGTTATGGAAAGCCAGACTTGCATATTAGGAATTGGTGGGGGTTGTGGAAAGGGAAACCAGAATATGTGGGTCATGGTAGGCCATCAGCAGTCTTTGGCAGTCAGTGTCCTGTGACCAGGAGTGCTGGTGAGCTCTTCAGTGTATGCGTAGTGTTATACATGTGTAAGACCCCTTGTTATTAAGCAATGTGGTCTGATCTGCTCCTGGAATACAGTATCTGCCCAGGATACTGATGTGTCAAATGTTGAAATACAGGACAGAACAGAGGGATGTGGGAAAAATGTTAAAAAGCAGGAAAACAGGCAGATAATAAGAAACATAAAGGGATGAGCTTGAAGTTCGTGGATTCTTAGCTAATTATTTATAAATTGCAAAGTGTTTCCAGTGTAAGGCTCCTAATATAGTCCTGGTTTGTCTTTAGTAAATGTTCTTCATGCTAGTGCTTATATAAGGCATATCTGCATGTGTTTCATTCTGTGGAATTTAAAAACAGAGGTATATTACTTTAAATAATTTGTTCAAAAGATTCGACTTGGCTGGGTCCTCATCTGAGGATGTCATCATTGGAGTGGGTCCATATACGGGCAATCAAGCTGATGAGGGGTCTGGAGAACATGTCTTATGAGGAGTGGCTGATGAAATGGAACTGTTTAGTCTGAAGAAGAGAAGGCAGAGGGGAGACCGTACTGCTCTCTATAACTACCCGAAAGGAGGTGGTAGAGAGGTGGGTGTTGGTGTCTTCTCCGAAGTAACAAGCAATAGACAAGAGGAAGCGGCCTCAAGTTGTCAGGGGAGTTTTGGATTGGATATTAGGAGAAATTATTTTACCGAAAGAGTGGTTAAGCCCTGGAAAGGGCTGCCCAGGGAAATGGTGGAGTCACCATCCCTTGAGGTGTTCAAAAAATGTGTAGACATGGCACTTCAGGACATGGTTTAGTGATCATGGTAGTATTGGGTTGACAGTTGGACTTGATTATCTTAGAGGTCTTTTCCAACCTTAATAATTCTGTGGTCTGTTTGTCTTGGTGGAACATAAGGACTGGATGAAGACGAAGGTGAACTTCATTGCAGGTGGAGTCTCTGCAGAGTTAAAAATGTTTGCCTGGAAAGCCAAGGATATATTGGAAATAGTTTTCCATAAAGCCGTGTTTAATCTCTATATATGCCTGTCACATAATATTTAAAAGACAACTCTCAAGATTTTCAAAATGCTATCTTTCGAAGTGTTTGCATTTTTAGGTTTTAAGAACTGTAAGCATGTACAAGTTTGAATTGCTTTTAGAGATTTGTGTGGGGTTTCTTTTTGTTTGTTTGTTTTTTAAATAATGTTTTTATAATCAAGTAGCTGAATTTATAATGGATTACCCTCAGAACTGTGAAGCACCCAAACTTTTTTCCTCACTTTTTATCTCTCTAGGTTAGTGTGTTTTTAAATACTTGTTATGTTAGGAGAAAATCTCTCTGGAGGGTGTCATGGCCCTGTCCCCCTTCATCGAACTCTACGGATGAGCACACTGGCCATGAGAGTGCTGAGGGTGGCTTCCTGTCAGAATTGCTTTATGTAGAATGGCAAGGAAGCAAATGTTTCTCATATCCTCCAATTGTGGTGTTTCCTGTGAAGTAGCAGACTGGATGCATGTCCTGGATACAGGCTTTTTTTATGGCACTGTATGTGTTGGGATGATCCAATCAAATCGTTCCTGGTATCCCCTATAGTCTCAGCAGAGCAGGAAGTGAGGCTTCCTCACATCCTGTTGTTCTCCAGTTAGCCTGACTTTGGAGAGCTCTTGGCTCTATCAGAATCCAGAATGAAGGTGAGCTTAAAATGGATTTGGGATTTTTTAAAATTTTTTTTAATTTTTTGTTTAAGTTTAAGCTGTAGCTTTATAACCTTTTCCTTAAACATTCGTTTTTAAAATGGTTCTCTCTCCCTTGTAGTACCTTTCTAGTGTCCACACAACTGCCTGTCTCTCATGTATTTCCTTTCTTTTAGGATCGGGGTTATTGTTTCATGATTCTGCTCATACTTTTAGTTGTTTGAAAGCTACCACAGTAAGCATGTAGCTAACAATGAAAATTTTATACTCCTGATGCTTTCTTGATCCATAATAGCTTAATCTTTTTCCACAATTTGGGCAGTGGTTAGGCTGATCTCCAGTCTGGTTTCATGTTTAAGCCAGGTTTTATGTGTTCCATTGCCTTACTGGTATCTTGTCTCATCTCTATTTTTTATAAATCATACTATTAATAAAATTTTACTTTCTTTTTTTTTTGTAAGATTGGATTATTTCTTATTTGCTTAATGTGTTTTTTATGTGCATAATCTTTAAATACTTCCTTATGTTTCAGGAAAAACTCTACAAAATCAACATCTAGGCAATTCCCCGGTCCCTTTCCTTAGAGCTCCAAGCAAATAAGAGCAGTCTTTAAATTATCTGTAGCCCAGTGACACTTGATTAAATAATTATTTGACTTTTTATGAGTGATAACTGCTTGTAGTGTATCAGTGTTTGCCTCTTGACTGCTTTATTCTGCGTCTGTTTTACGGCATCCCTCTTCTCAGCTGTATGTGCACTGCCTGAACTTGAGATGCTGAGATACAGCTGACAAAACTGCTGCTCACTGGGACCAGAGATGATCCTCAGTCTGAGGGGCAAAAATGTGCATGTTAATGTATGAAACTACCTCAAATACCGTGAATGCTTTGGGAGTTTGTTGTTTTTTCTTACTGAGTAATGCTGTCTTTAAATGTTTCCTAAGTCTGTTCTACCTTTGTCAGTATATCCCATAACCAGTCATTACTGGTCTGGGAGCCCCTTCTGTGGTTACTTTTGGTAGCTGTCATGAAAATTTTCCCTTTTCTTGGGTTCAACTAGTTTTCTTTTGTCCCTTTCTTTCTTCTCCTCTGGGAATTTGGGTTTTTCCTCTCCTGCCTCTGAAGCCTGCTTTCTGTGGGGACAGACTTTCTGATAGTGCCTGTGGGATGAGTCTGTTACCAGGAAAATAAACAGGTTTTTATTGACTTTTTAGATAAAAACTGCTACGGTGCGGGAAACTAAATCTCTTTCTGTTTTTTAAATCAGTTGGAACAACTGTAATAGCTATCTTTTATTGTCCTCTTTCAAGTCTTGCACAAGGGACTACTGTGACTCCTTTCAATCTATGCAGAATCTATTGCGAGAGCTGTTTTCATGAGACTTTGGATGACTGTTTCCATTACCTCAGGCAAATATTATGGGTCGTTTTTTTTTTTTTTTTCCAATCTTCTCTTTTCCCCCTGAAAATCCAGATGTTTAATGTCATCACCCAGTGCTTGAAAGTTACTGGACTGTTTTCTACAAGATAGTTTGAGGTTTGGATCTCTTTCCCACAGTTAAAAATAAAATAGCCCTCAGCTTCCATCCCTCCCCAAACCCATTTCAAACCCATTTAACCTATCCACCAACTTCTCTCTTGGTAAAATTCATTAATTTTCAGGAAATCTGCTTTCCTCTGTGTCTTGTAGAATAAAGAAATAACATGTATGTTGTTGTAGTACTTTTGAAAGTACATTTGTAGCAGTTTAAAAAGTACTTTATGATTAACTGGGGACAGTGCTTGTGAACTGCTATAGAAAAAGAAGGTATGCCAGGAGTTATGGTACCCAGTAGCTATTGGCCAGAATGTCTAAGAAAAGCTTCTCTCTTCTGATAATTTTAATTCAACTTCCCTGTGATTTAACTGACATTTGATATTTTTAGCTTATGTTCTTCAGTTTTTCAAAAATGCAGCTGTTTCTATATTCTCTATTTTAAAATGAGTTGCCTTTTTTTTTTTTCCTTTTTAAAAAAAAAAACACAACAAACCCCAGTTTCACTGGTCCGTAACAGCCACTGAAAGACTGATACCTTGATTGGGCAATAGCCTTTACAGTCATGGTCTGCCTGATAACATAGAAATGCTTAGTCTAAGGGCTTGTTTCTGCAACTTATTTCCTATTCTTTTGTTTTCAGACTTTTGATGCAAATGACCTGTATCAGGGACAGAATTTCAGCAAAGTTCTCAGCTCTCTCGTGGCTTTAAATAAGGTGACTGCAGGTAAGTAGACTCTACTCTGTCTTGGTGCTCGCTTTACAGTTGCCTTCAACTCGCATCAGTGTGTATTCATACCTGTTGTTATATGCATGATCAAAAGAGCATGCACAGTTTTTGTTGCAGTTCGTGTTTCTAAGACTTTGGCAGTGGCCTCTCTGGGTTCTTTAGTCTATTCTTCTGCAGAAGGAAGCTGAGCCTTTTAGTTGGCAAGAATTCTTAGAAAAATGACCTGGATGGGTTATTTTCAGTAGTTACATTTTTTTTTTACACAGTTTGAAATACTGAAGTTGACTTTTGCTCCAATTTTTCATTCCCATGTCTGAACAATTTTGTCAAGGTTTTTGACATTCCCTTCCCACTCTCCATTTCCCAGCACCATCCTTTCTTGACAGTTAAAAAAAAAAAAGGTGTAGCCAGCATCTTTGATCCCTTAAGTCATGTGGTTTCATTTAGAAAGCAACTACAAGTTACAAACTACTTGCCTCCAGTTCTTTTGGTGGGAGGGGAGAGCTGTAGATACAGGTGAGAGATGTCCGTGCTTCATTGTAGGGTGAGTTTGTGCTAAACTGGACCTAAGGACAATTAAGAAATATGAATATTGGCCCTTTTTGCCTTCTTGCTACTCCGTGCCTGGGCTTTACACTGTCAACAGCAAGTTCCAGTAATGGGCATCAGATTAGAGTCTGGTGAGAGAGATATATTACTTAAAAGTGAACCATACTTGTCAATTTTTATGTGAGGAGGGAAAGGAAGCTGGTGGAAAGTTAGTGAGGGATCAATGTTACTTTGTTTAGTAGTAATATGGTAAGTATCTTGTCAATTTTATAGTACTCTTCTTCCATTACAACAGGGGTTTCTTTTCTTGCATCACAAAACAGTTTTACAGCCAAATTTTTAGTTCTAATGAATGGCCATGGAATAATACCATTGACTTCTTTGAAGCTACTTACACCAGTGGAAGATCCTGCCTTTCATGTTAACTGCAAGTGCAAATGTAGACCATTTCAGTACATCTGTAAAGCTGCTGTACACTGACCATAGCTGTCTTTACAGAGGAGAAAAAGTGTGGCTGTTTGGTGCAGACATCAATAGATTAATACCCACATCAAAAAAGCCACAATTGTGTCTGACTTAGAAAGGACGCAGGCTGATCCCTTTCACAGGGGGGTGGGTGGTGATATGGAAACCAGAAATCAAAACCACATGCGAACAGTGTGGTGCCTTATTCCTAGGAGCAAGCAGAGTTGCATAAATCTTCCTGACCAACTGTTCTTCCAAACAATTTTAATTGAGTGACTGTGTAGAAGATGTTTCAAGTTCCTCTCCCCCTACTCTAGTATTGGAAGATGGCTTTCAAATCCCCATCTAGGTCTGCAGCAATTTCAGGTGTACACAGATTCTTCTGAGATGGGTCTTTCTGCAATGAAGAGTAATGAGTATGAAGACTGATGAAAGGCTGCTGTAGATAATACATGCCATCAAATTTTTAACTTCAGGAGGGGTGGTTGCTATTTGTAGACAGATAAGGGGAGAAGAACTGGTATAAGGAAGTTGAGATGGTGGTAGAGAAGAAGAAGAAAGAAGAAGAAACCCTGGAAATCTTTGGATGGATGGAACAGTAAAGATTAAGTTGTTAAACATGCACATTCTGTTGCCATTAAAAAGTCTTGAGGTTTCCATTGTCAGAAAAAGTTCAACTCTGCTGATTAATCCCATTTAACAATTCATTGAACATGTTAATCTGGTATTTTAACAGAAATTTTAATGAATACATGAGGTCTGCAAGCCTTTTAGATCTGTCAAAAGTTCAAATTTATTTGAGAGTGTTCAGATATTACAGGTAAAAACACTTCTGATTTGCATGTGATTGATTAGTAATAATTTTCCTTCTTTTCAGCTCACACACATCTGGTTTCCACTTTAAGCCTCAAAGTGCTCTTGTGTTGGTGTATTAACTCAGCTGTTGTGAAACAGAAAATGTCACTTAAACAGTTCTGAGTAATATAGTTTGGGGGTGTCCAGAGGCTAGAGCATGCTGCCATAAGCCAACCTGATCTGTTTTCCTAGGTGAACTGTCAAGGTATAACACTGGATTTGATGGCCTGTCTGTTCTTCTACTTGGCTGCAGTTAGGAAACTTAGCAAACTGGACATGGAGATGTTTCAGGTTGATTTCTAAACCTCAAGTTCTATTAGTTACTGGTGGCTGTGGCAACTTTGAAGTTTTTGAGAGCATTAGAATTAATCATAAAGTTATGATTTACAAATGAAGCCTGTGATTTAATCCCATTTCTCTGGCAGCAGTCTGTGAAGACAGAGATGTCTGTCTTTTCTGTAATGGACTGTAGTCACCAGTGTTTATTAATACAGTAGCCTTTTAAATGCTTTTAGGAAAACAGGTTCACAAAGTGTGAGGTCTTCTATGACTTCAATGTGTAATGATACAAAATATGCAGCTTAATGTGAATAGTTTTAATATTGCACTAGTTTTCTGCAGAGTGTATATTTATAGGGTTTTTTGAAGGATAATGATTTTCAGAGGAAAACAAAGACTCATTTAAAAAGGTGTACCTGAGGGAGGTGTATTCTGCTCAGTCACTGCAAACTTGGAGCATCCTTTGTCAACACTTCTGTGCGCATTGCCAGTCTGAAACCCTTTTGTTCCTCCTTAATCTCAGCTTCTGCTGGATGCCATGCTGAAGCTGAAAGGCTTTCCAGTTAAGGTGATTCGAGTTGTCCCTTCAGGTTTGATGTGGAACAGCAGTTATGCCTTGTTCACAAGTCTCCTCATGGAGCTGAGCCTTTATGTGTCATTTCCCTTGGACCACAAACAAGTTGTATTTGCATAGCCATGGCCCGCTTTAGTCTGAAAGTACCTAGTAGAAAACTATAGTTGTACACATGTATCTCTGATATGGAGGTCAAGTGTCGGAAGCAGAGGAAACTGCTAGGAAAGAGAGTAACAGAAGCATAAAAACCAGGAGAGCGGTTGGAAGACTTGTGTAGTGTAGTGAAAACATCTAAGTCTAGGACAAAGTACTGCATTATTTCCAGGGCTCCTTGAAGCTCAGATAATCACTGAATGATTTCCTTGTATATGGGAAAACATGAGGAAAAGGAGCAATGTTTATTTGCTGTCGCATGTCACCTGTGCAAAGGTCCTGGGAGCTTCCTTCTGGGGTTTTGGCTGTGAGGACTGGGGCAGCTGGTGCAGCCAGAAGCAACCCCTGTCCCACTGTAACGCTGGAGAGGTGGTCCCAGCAGCACTGCAGGAGGTTGCAGCCAGCACTGACATTGGCTCATAGGAGCCACGTTCGATGCAGCCTGGCCCCTGCTTAGCTGTGGCCTGCTAATCTCATGGGGACACCCCACCGATGGGTGGGCTGTCATCCTGACCCCAGGGATATCCAGGGCTGGGACTCCCTGGTGCCCTAGCTGCCCAAATTCTGGCTGGGTTGGTGAGATGAGCCCTATGTTGTTGCTCCCTGGATGCTTCCCAGCCCACAGCGACCCCAGTGGCACCCTGGCAGCACGTGACACTGCTCTTGGGGGGAACATCTCAAGTGGTTGTGCTTCTTAGAACAGAGACAAGTGAAGAGGGGAGAGGTTTTGGGAGGGTGTTGTGTTTTTGAGCAAGCAGCTTTCTTTTCTATTTCTCCTATCCCTCCCTCTCCCTCCAAAGAAGAAGAAATAGCTTAGTTGGCAGAAAAGGGATGAGACAAAAGAACGTAGGAAAAAAGTAGGAAAGTAGGAAAAAAGACAGTGGAAGGAATGTTTTAATTGAGAAGAAGTTGGGGGGTGGGGGGAGAGCTAAGAAACAGATGTGGCTGGCTTTACTTCAAGGAAGTTTTATGCATTGAAATTCTTGGCCACTAGCTAAAATGATGCTGGTTAATTACCTTTAAATAGCCTGGTAGTGAGTAGGAATGGAGAAATACAACCCTAACCCTCCTCCTTCTGACTAGCTCAAATTGTTTTCCTGTCTTTGTGGGGAAGAAACTGCCAGTGTCTCAGGATTTCAGATTATTTATTGCTATACTATTTTTTTATCTTGAATTATTGGGCAACTGCAGATACATCAAATCTGCTTCAAGCACCTGAATTTTACAGAGGTAAGCAGAAGTTATATTCAGATTTCTCAAATTCTGATATTTACTTTTTTTTTTCTCCCTTCCTACAGACATAGGGCTGGGCAGTGACTCTGTATGCGCACGTCCCTCATCTCATCGGATAAAATCTTTCGATTCTCTGGGATCCCAGTCTTTACACAGCAGAACTTCAAAACTCTTTCAGGGACAATATCGGAGTTTGGTAAGTTCTAGAAGAATTGAAAGATGCTGTGGTGTTAAGTTGTTGGTTTTTTCTTTAATGAGATTTGTAAATAAATAATAGTGTAGCAAGTAACTCTTTCCTCTCTTTCACCTCTGTATTTCAAGCCTGTAATGATATATTTCTGCAGCTTTTCTTATGATGTTCCAAATTACATTCATCTTTCTGTGAACTTCTGATTTTTTTAAATTTTTTTTTCCCCCCTCGCTTACCACTCCATGTTGAATGCATACACACTATTTTCATGATTTTATTTCTTACTTTTCAGTGTAAGGCCTTGCTTTTCCAAAGGCAAAAATCTCATTTTTCTCCATGTCTCTTGAGTTTAGGGATGATGATTCAAGGATATTCAAACCTCAGCAAAGGTAGTACTTTTCATGTTGGCAGTATTGGTAGTTACTCCTGTTTTCTATTATATTTCAAGGTGAGGCCTTCAACTAGCCTTCAGGTAACTGAGTGCTATGGGCAGTCTTACAGTACAGCTGAAATCAGGATGGAGTACTGTATTGAAGCTAATTGTGATGAAAGGTGCTTTGAGTGACTAAAAGATTTGCAGGAAGGGTTTGAATAACTACTGTAAACTTCTGTTTCCATGCTTGAAGGAGGCTGGTTTGAGCTATGTGATGGTTGCCTTGTGAAACTTGAAACAGTGCACTGTTTAAGGTTTCTTAGGTGTGATGTGTTTTCTCGGGTAGCAGAGCCTGTGCAAGTTCTTGCCCTAGGCCACTAATTCAATCTCCTACTTTGCTGTTCACAACCCACTCAGTTGTGCTGATGCAGCTGTTTGTGGGATCACCAAAGTAATCAGTTCTAAGTATTTGTATCACTTTGGTGATCTGAGCTCTGTAGAAAGTTGCAGAGGAGCAGAGAAGTGCAAGGAGGAGAGAAAGAGAGCTAGTGACCAAACCCAGGAAATTCTTAGTTTGATTTTGCTGCTGTAGATGATCAATTTGGAACTGTTCTCACCAAATTCATACTCAGTTTCCCCTACTGGAGAACCTTCCTGGCAGAGTAAAGGGACACTGTGCAGTGTTGCTGCTTATTTTGTGGCTTTTTACTTTTTACTAAGTCAAAACTTTTTCTCTTGTTGAGCAGTCATAGCAGATAAAAGCAAATGATGTACAAGTAGAGGACTATGGCAGGGGCACTTTGAAAATGTGCCGATCTAATTGTTTAACAATGGGACTTGAAGTATCTTGGGGCTTTCTATATGTTTTCAAAGTTGCATTTGCCCTCATCTTCCTAGAGTTTCTCAGCCACTACAAGTCTGATTGTTAAATTGAGTTGTGATACAAGAGCATCTGATTGCTGTGGATATGAATTAAGCTGATGTGTGAGGAGATCCAAGTGACACTATGCAGGACACCTTTTAATCATCTCAGTTACATAGACAACGTATAAGTGAAATTATGCTACCTAGATAGCTGGCTAGGATTGCTTACACAGTCATTTTCTCACTGTTAATTTTTTAGTGATACAGGTATTGATCCTTACTTATCATAAACAGACATAATTTATATTTCTTTTCTCTTAGTTCCAGTGCAATGGATCGTATGTGGATTATTTAAAGATGTCCAAATATTTAGCTTAAAAAAAGCAAAAAAGTTTGTCCTGACTCTCATGAAATACTGGAATGATGCAGATATTCAAAATTGACATCTAAGAACAAAATGCTGAATTTGAACATCATTAATGTGAAAGGCTTCTTAGAAGCAGCTGTTAAGATTTAGTTGTGACAATACAGCGATAATCTGTCTTCACATCTGTGATAGAGGATAAACATTAGTTTAGGTTAGACATTAGGAAAAAGTTCTTTACTGAAAGAGTGGTCAGGCACTGGAACAGGCTGCCCAGGGAGGTTGGTGGAGTCACCATCCCTGGAGGCATTCAAAAAACAAGTAGATGTGGGGCTTTGAGACATGATCTAGGGGTCAGGAAGATGTTGGAGTGAAGATTGGACTTGGTGATCCCAAAGGTCGTTTCCAACCTAAATGATTCTATGATATTTTATATATATATATATACACACAGCTCCAAGTATGACACGCTGAAGACTTACAGCTTTGCTAACCTTGAAGCAAATCTGTGAGTACTTTTACTCAAGGTAAATTGCATAAAACTTGTAGGTTTTGTGGAAGAACACTGTCCTTCTCCATTGGTGTAGGCCATGGAGACTTGAACATTCAGGTGTTGGAACTTTCCAACCTGATGGGTTATAGGGGAAAAAAAGATTTTAATCTGCAAACTCTTTATTTATATCCAGAATTAAATTAAACCCAGCTCAATTCCACTCTCCTCACAGCCCAGAAAGTTTTAGGAAAAAACTCCCTCATGTAAAGCTGTTGTTTCTTTGTATTTGCCAAAGGCAGATTCAATTTATACCATGCATAGAAAATAGAATTTAATTTCTTTTTGTCTTTCTGGGAGTAAGAATTATTCTTATTTTAGCTCTGTTTATCCCATCATTCTGTAATAAGACAGTACGCTCTCTGGACTGGTACAAATCCATAGATTCAAACTGACAGAAATATTCAAAATGGCAAATCATCCCTTACAAACGCTTAGAGTTAAAACGTGTGGAGAGCATTGTGTGGAGGAGAGGCTATTTCCGTTTTATGGATAATTCTGTTTTATTTGTGGAATAATTGTTAAAATCTCCAATGTGATGGTTTTGTTCTTTTTATCCTCACTAGGACATGACAGATAACAGCAACCATCAGTTGGTGGTGAGAGCAAAATTTAATTTTCAACAGACAAATGAAGATGAACTCTCTTTTTCAAAAGGCGATATTATTCATGTTACAAGAGTGGAAGAAGGAGGCTGGTGGGAAGGAACTCTAAATGGCAAAACAGGGTGGTTTCCAAGTAACTATGTACGAGAAATAAAATCAAATGGTGAGTTTTTCACACAAATTCTTGCTTTGGGTAGAGGTTGGTTGATTCGTTGACAATTGTAATGTTTTTTATTTAAGCTTGACTGTATTTACTGAACTTCTTTCACAGCAATCATTAATGCTCAGGAGCTCCCCCACTGCAGTTTGCTATATAGAGTGCTGTAGGACAGTAACATGTAACAGTAACCATGCAGAAAACTCCACCATTCTGTTTGCTTGTCTCTCTGTGTCACAGTTGAGCTGCTCCAACTTCTCTGAATTCCTAGAATCCTTTTGGCTCTGATCCTGACATACTGTTTGAATTAGTGCTTTGGGTTTAAATAGTGAGAGATTTCTTGCAAATATCTTTAAAGCCAATAAAGAAATGACACCAGAAAAATCTCTAAACAAAGCAAACTGCAGGAAAAATCCCCAATTCTACCAAAATCTACTAAAAGTTAGAGGCAATTTTTGAAAGGGAATATATTTGTGACTTTTTTCGTCTTCATTGTTCATGTGCCTTCAGCTTTTTTTTATACAGCCTTCACTTTTCCACTGAAGTTTCATTTTGAACTTCATACAGTGAAAGTGCCTTCTGTTAATGTCATCTTCATGAATGAATATCAGAACTAACATTGCTTTTAATCCACTAGGACCTTGACATGGGTGACATAATAGCTTGTTTCGGTTTTTTCTTCTCTTTCCTGTCTTTGCTTACTTTCAGAGATTAGGGATAAACCTGGTAAGATAAAATTACGCCAGGACTCTCTGAAGGGCTTTAGCCTTCTTTCCCTTGTCACAACTCTAATGCAAACATGCACCTTTTGGGCCATGCTAAAATTACTGACATGACTTTTTTTATTTTTAGGCAGCCATAGGGGTGCTTGATTGCAAAGTGAAGTTGTGAGGGTAAAACCCCGTTTCTAAACTTTTTCTCCTCCAGTTGCATCCTCTTATTTTCTTCCTTGATTTGCTATCTATAGTCCGCTTTTGTGGAATGCTCGAGTCTTAGATCTGTAACTTTGTTGTCATTTTCAACTGGATCCTCCTAGGCATAGTCATGAGGTAAGAGTTAGCTTTAATGTTCTTCAGAGATCTCTCAGATGCAGCTTATCCTGAAAAACAATTCCTGAAGTCTGTTTTTTCTTATCTGTAGTGTTGTAGTAGTCGTTCAGCCATGATGACTCTTTTATTTCATCTTTATTCATTTAAAGCGTTGCTGCAAAGGTCTTTTTGGATTTCATCAGTTTTGATCTCTTCTGATTCCTTAGATTGGAACCTGGGTCAGCAGTTAGACTCCAGAATAGAAATAGCTTTTAACAAGTAAACATGCAAGAACAAAAAGTTGCCAGCAACTGAGATTAAGGTTCTTGTTCCTTAAAAAATGCTTCACTTGGGTGAAGTAACTCTTCTAAATTGGACAGAGACAGTAATTTTCCTGAATCCTAAAGCCAACAAGCTGTGGGGTTGAGATTAGTACCAGGTGCAGTTTGATTCTTGCTGGTCCTTGCAACTCTGATTCCTAGGGACTCAGATAAACCAGGTACTGGAAGCACTTTAATTTCTCACCATCAGAAAAGTTTTCTGCTAAGCTCTTCTTTCCCCTCTGCTGTATAGACACATTTGTTCCCTGTGCTACAAGGGCTTGCTCCTTCTGGCTTCAGTGAGGCTTTTTGCATTTTTTGGAGCACTCTCATATGCTCAATTGTTTCTATGGCAGGGAATATGTGCCTGCACTTTTCTTTGTCAGGAAGTTGAGTTTATTGCTTTTTCTGTGTATTCACTATTACAAAGTTAAAGTGATTGACCTGCTTTCTCTGTTCTACTCCCTTTTGAAGACAATTACTGTATTTGTCCTTTTCTGATATTTTATGGAACTTCACATGTCCTCTTTCAGCACAGTAGGTACTGTTTAATTTATCAAAATACTAGCTTTGGCCTGCTTTTATGCCTTTGTAGATATGTGTTTGAATTTTATGAAGATGACCTTTCTGTAATGAGCATAGGGGGTGGAAGGAATCATGACAGACTAAGAGCTTCTTGATGTCTGTTAATAACTCTTCTTCTCTACTGAGTTGTAGGTCAGCTTTTCCCCTTGATGTATGTATACTATGGATTGTTTTGTTGCTACTACCCTTATGTCCACATGAGCTGTTTCAGCTCATGACCTGACTACTTCTAGCTACTTTTTGCGTCTTTTTGAATTCACTGTAGAATTTGTGATATTTGATCATGTCAATCTGCGTCTACTTTTTCTGTTTCTCTTCTGAGATGCCCCTAATTTTTAAAGGACTTATTTTTGTAAGCCTTTTGCCCTTATGTTGTCACTAGTGGGAATCCTTTTTTTTACCCATATTTTGAAGTTGGTTGTCCCTCCCACTCTTTTTGGCTGTGTCCATCAAATTTATGAACATTTGTGTTCTCACGTTTTCTGCTTTGTGGGTATTATTGAAGGTGCTAGAGAGAGGGCTTTTCTATGATTCTTCTCCTTTTATATTAAAGCACATTGCCACTACACCTTGGGCTTCCTTTGTTCTACTGTCCTTGTTGAAACAAGCACATAGTGCCATTTACTGCAAAGTGCTGAAGTTACTTGAATGGCTCTGGTGGGTGTTCATGAGAAGTTTCTTCGAGGTTATGCATATGGGTTGACCATCTCTGTTGCACCCCTGTGACCTTGCTTGTTTCAGCTAGTCTTCATTAGACTCATTGACATTTCCCGAGTCTTTCACTGTCCATTTTTCTTGGCTTCCTAGCAACTATATATACCTCACTTTTAAGATTTTCCTAATTCAGAGATATTTTAAGTGCCCTCATACTTTAAGCATGAGATTGAAACACAAAAGTGCCTTTTTTTCCTGATGTATTTTTAAATGAACTAGTAGAACTTGCTGTCTTGAAAGTTCAAAATTCAAAATGTGTTTTCTATCAGCGTTACAAGGAATTTATTTTAAAAAGATCAGGATAGGATTGTTGAAATACTTGCTCTTGATTAAGGTTTCTTCATGAACAAGATGTTCATCCTGGAAATCTAATGGATTTTCAAAATACTCTGTAAAATGTTCTGACGTCGACAGTATGATTCTACCTTTCTTTATTCTCTCTTCTCACAAATGTGGCTGAAAATACTGTGACTAGTTAGAAATTCTATACAGGCAACACTGTTTGTTACTATTTTTGATGCTGTGTTATTTGGAGAGCTCCTGGGAAATGGTGGGTTTGATTAAATAAATCCCTTCAGTCTGCTGGAACCTGACTTTGCAAACTGGATAACAAAAGAAAAGTTCTTTATACATGTGTGTTTTTGTTTTAATTCTCATGAAATGCATAGGCATTCAATGTTTCAATAAATGGATTTTTGTTCTAAATTAAAATCCTCTAATGTCAGATAACTACTTTTGTAATCTTAGCTTGTACAGTTGCTCTGAAGTTGGATATTCAAGGAAAGGAAGAAAGAGCTGCTTAAAGGGAACTGCCTTTACACATGTTGCTTTCTTAAAGGTTTTAGGAAAAAATAAACCGCATTACATATTCTGCATAAGCAGAGAGTGTTACATGATAAGATATCTGAGAGCGGCTAAAACATCTCAAAGCTGTGCCCATGTTTACTGTGTTGTAACCAGTTTGCTTAGCTATTCCAGAGTGATTAGTGTTAGCACAGGATGCCAGGACATCTATGAGCTGAGCTGTGAATGGATGTGGGACAGATACTGAGATTATTGAGCAAAGCACAGCATTTAATTTTCTTAGCCTGGACAATGACTATATTTCAGGGGAAGTAAATTTGGCCGAGGTAGAAAATGGTTTTTATTTTGCTTTGGAGTGTATACTTATTCTTTCCTCCCCTGCGCTTCTGACCCAAGGCGAAAAGGAGGATTTGTCTGAAATTATGATGCTTATGATGAAACTTATAAATAGAATTAAAACATGTAGTAGTAGTTTCTTTTCAGGTATGTACCTACACTGTAAGGATCAAAAAGATGGACCATTTCTCTCTCCCTGTGCACATGTTTTCATTTTTTAAACCCTGTAACATCTTGCTTTTTTTTTTTTTTAATATTTTTTGATCACTAGTCAGGAAGTACTTTGAAATGAGAGGACTTTATTTTCATCCTGCTGTACTGTTACACATGACAGAGGGTAGAAGATTTATACTGTGTAAACTTGCTATAATATTTGACAGTGTGGCCTTATTGAGGGGTTTGGTTTTTTTTTCTTATATAAAACAGAGCAGGGAGAAGTGAAGGTGTAGGTGGAGTCTTGCCTCTTACACTCCTGCTTCTACCTCGCACCAGAGAGATTTGGAGCCTGAGTTGTGAGAGTTCCCTTGCAATGAAAGGAATAGTGGTTAGCCAGAGTGGGATGTGCTTGCTTAGCTACTGTCAGATATTAATCGGATTTAAAAAAAAATCACATGGTCACTTGCTGGGTTTTGTCAAACTAATCCATGTAAATGGCATGAGATTATGCAGAAGGGAATATACCTTTGAAAAATGACATTTGATACATCACAAACTTTATTCTAATTTTTGACAGAAATTAACATGTCATTACTGTCCTAGACTCTTCTGTTATGCTTTCTTGACAGTTATGTTAGTATCAGGCCCAGTGCAAATTACAGATTTGTGGTGTTCTGCTTGGATGTTTGGAAGAAAAAAAAAATTGATGTGGGTAAAGGCCAGAGTACAGTGGAAGAGTAGAGTATCTGCTGTTCCCATCCTGTGGTGCATGAGGGCAAGACAGATACACTTTTAGGTTTGCAAAAAAAGAAGGAAAAATGGAAAACCCACAAAGAATGCTGGTTTTTCTCTCTCCAAGCATGTACACTTGGAGGGGTGTTTTGGTTTCTTGTCAAGTGTTATTCTACAGGCATAAATAGAATAGAGGCTGAGACTAGTGAATTCTACGAGGGAAGGAGCATTGGTAGTGTCCACATTGCAGAGTGGAGCACATTGCAGTGATGCCTGAGCAGCTTGAGAATTGGGAACAAGTCTAGGTCTGCCCAACTTGTGCTGGAGTTGAACTGATTAGTCTGGAGAGACAGAGCTTGGTTGTAGCACTTCTCTGATAGGAACCACACAGCTTTTGCTGTCCCAGTTGGCACGTCTTTCCTCCTGTGCTGTAGGATGAAATAGCCCAAATAGGATCTTTGCGTCTAGATTACACACCATAGCCCAGTAATGATAGAAACACATGATGATGTTCTTGCAACAGTAGGGTTGAAATACTTTAAGGTGTGTCCCAAAGGAGTGCTTTGTGGAGTAGCATGAAGTAGGTTGTTGTGTGAAAATGAACATGACATCAACTGGAGACATGACAGAAGGGAGATGGGAGTGAATGCGAGAATGACATGTAATTTGAAGATAAGTAAGAGAAATACTTGCTGACAAATGAAAGTAGAGTGAAATAAAACGTTGGGAAGCATCGGGTAAATTGTCCTTTTACAGCCGCTGAGAAAGATAGATAACTTCATTTTAGAGAGTTCGTGGCATCTTATGTACTACTTAGGGAAAGGCTACAGAAGCAGCTCTTTTACGTTTTGGTTCTGTGGAAAATAGTTATTTGCTGGAAGAATTATGTTAAGCCTGTGCCAACTTTGTTCTCCACCCAGAGATAAGTGATCTTATCTAGTTTATCACTAGCCACTTCAAAGCATTATCAAGTGTGGCTGAGTTCAATTTAATGCTTTGATCAGGAAAGAAAACTGGTATTGGTAACTTACCACTTGATTTCAGTCATCAACTGGATAGAAGCTCTTGCAGTCCTTGAGCAGATGCTTGTTTGCATTAGATTATGGGCTGTGCATGTTTTCAGTGTTAATGTAGTGGGTTCACATTGTGACTGGGAGAAAGGCAGGGAGAAAGGAAGAATCTTCTGTATGGGAAAATGTGTCTGGCTAAGGTTGCTCCAGGACTTGGAGAAACAGAGCTCATATGTTGGAATGGGCAAGGTGCGAGGGTTTTGTTCATGTTTCAGAAACCTTGGGACTTTGTAGACCCGTGGACCTGTAAGACCTGTATATGTTCCCAGTATGCTGAATGGAAGTTATCCCTGCTTGCAATGTTTAATGTCTTATGCTTTATGTTTGCAGAAGTACTCTGATGTTCTATCATGAAGGATTATAAATAATACTTGTCTTTGTTTATGCTAAGAAAGTAGTGTCTTATGTGCAAGATCAGGATTTTCTTCTGTGTAATGTGTTGTGCCATAAGCTAATCGCAACAGACTGTTTCTTATTCCTCCTTTTGAAGCAAGACAGTGCTTGGAGGCAGAATACCAGACGTGATAGAGAGCTGGACTGATTTGCTGTGTCTAATTCTGTGTTTCTACAATAGAAATGGCCTTTGCATTTTAAAAGCCGAGTGTTGATTATGGCTGCTCAGGCCAGGCAAAATGATTGTAATTTTTAAAAATTATTATTCTGGTTTTTGTCCTGTTTTTAAATCTGAATTTTATCATGACTCTTGGATGGATAACTAAATCAGCTGTTAATACAAATTACTATATCTTATTTCAGCAAAAAATCTCCCACCTTCTTCAGCAACTTAAGAGTAAAAAAAGAAGTTAGGGGCAGGATATGCATTTTTATACCCTTTAAGATAAAGTGGCTGGCAGAAGAGCCAAATATTTATGACCAGCCAACTTTCCACAGATTAACAAGGGTCAGATATCTGTATTATGAGTAAAGCCAGTAATGAGTATTTACCTTTTTCTTTAAATAGCTTTGTTTTTGTCTTTCACACTTTTTGACACATGGTTAATAAACCTTTAGGTATTTAGTGAACTTAAAAGTCACTATAAATTGTAGGGTAAGTCAAGAGCTTCCACAGAGAATGAAAGCAAATGACCTAGTTTGTGTAAACAACATAATTTTCAACGTTCAGTACAAAGAAACAAATCATTGTCCCATAAATGAGAAGCATTATATATGAATATATAAATAAGTAGCCATACATGCGACATGACTTTATGTGAACACAGAACTGCTTGGTTTTATGGTTCAGTTCTAAGGGGATGGGGGGGAGCCCTGTCATTTGAAATGACTTAGCTGTATCATAGAGAATGTGAGGCCAGTGGCTCAGAGCATCAGTGTTCTCAGCTGAATAACTGCTGGGGCCAAAGGTTTTTGTGCTGTTGGCTTTATAGCTGACTTGGGGGGTGGTGGGGGGGGAGAGGGTATTAACCAAAAGGATTTAACTGTCATCTCTGAACGAGGAGAAATGTTTTTGCCCATGTTTTATTTTCAGAATAGATTCTTTGGGGGCAGTTCCAGTGCAATGCAGGGAAAATCCCCTTAAAGATAATAGCACTGGTGTGTTCCTGGGGCATGAGCTGCTCCTTATGGATTGTTTGCTAAAGCCTCAGCTCCCACTGGCCTGCTTAGAGCTCCTGGCACTGGAGACGAAAGGGTGGCCTGCATTTGTACTCAGCTCACTTGGGATTGCAACATCCATGGGACTGCAACAGAGCAGCCTGGAGGAGCACTAAATTACCCAGGATATGGTCCAGCAGAGGCTGCAGGTCCTTCAGGGATGTTCTTCTTATGATTATGTTTCCCTGGTCAGCTTTGCTGTCCTGGGAATTTCCCATAGCTGGCCCTTAGCTTGGCTGACTGGGCTTCTGGAACGGCAGGTCTGTAGTTGAGACTTAATTTATTCTTAGTGGTAAACTAGAGTTAAATTATTCATATGTCTTTATTAAAATGTCTTTGAAAGAGGAGCTTGCTTTTAAAAGAAAGTTAAAAATTGCAGTAGGTAGGTTTGAATGATGGGATGGTTTTGTTTCTCGGAGGGGGGGAGGGGGTTTTTTAGTGTTTGGTTTTTGTTTTGTGGTGTGCGTTTGTTTTTCCAGTTTGCCATTTTATTGTTTGGATACAAATTACTCAAATGCTTATTGGAAGGTGGCATATCAGACAAGCCTGCTTATTTATAAAACAAACAAAACAAATGTTTTTTTTACCTAATGTCCTAGTAAATACAACCTCACAAGCATTCTCGGTTTTGTGTGAAGTCAAGTGTGAGAGATCAGAAAGAGATGCTGTAAATCTTACTGTTTCTCCAGCATAGGACATGATGCTTTTGGCTGTCTCTTCCCTTAGCTTTTCTCCTCTGTGATTGACTTATAGGAATGGTAGGGATGGGAGGGGAGGCTTTAGGACAACTCTCAGGACAGTTGTTTTGTTCTTGCAAACTTAGTGTCCTTCCAGGAAGAGCGTGCTTTCCTGAGGGGTAGGTCCACTAAGGGATTATAGGAAGGGTTGCATTTATTCTGATGGACTCTGTTCTCAACTGCATAAGCATCTTTATTTTTCCCTCATTAATAGTAGAAGATAATTTGTTGTAGAAGATTATTTTCTGGAATAGGCACCTGGTAAGTCATTCCTCTACTTGTATAGTGTTTTGATTCTCTTATTTCAACCAGGCTGAGTGTAGTGTCCCACCTCTGGTATGTTCAGCCTTTGATTGGTCACTTACTTTTACTGAATTCATTAAATTTATATTGAAAAATAATACTGCTTTTATTTGAAAGTGTGTGTAGTGTTTGGAAATGACTGGGGGTTTTGTTTGTTGATTTTTGGGTTTTTGTTTAACTGAAGTCTGTGATAATGTTTTGTTTTTAAAAATTAATTTTTAAAAAGGTAGTTTTATTAACTGACTTTCTGGTTCCAGGAAAAAGAATGAGGTTTTTCTACTTGCCTTCATTGAGGCTAGAGTTTCATTCATTGTGAACATACGAACCGTTTTGATTCTTTACCAGTAATTTCAAGCACAAGTATGTACATTTCTTAGTGAAGCACTATTTTCACTGTATCTTACAATAAATATTTTAAAGCTGTTTGTTTGACCTCTAGTGTTGAGCTATGGAACTGCACCCCAGTGACCAAAAATTATCTTAAATTTCAGAAAAACCAGTCTCCCCCAAATCAGGTACGCTGAAGAGTCCACCTAAAGGCTTTGATACGTCTGCAATTAACAAAAGCTATTACAATGTGGTGAGTGATCCTTTTTCCTCCATATGAGCTGCTATATACAGTAGAATGTCTTCTAACGAAATGTTCTTATCTGCGCAAAAAACTTGGCAGTCTTGTCAGAGCCTTAGTGCCAATACTAGATATTAGTGAATTCTCATATAAACAAGATCATTATTAGTTTAATAAAATATCACACATATGGATTCTTAAGCATGATGCAGAATTACAGTCTGAAGTACACGAGTGATAGGCATTTGTGTAATATATTATGCTCATTTTATTTGCTTTGCTAGTTGTTAATTTCCATTTTCTCCCTCACCCCCCAAATATGCCATCAGTCTTCTCTAATCCTTATGAATTAATTAAATTTTGCTGTGTTAAAATGATTAACTATTTCTATCCTTTTTGTTGAACAAGTGATTGAACATTTTGAAATAATTTGCCTCCTTTGTATTCATGCTTATAAATCAACTGAAATATTAATTTTGGGAACCTCTTCCTCATGCTGATGGATAGACTTCACAGCTGAAGTGGTATGGCCAGAGCCAGTTTTTAACACACCCCTAGGGATTCTTAACGCAGTACTCAGACCTCTTTGGTAGATTGATGTAAGAAACATCCTCTGTCTTTAAACGTGGTGGTGTAACCATGTTGAGAATCCTTTATTTAATCACAGTAGATACTGGGGAGCAAAAAGCTTCTTACTGTTTTTGTTAACCACTGCTCCCTGCTGGTGTAAAACCAAACCACAGTGTTTTTTTCCCTTTTCTCTGAAGCAGCTGTCATTGTTTTTCATTTTACTTGTCAGCATTTAGCAGGGATCATAGAGCATCGTTTTATGCTTTCATCTTTTGGGCTTGTGGCATGAATAACACCAACCACCTGGAAGAACAGAGCTGTTATGTGTATAGCCCCGAACTGAAAACAATGAAGCAACTCCCTGGCTTGCCTGGTGCTTCTGTCGGTAGCCGTAATGCTGTGGTAAAGGGAGCGCTGCAATTCTTTGGCTATTGTATCCCACTTCTGCTAATCGTGGTGGAAAGTACCTGTGCAGGCACAGCTTCCTTCAAATTGCAGGAAGTAACGATCTTACTGTATATCCAGCAAGAAATTATACAGATAGTTTTCCTTTTCTATTGTCAATTTTAACTGTCTCTCTTTATAGCCTTTTTTTTTCCCCAGAGTTGCTGTGGTGTGTAGTAGCAAATAGGTCTTCTCTGTTGTTTTGATGTTGAAAGCTGTTTGTCAATACAAATAAACTCAAGTGAATGCAGCAGAGAGGATTTAGTTCCTTCACTAGTCAGAAGACTGCTCTTGCTTACGTTTAATCTTATTTCTATGTTGAATTTTTAATCAAAATGAATTAACCACTCTGAACACCAGTCCTTTAAATTTGAGGTGGAGTTTGTGTTGCATTTTGCCTTTTTTCTTTTCTTTTAAAGTCAGTGGCAAATACATACCTCATATTTAATCCTATATTATGATTTCCCTTATAGTTCTTAACATGATGTAAAGTAAGATCTGCAGCTGTTTAATTTGGGCTTAACTAAAACTCCAGTTTGAGTCCAAAATTCATTGAATCTTGTGACTGTGCTGTAGCATGCACTTTGTTTCAGAGAAGTAAGACTTTACTGCTGTGCTTAAAACCTAAACTGGACTAGCTGGCAAACCTAAATGAGACTAAATCTTTTTGAAAAACATGCTTCTGATGGCAGTATAACTACAAAGTAATTATTTTCAAGAATTGTTAAATATATAGTGGTTTTTACATGTAGCTATGACAAACAGCAAGCCCATTCACTGAAGTGAAAGCGTTTTAACCTGTGGGGAGTTTTTGTTCTGTCTTCATACGTAAGCTGCAGACATAAGACTTCCCTGTGCTACAAGTCTTATCAGTCTGCACCGATAACAAAATTGAGCCCATGGTAAGATAACGATAGAACAGCTCTAAATAAACCTTTGGCAGCTGGTAGCTAAAAGGATGTAGCTCAAGTTAAGGAGCAAGTGTTAAAATCTGTGCTAAAGCCTCTCTTGACAACCAAGCACAATTTGAGGCTGGTACATTTGGAGTACTTGCTCTTTTTTAGCTGTGGCTGTCTTCCACCATACAGGTACGTGCTGAGACCCTGTAAACCTTGTGATTATTTATTACTGCTTTTCTGAGGGAAGGATTTGTGCAGGTGCACGCAGCACCTGTGGGTACATTTGTCAGACTGAGGACAAAATCAAAGGACAGTTCACAGAGGAAGTTCAGACAGTGGTAGGAGAGGCTCTGCTGATCTCCCTGTCTGAGAGGAGGGCTGGGATAGGCTAAGGGAATGGTGGTTAATGCAAAGAGGAAGCTACTTCCACTGCTTTCCTGTGTTCTTCACCCACTTGTAAACATGTTATT
Source organism: Brachypteracias leptosomus (assembly GCA_013401335.1). Lineage (NCBI taxonomy): Eukaryota > Metazoa > Chordata > Aves > Coraciiformes > Brachypteraciidae > Brachypteracias > Brachypteracias leptosomus. Next base: position 38,138 of record VYZX01003488.1, on the reverse strand, counting down.
TGTGTGCATGGATTCATAGAGCTCCAGCTGAAGTTCATACCATGAATCACATACCTGCTAGTCTCAGTGCACTTTATCTGCACCTTGCACTAAGTGTTGCTGAGAAGACAGAGCACGCTTGGGTTATGCTTACATTTTGCCTGACTCAGGAATGCAGGTTAGTAGAGAACAACTAGTGCTACAAGGTCTTGTTCTCCATAAAATGGGACAAGTCTACAGCAGCGTGTAATGTGAATCAGACTCATGATCAAGCACGAAGCATTTTTCATATAGAAGTAATTAGTAACCTGCTACTGAAGAAGTGGTCATATTATTGCAGCTCATTCCCTGAAGACAGAACAGGCACTACTCCGAGTTTTATTTTTACTTGAGATTTTGAAACGTTGTGTCCAGAATAAAATTAGCTTATCTCCACTTACAGGACAAGTGCCTTGAGATTAAGTAGCTGTTCTAAAAGCAAGTAAAGAAATGGGCAAATTTCTACATAGTATGAGTATTTGGATGTCTTCGTTTTTCATGTAAGTGTTGGAGAAGTGATGGAAAATAAGCACTCCTTTTGAGTCCACACTTCTAAAGTTCTCTTGAGTTTACTGAAGTTCATAAAAGTTTTTTGAGGACCCTTGAGATATGGTATACTTGTATGGCTCTTTACATTGCCCCTCTTGAGGGCCTGTTTTATGTGTTCATCTCTCAGATTCTCATGATCTAGGAAAATTATACATTGTTTGCCATTTTGCTGAAGTACATGATATTTCAGTTAAGTGCTATACTACTTCCTTAAAATGAGAATGTGCTACAGGATCATGCACAAGCATAGCTGTGAAATCTGCTCTTTTCTCCCTTTGATTTAGGCAGTGATCAGCTTCATGTAGGTCATTTAAAATCCATTTTTGGGTGGCAGTTTTTGCCTTAGGGACACAGCTGGTTTTTTGTGTGACAGAACTGTTAACCATGCTTGCATTTTCCATGCCATGTGATTGAGAGAGCTTGTGCTATATGAGCTCGGTTGTCTGTGCCTGCCATTCATCAGTGTTACGACTGCAAAAGCTGCCACTTCAATACTGCTTTTTTGGTACCCGGTCTTATCTGTGCAAATGTGGTGGTGGAGTTGTGGAAACAAGGTCTCCGAGGTCTCATGGGGTCTTGCAGCAGCCAGAACGTGCAGAAAGCAGGAAAGGGAAGAAAGGTGATTATTATTATTATTAGAGCGTGTGGGTGAGATGCGGATGTGAGGAATGTCAGGGTGCTCTGGTGACAAAATACTGAGTTGCAGAGCTGGGTACTTATCTCTTCAAAGCACAGTCCAAGCATTTAATCCTCCTAGCTTCTCGGTGAGGTAGGTAAGTCAAGCTGGAAGGATGTGAGATTTCACAGAACTGATGTTTTAGAGCTATGTAAGCAAGATTATTCTGTTACAAGGTTGTCAAGAATGTTGTATGCAGTGGAAGTGGTACTTGCAGAAAAAAAAAAGGAATAAATGTGTATTTTGGGAAGTATTTAAAACTATTTATCTAAAGTGTTGTGTAACACTGACCTGCTACAATAACAGAGCAGTGTAAGTGTATCTAGTACTCTGCATAGGTTCTGTAGCATAGTTTTTATTTACATAAATACAGTTAAATACAGTTGCATTTATTAGCCTTTTCCCAGTAATGTATCAGGTTTCTACTTGTAGTCTTTAAGCTTTCCTTTTTTTTTCTTTTTTCTCTCCTTCTTTAAGTATTTTTTCTCCAATCTCATGTTTTCCATATTGCAAAGAAAATCCTTAAATAAAGATCCAGACCAGCCGAGGAGAACAATGGAGTGTTGTCCAACATGAAGCTAGTTTTATTTCAAGCTTTTCAGATGACTTTTTATGCCAAAGAATGGAAATACTCTGAGAAAGTGGAGCAGTGGTGCTGCCTTTCAAGATCTCTAGTGAATTTGTTGATTTTTATCTTTGAATGTCTTTTAATGCTCTTCAGTGCTTCATTGGGACACTGTGTTTTTGTCCTTTGGCTTTCAGTCTTCTCTTCCCTACTAATGGCTGTGTCATGACTTGGGCTGGGAGACTTTTGTAGGAAAAGCCATATTGGAAAAGATGGGTCCTGCACTTAGCCTTAAACCTCATGAATCCCAAGTAATTTAATATTTCTGTTTTAACAATTGACTTTCTTTTGTTTTATATATGTGTAAGAGAATATGGGGCTTAATTAGTGCTATGAATTCTTTTCTCCATGATGTAAATGGTCCAAAACCCCTTAGCTTTTTTACAATTTATATGCCCATGTTGTACTTCATGCCTGTAGTTTCCCAGTCAGTAGCCATAACTTTCCCTGTGACATTCTTCTGTCATAGTGTTTAGCAGAGAATGGAGACATTTTAATCTTTGGTTCAGGATTCAGATTTCCAACAAAAGAATGAGCTCAAAAGTGGTCTCTTTCCCTCACTCCAAATGAATAGAAGCATTCAAGGAATAAGCAGAATCAATGACACCAATGAAAGGAACAGTGAATTCTTCATTGACATACTGAACTATTTAAAGTTATTTCATCAGGTTTGCATTTAGGAATGAATGGCTTTTTTTATTTCCTAAGAGAGAGTATTGACTACAACAGTGAATAATGCACTCAATTAGAGTCGTTACTATAAATGCTGAAATGAGAAATTACTGTAGGCTTGACAAATATGGCATAGAGCAAAATAAGAAGGTTTGTGATGTGGCTTATGACCAGTCAATAGCAAAAATTTTTCAAAGCTCAGCTATGTTCATCGAACTATATTTAATTCTGATGTTTCTCTTGCTAAATCATTAACTTTTTAGAAGCAAAAAACAATTCACCAGATAGAAGCATGGTAGAACTTGATGTCAGTATATTGGAGGATATCCTAAAGCGCACTCCCAGGAGATGGCCCAGTAAAACATTGTCTTGTGCATATTTGGGGTTATTCCAGTTGTTTGATTTATATTTAGCTAAAAAACAAGTGTGATGTATATTATAAATTCTTGACTTTGCATCAGAATCTGATGTAATTTTCTCAAGGTAGTGTATGTTGTTGCACTTCCAGTGGAAGGTTAGGCAGCCCCGTTTTAGAAGAATGTAATAATGCTAATCATATTGCTAAGTAAAGTTGGCAATTACTTGATATTTATAAATCTGTTAATATTCAGATTATAGTTAGAACAGCCTGTGCGAATAAGTAAACACTTTGCTAGCAAGATTAGTGTTGCAATTGAGACTGAAAAAACAACACTAATTGTTCAATTCTCTTTCAAGTTTTATTGTGCTTTGCCAACCTCTGATGATCCCCGACTCTTCTGAAGTGAATAATTATCCCTAGCTTTGGAAGAAAACTTGTAGAGCTCTCTAATTTTACAGTAAAAGTTTTAAGTATAGCGAAATTCCTGACAATGTACTACTTTCTTTGTACATAGCTAAAGGATGGCTCATCCTCTGTGTGATGTTTTACTTATTTTTCCCGTGGATTTCATAGATGCTTTCTTTCTGATATTTTTTTTTTTTTTTAATGTAGGAACACTCATTTGAATTTTCCTAGTGCTAAGTAAATTTTAGGATGCTTTAAAACTGTCATCAATTTGAACGTCTTGAAGTATCTCTTTAAAAATACCAATTAGCAACTGTCATTTATTGTAGGTGCTACAAAATATATTAGAAACAGAAAATGAATATGCTAAGGAGCTACAAACAATGCTTTCAAACTATCTGCGACCATTACAAGCCAGTGAAAAGTATGTGAGTTTGTTTTGTTTTTTAAATTAAGACAGATCTGTCTATTGGGGAGGGTTTACATGATCAAAATTTCAATGTCAAGGTACATTTTGTTGTGTGAACTATCAGACTCTTGAGGCAGGGCTTGCTTTTATTCACTTTATTTCATGACTAAAACGATCTGGTCCTTGATCTAAGAACCAGGAAGCATTTTCTGTTAAGGTTGTAGGTTTTATTAAAACACAGTTAGTCAATAACTGCAAAACTAAACACCTTTTATTTACTTTGGCTCCAGGTTAAACTCTGCAAATACTTCATACTTAATGGGAAACCTGGAAGAAATAAGTTCTTTCCAGCAAATGCTTGTACAGTCTTTAGAAGAATGCACCAAGTAAGTACTATGCATACTGGATACTGTAAAATTCTAACAAGCAAACATTTTAGTTGCTGTGTATGTTTGACATAATTTTTGTTCCTATCACTTTAAGGATAGTTGCTACAGCAGTACAATAATACATGTTTGGATAATACATTGATTGCTTGTGTAGATAGATATTGCCCCTAGGATGCAATTGCAGAGGTAGGAATTTTGACGTAGTTTGTAAACAATTTATGGGTTTCCATGATGCAGTTGCCTACCAGTGGGGAAGCAGTAGAGGAAGTGGTGTTTCTGTCTGGAGGCATGAATTTTTAAGTCTTTTCTTAAAGTAAAAGGAAAAAAAATGAAGGGAGCCTATGTTGTGATGGAACAGTGGAGGAGGAGGTAAGTGACTTGGATGAAGGATGCTGTGTGAGAATGCCTGTGCTTAGGTGGTCGTCAGAATGTTCTTGGAGCAGTGTGTAGGATAGCAGAGCAGTCTGAAAAAAAAAAAAAGTGCCTCAATACCCATATGTACCACATAGGAAGCATCAAGCACAGAAAGAAGGGGGTGAAGACACCTGTTCTCCTTCAAAGGCTAGGCTGAAGTGGTAGCTTGTACCTCAGCACTTGGGCCTGTTAGAAAGAAGGTGCCCATATTGCATTTGAATTGTCCTAACAATTTTCTAGTGTTGAAACTCCACTGCAAGTGTAGTTGCTGTTCCTAACATCAGTTGTGTCCTTTTTTCTTGCCAGTGTTCTGGTTTTGTCTGACCACATGTTGAGCTAAGGCAACTTGCTAATCCAAATTTGCTTGTTTTCTGCCAAGTTAGTAATTTGAATTGCTACTGAGGGCTTAGACGAGTTTCAGTCTGCTGGGAGTACTTGGCTGTGAGAAGGAATGAATGTCTTGGAGGAGAAAATACCTCTTTTGGCAGCCGTGATCTTCATCTCAATGTGTCTTGTTTTGACCTCCCCCTCTCTTCCTCTGAGCTGCTCTGTGTGTAGGGGAAGCTTTCTCATGGCAAAGTATAAGCTGTGCCTCCACTAGGCAGTAACGTATGTCTGGGTCTGTTGCTGACTTTGGATCCCACGTCCTCCTACTACCTGGCTTCTCTCCTTGTCTGCCTCTAGACGACTTAGACTGGAGAGAATGGAAAGGAGTACGGTGTAGTTCAGATGACTGTTCAGCAGTGGAATGGAAACAGTCTTGAAATGGCCTTTCTTTCACGCTCTTTTGAGAAAGGAGGATACTCTTTTTGGCAAGCTAGACTTGATCAGTTAAGTGTGTCAATCCCTGAGAACGACTGTTTGTCCACATACATGTTTTTTCTTTTCTCGTCACTCTACTTTGTTGTCCCATTCTTTTGTTACCAGGATTTTGTTTATGTGAATCAGAAGTTCAGGAAATGAGACACCTTGCATGAACAGACTGTCATCTTTTAAAACTTTTGATTAAGGTGGTCTTAAGCAAAAGTGGAAGGGCATATGCCTTTAAACAAATATTAACGTAAGCTCTGTTTTAACCTGGTATGTAGGCAAATGTGATACAATAATGTAGCTTCAGGTTCAGAAAGCTTATTTAGAACTCCTTCCTTGATTTAAACTCCATTAGAGCACCTTCTGATAATGTCCTTTGTTGTCTTCCTGCTAAGTGAAATGTTGCTGTGTAATAAATTAGGAACATAATGGATGCTGGTAGGTGGGCAGAGGAAGTGATGCTGCAGGGTTACTGAAGGGTGACTGCAAATGTTTTGTGTTTTCATTTTATAAATATGCTGTTCATGCCAAGTTGTATTTTCAGTTTAATTTTCATCATAGTATATTGACATGAGCATCCAGCTTCCTCCTGTTTTGAATCTAATCCATCATAATTCCCATCATGTAGAGGAATGCTTGCCCTGCTGCCTTGTTTTTTGTCATGTTGCCATGTTTTTTTGGCTGCTGAACCTGTTCTGTAAACTCAGAGTAGCTTCCGGGCTGAAAATAGATTTATCATTTTATTTTATTTTTGGCACAGAACGTTTATTTCCATCATTCAGGCACTTCATGCTGCAGCATCCAGTGGGGCGTTTTTTCTAACTTGACATGTCAGAATGACCAAATGCCAATGTCCTGCCAGTTGTACTGCTGCCAGCCTACCTTGCTTGACAAATTCCTGTTCTTGGGTGTGAGAATTGAATATTTCTTGAATTCCACATCTCTCTCAAGTCAGTTTGTCATTTGAGTTTTCTTTTAACAAATCCTGGCATGTACTTCAGTGACAGAAACTTTCTGGTGCTTTTTGTCTGCACCACTTTGACTGATTTAATCCTCATGTTGTTAAGCATTGGGTTGTGGTTTTTTCAGAACATGCAGAGCTGTAGTGGGTGCTTTGTTTCAGGGGAAATCATTGTTTGGATGTGGTTTGGATTTAGTTGTATGCCAGCCTCCCACCCTGCCCCTAGCCTTTAAGCACTTCTGGTGCATTGCTAAAGGTTTGTTCTTCTTGAACTTGCCCAGGTTGGCCTCTATTGCCATGTCACTGTGGTGCTCCTGTGGGCTGCTCCATCTGTCATAGGCCTGGGAGCACTTCTTGTCTGCCTGCCTGGATGCTGGGCACCATTGGACTGATTTGTTTGGGGTTACTTATACCTTTGTGACTTCTCATTTACCAAACAAAAGTAGCATGTGAAACATGTCTAACTAGCATTGACTGAGAATCTTCTAGCTGATCTGCTTCAAAAGTGCTTTTCTTTGATCGGCTTCAGTGTATTTTATCAGTTACAGCACTTTTGCATCCATCAAAACAAGGCAGAGGGACATTGCTAGAATCTTCACTTGCAAAAGGGTGGATTTCTGACAGGAAAACAGAGCCAGAGTGCTCTGTGTGGCCTCTTGAAGACAGAAAATGGTCCAGTGCTCTGGGTCTCTTTCCAGATCTCTGATCCAGTGCCAAAGATCAGTTCTGCAGTGGTTCACAGAGCAGGGGAGTCTGTAAACGAACAACGTCAGTGTGCATCTCTGGGTAATATAAATGATCTCTATTGAAGTATTGCTCTTTGGTTATTTTTGTGACAGAAGATCGAACAGATATCTCCTGCTTCCAAAAAATACTCTTCCATTCTTTAAAAGACGTGTAGATGTAGTGCTTAGGGATATGGTTTAGACAAGGACGTGTCAGTGTTAGGTTAATGATTGGACTCGATGATCTTAAAGGTCTTTTCCAATCTAGGCAATTCTGACTGCATATGTATAAATATATTTACATGTTATTCCTCTTGAAAGTATAAAATATGAGAATAATATTGAGATTACAGCTTCAGAATAAATGGTAAAATAACTATGCACATCAGTTACTCTGTTTTATATGGCCATGGTGATAGGCATTAAATTGTTGTTAGTTTTTCAGCAGTTAAAGGAGATATAGAAAACTTATTAACTGTTCCTCTAAAAATAGTGGAATGTTTGCAACTCGTGTATGGATTAGGAAAGTCAAAGGGGATGAGTTACCACCCCATCATAAAATCTGTTAATTATCTTAATTCAGCAAAGAATGTGCAGTGTAAAGTAGCAATGCATGTGCAACACCTGAAAGAGAATAATGTCAGTCTTTCAGTCAGCTAAAAGAACAGACTGAGAAGACACAGATGTCCTCTTGGTGTGAACAGCCATAATTCACATCCCCACCCCCTGGCACTCCAGTATGAAAAGGAATTGTAAGCATTTTGAGCAACTGTTTATTGCAGACTATTTAATACCAAGTTTATGTCTTGAGTATGTCTTCAGAGTTTAAGACTTTTGCTGCATCTATTACGTGAAGAATGTATTGTTAGCTCCTGCTTAGATTGATTAAGGGAGACCAGCTGCTAGGTGGGAAGTGCTGCTTGGGAGGCTGTAAGAATGGCATTCTCTCAGCGTGCTGGGGAATGCCCCTGGTTTTCCCCTATGTACCTGCAAAAGCAGCCACTCTGCTATAGATTTCAAAAGTTTTGCATATTTCAATTTCAATAATATTTTTTTGAAAGAGAAGTAAAGAGGTGGACAATAAAATATGAGCCCTAGCCTTTTTTCTAAGGAGTGCTGATAGTGTGAGCAGAGTGTATCTGGCATGATGTGCTAGCTGGGGATTCAGCTGTTGTTTTCTGGGGGTCTGTAATGAAGGTTGATTTCAAATGAGGATGCGTTTTTCCTCCACCTCTGGTTTTGAACACCAGTACAGTCCATTTTGACTTCATATTGGGTAGATCTTCCCACACCATACAGCTTCAGAGACAGACATTTTGTTTTGAAATCTGGGGGAATATTTCTTGGGATGGACTATGAATTTTAACCACTATGAGCAATTCTAAGGAGTGGGACAAGATGACTGTGTTTGAACAATTTAGGAATATCCCCTGTTTAGAGAAGCAGCTATCCTGAGAAGTGGAATGGTTGTTTTCTACTGAAGTTCACTGGGGCATCTCTCACATTCCCACATCAATAGGGAATATACTAACTACTGATGTTTTGAAACTTTATGTACATGTTCAGGACAATTAGAGAAAAACTAAAAGTAAAATATTTAAAAATAAATTATCTGGGTGTTTCGTTGTTGTTGTGTTCTGGGTTTGGGTTTTTTGGTTTTGGTTAGAAAAACAATATTCTTCCAGAATATTGTTACAACTAAAGTTAGTATGAAACTCTTTAACAGTGCTAAAGGTATATCTGTTGAGTACTTACTGAGGACTCGTCTAGTTTTACAGCATTGTGAAATACAGGTTTTAAGAGTAGTTAAATAGACAACAAAAAAAATCCACCTTTTTTTCATCTTGCAATGAAGCAAAGACTGGGTGTATTTATGTTAGGAGATGAAATCTTTATGCAAGGAAAGGAAATGTATGAAGGAATTGAAACTAATCTTGCACGAGTTGTGCAATGGGTTTAGACAAGGTGTCAGGGACAAGATTATTGTCTAGGAATGATGAAAACTCAGTGTCCCATCTTCTGGTTAACTGCAGTGTGGGTTACACAATTGGCTATTGACCATACAGCTCCCTGCTGAAGAGGCTTAGTCTTTCAAGTTGCTCTGTTCACTTGTGTGTCCAATTTGTTTCTTAACATAGGAAGCAGTCGTTGTGTGGCTGTTTTTGAGTGATTCTGAGAATGGTGATAGGGTAGCACTAAGGAAGCCTGGCTGCTTACAGTATGTGCTTCTTCCCATCCCATTAGTTTATGTTTAACTCGATAATTATTATAGATTTTTTAAAAAGTGTGAGTGTGCTTTTATTTACATAAGAAGTGTGCAGCTTAAGGAGATACTAAGAATAAGACTAGAAGAGTTGCATTTTTCTTGGGTTTTTTTCCCTGCTTATACAGATGCAAAATCAGAAGTCAGACTTCTACTTTCTGCTGATGATACAAGTTCTAAGCTGATGCCACCCAGCAAATTTCAGATATTTATACTCCAGATATTTTTATTGCAATTTGAGATGACAGTTTCTGCTAAAACTTTTTTGGAAAAATACACTGTATATTCACATTATCTTTCTTCATATCCTGTTTTTCTTTACTTATGTGAATAAACGTGTGTTATTCCTCTGACAAACCTGATTAGATTCACCAAGACTGTGTGAAAGTAAGCAAGCTTCTCTTCTAAGTACTGTTTCTCTTGCTGAGTTAACTTCTTTTTGCCAAAGTCATTGAAGCTGCTGTTACTTAAGCACCATTTTATGCTAGACAAAATAAGCTCTTCTGAACAGAACTGTGACATTTTCCTTCACTGCTTAGCAAATGTGGTGTGTTCAAGCATGAGAGACGAAGAAAGTATGAGTTATAGAACGTATTTCTGTACTGATGATGGTAAAACAGCACTCTTGCCCTGGATACAAGCCAACATAAAAGTGCTTTATGGTCCTTAAAAAGCAAGATGAGTGACAATTGTGTAAAAACAGCCTGTTACTGCACTGTAACTGGCTTCTATTTGTGCTATCAGAGCTTAGTATGGTACTTAAATATTTTTTTTTTTTTTTAATGAATGTTTTAGGCCTATCATCTCTGCTGGTATAAGGGTAGATGGAAAGAATCCTGTTGCTACTCCATTCAGTTTTTATCTAAGTGTTGAAATACTCCTTTTAAGGTTTGGCATAAGTGAATAGTAAATTGTTGTAACTTGATAGGTATGTTGACTCAAAATCAAACTCCTAAGGAAGGTGCTAACTACCCATAATTCTTGAAAAAATTTTGCTGAATGGCTGTCGTACAGGTATGTACTATATTCTGCTTATACTGTGGTGGCATAATCAGGCCTGACAGTTACAGGGCTGAAGCTGTAAAGAAGGAAGAGAAAATCGTTGGTTGCTGGTCGGTGGCCATAGAAATCTATCTGTTGATTTTATTAAAAAACAAACCAAACCTCCCGAAGCAAAACCCAAACAAGAAAACCCCCAGTGTACACTATTTTTCCATACTTTATTTCTGTTGGTATTACAGTAATTTCATTTTTATTACTCTT
>VYZX01003488.1:14871-27532 GCA_013401335.1 Brachypteracias leptosomus | reverse complement strand
TTTTTTTTTTTTTTTTTTTTTTAGATTGCCTGAAGCTCAGCAGAGGGTTGGAGGATGTTTTCTAAATTTGATGTCACAAATGAAAAGCTTATACCTTGCATACTGTGCCAACCATCCATCAGCAGTAAATGTTCTCACAGAACACAGGTATGTTTACTTTGTGGTCTTTTAAGTCTGATACAAAAAAGAAAAGCATAAAATATACTTGTGTTGTAAAGCTGCCATGTCTCTTTGGACATGCATTTGGTGTGGTAGAGTTTAAGGAAAAAAATAGTAGTATATTTAAATAAAAAACAAAACCCACAACACAAAGGCTATTCTATGTGATCAGGACCAGCTTGTCACTTTTGGCAGTGTCAACTATTTGAGAGCATTTTCTTCTTTAAAGAACACATACTGAACTCTGAGTGTATAAAACAAAGTGTACCAATTGTCATCTTTGTTTAAAAAAATGTCAAGATCAAAACAAGTGGAATTAGGGCATGATTGACATGATAACCAGCAGACAGTCGGTGAATTGTAAGGTAGCCCTGTAAAGGCCTGTACGTTTGTATCTATGTACCTTTATAATGATACACACTTAGCTTTACTTTTGAGTGGTCTGAAAGGAGTGCGAGCTTTTCAAGTTTACAAAATCAGTATTTCCCATGTGTAAGGAATAGGGCACTCGGTTAGCATGACGGAGGTTGCTCAGTTTTGGGGACTAACTTTGAATTTGCATAGAAGATGCCCTGTATCACCTTGAGGGAAGAGAGTTGAGCACAATGTGATTAACAAAGTCTTCTTTCACAAAGTTGTCCTGTGTATTTTCCTGATGATCATGTGCTGCAGCAGCTGTTAGTTTGGGGCTATTTATGTTTATTTGTGGTGCAGGACAGAACCAAGACTTTGTCTTGAAGGCTAAACATAGGACAAATTCTGGCAGGGTATCTGTTCTTTTTGCTTTTTATTCTCATCTTTTTTTTGTCTTGTTGCAATGGACTGAAGTAAAGATATTTTGAATATTCTTAACTCTTCCTAGACAGAGGAGCATATTTGCTTTGTTTCCTATAGCGTTAGCTACTTCTAAGAACTCCCATTTTAACAGCTACAATATGTGGTACATTTGTGAGCTTTACTCATAACAGTATAAATAAAAAACCCTTATACCTGCCAAATGCTATGAACTATCACTTATTATTAAGACATGTAACTGTGTTCCAACCCCACTTTGAAAAATCAGGCTGCAAATTCATATTGCAATATAGGCAGAAAGAGGGTGGGTTTTTTGTCAGAAGCCAAAATGGGTTTCAAACCCCTTGATGAAACCTATTAGTGTTTGTTTTCTTTCAGATGGCCTACTTCTGTAAATGGTAAAATATTTAAGTCATCCAAGCAGATGGGGTTTTCAACACTTTTAGGCTTAGATTTGTTTGTGCCCTTATACTTTTTCCATACAGAGATTGGGGATTTAATCTGTAGACGGAAGATGAGCAGTGATGGCAAAGTGATCATCTACATCTCATAAGATTTGGAGATATTTGTAAAAGATTATCCTAACTTTCAGAACTCTGGGAAAGCACAGGGAATAGCTGTCTCTGAGAAACTATGATAGAAATGCAAGGGAGGAGAGCTGTTTGTTCTGCAAATGGGAGAAGTATTTCTTCTTGTCTGTGGTGTTTTGTGCATAAATTGTCCTAAGAAAAAATAAATTTCTGGTCTGTAAAGTCGGCTCGATAACAAATCCTGGTGGAGTCGGTTCAAGTGTCATAGAGCAGTTAAGTAATTTGGACGTGGAAGTAGGTTCAGTGCAATTGCATTGTTTGGAAGGGATAGCTCAAGGGGAGGAAAGTTGTGATAAAGTGTTCAGTGCTATTGTATTGCCAGGCATGAGTCAACAGAAGTGAATCCTGTTTTTTTTAATTACTCCTATTTTATTATTCTAAGCCCTTCATTTTTGTTGAACACCATTGCGGTAGGTTACAAGTGGCTTGACTAAAAATTCTCTCAGTGCCTGCCATGAAGAAATCAGAAGGTAGCTTTAAACAGTTCTGATCCTTTTCCTATCGGAATATCAGAAAGCTTTTAATTACATTGTTTTAAAGGTAGGGAAAAAGAGTGGAATAGTAAACCAGTTGAAGGCATGAAGAAAAGGAAAATACTCAGAACTGTCTCCTTCTCTGTTTAGCTAAGATGTATTTAGTGTGTAAAAGCATCCCTCATAAACCTTGATGTAAAATTTACTGTGAGGTTTGAGAATAGTCATGATTGTAATAATAATGACACAACTGCACAGCAGTTAATACTGGATAATATTGAACTGGAATTTTTCATAAATATCAAAAGATCAAGGTTTAAGACTTTTAAAGAAATAGTGAGAATTTGTTGGCTGTTTTTGTGGCATAGTTTTAGCATAGTCCAGAAGCATTGTATCTGTCTTAATACCAGTAAAATTACGGCAGAGAAATAAGTGTTTGCTGAATTGTTGGATTTGAATATCATGTTTGTAACAGCTGTGCTATTCAGTAGTGTTCTAGAGAGAGGCAAAAGGAACAGTCTGAAGCAGTCTGATTTGGAACATAAATTCTTACTGTCTACAGCAGATTATTTCTCACTATGAACTCTGCACTTCATGAACTGAACACATGCATTAACTGTGGTTCTGAAAGCCTTTCTACCAAAAAAAAAAAATCTAGCAGATAATTTTAATTCAGGTTTTTATATTGCAAAATCTGTATTTTCTGTGGTTTATAATGTTCACTTGCTTTTGGTGGGAACTATACCAACAAAAAAGAAACAAAAGAAAATCCTAGATAATGGGACTAGGCAAAACTTAAGAAACTTTGCTTCTATTTTGTTTATTTTATTCTATAAATTATACTGGTTTTATTATTGTGTTTTTGCTGTCACCAACTGCAAAACACTTAAAGTAAATTTGCTATCATTTTGAAGCATTAACTGTGCTGTTACTTTAAGCAGTTGGATCAATGTAACATCAAAATTGTAAGCAGTCATCTGGTTTGATGGAGTGTTACATATATAAGGTTTTTACATGTCATTTTCCGAAGATTCAAGCATGCTCTTCAAGCAGTGTTGTAATACCTGTTAAAATGTTGTTGACATCTGGTAAAGAATCTGTGTATATGTGTAGATAAAACCTGATGCTATTAACTTAGAATTATTTTGGACTTCTAGTCAAATGCTTCTTTTTTTGAACAGCATTTTTGTGAAGTCTCTAAATAGCATTTGTTGGGATAGGGATGGGGATTTAAATGGGGCATTCAATTGGAATGTGTCTTTTTTCTTTCTTTTTTTTTTTTTTTTTTTTTTGCCATTCAGTATGAATGCCAGTCTGTTTCCTCTTTTCCTTCTTTGTCATTTGCTTCTTGGTCATGTGCAGCAGCAACATGGGGGCTTTTATTCAATTTGTATAAAATAAAGGGGTGTGTGCAGATATATAAGTTCATGTACATGCATGTTTTAGATAAATAAACAGTTGGGGACGAAGTGGGTTAATTATATTAATGAATAGAGATTTTTTTGTGTTCAGATCTTCAAAGCAACAAACACCTTTCATTTCCTGAAGTTAGTTATTAATAGTCAAAGTATTGAAAAGGATATCATTAGACACCTGAGTGTCTAATGATGTTAATATGCAGAAATGGGAATAAAACCTAATACAGCCCATACAGGAATTTGGGTTCCAGAGCCACATGCTTCTGTGGTTTTTGCCTCCGATAATCACAGCAACAACAATGAAAATTTTTCTGTTAATTTGGGGAACAGATTCTTAGCTTGTTTCCAGATGTGACACTAAGTTTTATCTGGGTGTTGGTACTCGGCATAACTTCTGCCATTTTATACAGTCTTGAACTGGAACTACTTGTCTCAGGAATTGTTTCAGAGCCATTGCATATTTTTTCCAGAGTGAAAATCTTGCAGGTACAGCTGGGTAGTGGCTCTTGCAGAGATCAGTGTTTTCTGTGTTTCCCCTGCTGCCTCTCAGCTTGTTCTCCTTGTTCCCTTCTCTCATTGTGACTGTAGCACCACTGTGTATGATCCCTATTTTATTTATTTAATTCCATAAAAGTCATACCACTTTGGCTGGGGTTCCAGTTTTTAATACTCCTTAATTTTTCTTCAGAATCCCAGTGCCAATCACCACCCACAGATAGGCAATCCAATACAATAATATGGGTTTTTTTCAGGAGAGAATTTTGCTAGCTAGTGAGAGCAGGAGTGTCTCGAGGGTGTGGTGTTTAGTCAAAGTAGCACTGATTGCTGCATGTGCTTCTGATGATAGACACACGCTTGCTTTCCAGTAGGAGAAGAAACAGGATAAGCAACCTAAGGCATGAAAGCATGAATTTTCCTCAAATAAATTAAAACACTCGGTTGGATACAAAGTACAGAAATGGATAATTGCAGTGGAGTCAGGAGTCTCAAGGACTTGACATAGTTAACTACCTAGGGAACAAGCCACAAAGTTCAATGCAAGGGGAAACCCAAGCAAAGAAAAAGAGAAGGCAAAAGCTAGCATGAGGACTTTGTGGACTGTATTCCAATTGACAAGAGGAAAGATAATTGAGTATAGAACTCACTGAAGGGTGGATAATATAATGGAAGAAAATGTCTAATCGGCCCCAGTGATCAGTGGACATAAAACTCTTATGGAGAAATATGGAAGATAGAGAAATATGGAAGATAGAGACTCAATGTAATCAGTATTAAGTATGTAATTATTGGAGGGGAAGGGTTTTATATTGGGGGTTTTTTTTGTACTTTGCTTAAGCAAACCATGTTTATTTTAAAACAAAATAGAAGAAAAATGTTTCCAAAAGTAAATATACTTTGACAAAAAAGCAGATAAAAATTAGTAAATACACACCTTCTTTTACGTTTTGCAAAGTGGCAGGTGTCAAGTAGTTCTCAGCTGTAAGAAAACACTTCTCAAGTCTTTGCTTGTTCAGATGTTAATTTTGCTAGTTTTTTCTGTTCTCTTAAATAACACGTCCCAAACACATCTACACTTGCATCACAGACCTAGCAGTCTCGATAAAATTTGTGGAGCTGAAACATTGCAATTACTCTGCGTAACTGGAGCATGGAATACAGATCAGCTTGAGTCAGAAAACTCTTTGTACCTCCCCCACTTTGGTGCATCCCTGAGCCTGCAAGTGTGCAGGCTGATGTCATACCCCGAGCAGCAGTCCCCAGGAGAGGAGCTTGGCTGGGAAGTTTAGCAGTAGGAGATGCAGAGCTGTGGTTGAGGGGTTGCTGAGCCAAGCGGTGTCACAACGCTCTCAACATGCGGTGCCTCTGCACAGTCCTCAGACCCCTCAGCAGTGACAGCTCGTGCTCCATCTATTACAAACAGAGACCTCCTTCAGAAGTGTAAGTTGTGATTTTAAACGTATACATTTTGGTTTCTGGATATGCTTTCCTCAAGTTTAAGTAGCTTTTTTCTGTCTTCTGTTACTGCAGGCACATCTGAACTTAGTTTCTTCCCTCCCCACAGTCCGATTTGCAGCTTTAGAGGTAGCTGTACTAAGAAAGGTTTGAATATATTGATAGGGCTTAAAGACACTTTTTTGTAGTGACCTTTAAAATATCTCAAGCTGTGAACTGACTTTAGTCTGGAGCAGGGAGAACTCTGCATCTTAAGATTTCATGTTAAATGATGCACAGCACTTTTGTGTGTTTCTCTGCATTTTATTCTGTAAAATGATGCAAGTAAGTGAATTCAAATCTCAGCTGCCTCTTTCTGAAAAGCTACTTATTTAGAAAGTTGTGACTAAGTTGATGATTTCATTATTCAGAAGTTTTTCCTGTTCAACTAAATGATAAGGTTTTTTTTAAAATGTACTGCTTAGCTGTGGGCTGGAGTTTTATTTAGCATATACTGCCTAGGAGAGTGTGGTACTTGCAGGCATCAATTGAAATTGTGGCATGAAAGAGCCATTGTCTTTGGCAAAGCAGCTGTGCTCTTAAGCTAATGACACTGATTTTTAAGCTGCTATTAATTAAAAAACAGTTGTGAACTGTTGTCAGAGTCAAACAGTATTTTGACCCACCCATATTTTATTGAAAATAAACCTTTCCATTATGTTCTATATTGTATATGTCCTTTGTGAATTAATGAAGGGTGCTCACTTTAAGTTCTGAGTTAAATTAACATCCATTTTGCCAGATATTTTATGTCCATGAAGCTGCCAAGGTCGCAGGTTGGTTTAGCACGAGTAGACTGCTAACGGGGACTGTGTGATGGAACTGTGCAAGCAAAATTTGGGGTGCTATTGTATGAAAAAGTGTGTGTGTGTTTTGACATGTTAGCTTGTTCAGACTCTAGTACAAACTTGTCAGAGGGAAGCACAGAAGTGTATGAAAGAAAACATTGTCCTCTTGGGAAATTTAGGGGGAAATCTACGTCATTCAGTTTTAATTACACCTATTAACACCGCTCCATGGAAAAGGCTTCCTGATGATGCTGTTGCTAAGCGTGTTTTTCAGGACTTTGTGCACATTTCAAGTAGGCTGAGGTTTAAACTTGCTCCATAGGTTCCTATACTGTGGTTAGGTAAAAAGGTGGTGATAAACAACCAAGTGTTTGGTGTCCAAGAGCAGTGAACCGCCTGGAAACTGCTGCAAGATTGCATAATCGTGGAGCATGTTTAGTTAAAGGCATTGCAGAGTAAACAGTGAAAACAAGATAGTATCAGGTTTTTATTTCAGGTTTCCAAGTAGTCTGTTTTAGTTCAGGCTACTGTGAGTTTTTCCCTGTTTTCTCACACATCATAATACCGAAGTTGGAAAGAAATGGAACTATGATAATGAAAATTAGAACTGTGAATGTGGGTGAAATGGTAACCAACATTCCTCCTACTGTAGAGACATTAGATTAAAAAAGAAAAGTGGAGGAGGAAAAAAGACACAAGCATTGTGTTAGTGAATAGCTCAGCACATGCCATTTATGTGATGCATTTGTGTCCACCAGCATTTGGAGATGGCTGAAGTAATTGGGAATGGGGGGTTTTGCCTCTCTGCAATCTGAAGGCAAACATTAGTGCTGTTCAGAACAATGTTAAAGTGAAAGGCCTGTGGTATTTGCTGTTGGCATGTCCTGCAGAACGTCTTACGGAGGAAAGAGAAGCTGCAAAGATATGCGTATGGATTGTGCTGCCTGAAATGGGGAAGAATAGCAGATAACGTGAAAGGCAGTGGTTGATAAAGTTTGGCAGCAGGAGCTGTGTCTGGCTGAAGCAAACAAAACGCAAAGAATGTCTTTAATTGGTTACTTCCAGGTGTTTCTTGTAGCAAATATCTTTGAAATAAGAGATGAAAATACCTGTCAAGTACCATATGTAGTCTAACTTTATGATGCTGATGTGGATGGAGGTGCTTACAGGGAGAATTAATAGAACAAAAAAAGCTGTGGTATCATGATCAGTGTCATACAGAATCATAGAATGTTTTGAGTTGGAAGGGACCTCAAAGATCATCTAGTTCCAACCCCTCTGTCATGGCAGGGACACCTCCCACTAGACCAGGTTGCTCAAGGTCCCATCCATCCTGGCACCTCCAGGGCTGGAGCATCCACAGCCCTCTTGGGCAAACTGTACCAGTGTCTCACCACCCTCAGAGTGAAGAATACACGATTAATTGAAATTTTAAACCACTGAGAGCGTCTGACAGAAGGGCTTTCACAGGTGAGCTTTGGTAAAGCTTCCTGTGGAAACTGTGTGCCATACCTTCATTTGTTCACCTCATCACCTGGCTGGAAACAACTTCTTCCCTTTTAGTTGAGTCAGGAGGAGAGGGCATGCCACCACACCATAGCCATGCAGCTTAATGTTTCACTGAATTAGTCTGAATCCCTGATAAGTAAGTAGCTGGTAACTCTGTGAAACCACAAAGTGAGTCAAAATCCTTATTCTTGTTTAGGATGCCACCAGAATCAGTTGTCGCATTCTGAAGTTGGTGTGGTTTTATGCTGAGCAAGGCCTCTAACACAAAGAGTATAAGGCAAAATAGGTCTTCAGGCACTAGATACAGAGTTGGGCAGCTTTTCTTCTTGAATCTAAATTTAAGTTAGAAAAGTACTTGGGTTTATCTGTGTTGCATTATTATAATTTCTCATTCAAGATACTGTAAGAGATTGTTCAGTGGGTTTTAATTTTGCCTAAAACCTGATAACATCATGGGCTGATTTTAGGAAGCCTGGAGTTGCTGATATGTTTTGCTTGAGAGGGATATAGGAGAGTCAGCCTGATGGGGCTGTGGGCATTCACAAGTGTGCCCAGCCCTTCTCTTTGCATCTTTAGAATGCAAAGCAGGTGTTGGGAAATCCCCTCATCCAATTTCTGGACTCTGTGACTGAGTACAGCAGGAATTGCAGAAGTACATGCACTGAGGAGTGCCTGGGCCTGGTTGGGGTTGGTGGAGTTCTCTAAAAGGGGTGGCATAAGGGTATGTTGGACCTGACAATTCAGAAACAGTGCTGAATGTGTTTAAGCAACGTAGTGTAAGTAAATACCTATTAACTATCCTGAAGACAGTTGAGTCTGGGGTAAGACTGGGGTAAGTTGTACAGAAAAGTACCTTCTCTCTGAGAACATGAGGGAGCTTCAGTAGCTGTGAGGAGAGAAATCTGGGTGGGATGGTGAGTAGAACACATTGAGATGGGAAGATTGTGGTTCATGTTCTTGTTCTGCTCTCTTCATGTATTTGGATGAGTTTTATATTAATAAGCAAAATGTCACTTGTTCGGAAATCGGAAGGAGTGTGTGTGTGTCTTGGGGGAGGTAGGGAGGTCTGTGTTGTCTTAATCTATGTAATGCTTTTATATAGCATGACTCACTGATAATTGAGCATGTGTATAATGGCAGTGTCCTATCAGCAGGTTTTGTTTCCTATGGAAACTGAGCAGGTGAAGATTTGCTTTCACTTCTGCATGGAAACACTATGCCCTAAGTTTGGAGATCCTTGCTCTTCCCTTTTTGTTCACATACAGATGTTCCTCTTTTATTGCTGTTTGATGTTTGACACTTTTTTTACACTTTCTAAAACTACTGAATCTGATGGCTGACTAAAGCTTCCTTTGAATGAGACTATGCCAATAACCAGGGAGGATAAAAAATCTCACATTAAGTCAGAATTACTACTTAAAGCATAATGCTATTAATCGGTAGAAAGTAAGGACTTTCGGGATATCTTAGAGTAGAATGTATGTGGCTGTCACGTAAGAATAGTGTTTTTTGTTGTGGGTTCTTTTAAAAATTAGTTAATTTAATAAAGGCTGAAAACATGAGCAACCTTGTCTGCAGACATCTAGGATGACACAGCTTGAATGGAAGATGTTATCTTTTTAATAAGCTGCTTTCTGAATTTCCTTTATTTAGATTTTGTCTTTAGAATCCCATGTTCTTCTGCAGCTTGTATTTTCTGAAGCCTCGAAATCAGCCCAGGTGCTGCCCTACCTTCTTTTCCCCATGGAGAGGACTCATTTTCTTCCTGATCCCTCTTGAAATGCTTGTCCTCCACCATAGTCCTCTGAAACCTCTGCTTTATAAGGACACAGGAGATGTAGCTATTTTAAGTTTCCTTAATAGCAAAGTGAGCTGAAATTCCCAGAATGTGCTGCTTTAAATGACTTAATGTAAAAAGTTGAGGGGCTGGGCTAGTTTTTGGAAATGATTAAAATGTGAAAATAACTCTGAATAGGGGAAGTAGCAGTTCATGATACTGGATTTCTTATAGTAGCTTTGCTGTCAAAAGAAGGGTGTTGTGTAAGTACACCTTCAGTGAAAGCCTAACTCATTTGAGAACAGACTGCACAGTAATTATTTCTACTGTGGGCTATGATTTGTTGTACAGCTGTTAGTATGGTTATTTTGCAGTAGCACCTTGGATGTGTGAGACATGTAAGTATGGGAGCAAAAAGGGTTCTGAAACGTTGTCTTCACATGCCTGACACCTTTAAAAATACTGATGCTTGATTAAATATGAAGCCATTAATTCATTTGTCAAGCGCTGGAACAGTCTGCCCAGGGAAGTGGTGGATGTATGGATGTATTTAAAAGATGAGTGGATGCAGTGCTGAGGGACATGGTTTAGTGGTGGACTTGGCAGTGTTATGTTTACATTTGGACTTTGATGATCTTAAAGGTCTATTCCAACGATTCTGTGATTTATACTTGTGCATTACATGTGTAAACCACCTCTAAGGTCAGATGTTATTTTACTAGAATAAAGAACTGAATAATAAAAGATAGTGCAGATGGCTTTATTCTGTAGTCGTTGCTTGGATGGGGTATCATATATGAGCTGTCTTTAAGCATCAGTTGCCTAGAACAGTGGGTTTGGTCCTATGTCTTTTGTTCCCTGGATGGACCCCAAATCTCCAGATGTCTTTGTTACTTTATTTTATTTAATGCAGAAACTGATTGCAACACTTAAGTTGTACGTGAATTAATTTTTTATTTATTTGCCCTCTTGTTTTATTAGCAGAAATTCATTATGGATGAAAGACTGAAGTGAAGAATCCAATATAATTTTAATTGCCTTGGTAATTTGATCTTAATTTACTTAAATATCTTGTGTACACAGTGAGGAGCTAGGAGAATTCATGGAGATGAAAGGTGCCAACAGCCCTGGGATCCTTGTACTGACCACAGGCCTCAGCAAACCTTTTATGCGTCTGGATAAATACCCCACGTTACTCAAAGAACTTGAAAGGCACATGGAGGTATATCTTATCAGCATTTATGTTCCAGCTTAATGATGATTTGACAACAATTATTTTAAAGGTACATGTCAAACTTGATGGGACACAAAAGTACATTTACTTGCTGTTCCGTCAGCCTTCTAAAGTATGGGCTGCAGTAGTTTAAAGCTTAGTGCAATAAAACTTCCTGTAAAATACTTAAAAGTAAAACTAGCCAGAGAAGCTGATCTTCACTAATAGACCAGTCTGACAGGGTCTTTGGTTAACCTGACATTAGAATGGCAGGAGACATGTTAAAAGATAAAAGTAGCCTCAACTAGTAAGAGTGCTGCTTCTTGTCTTAGGACCTCAGTGTGGTGAACTAAAATAGTCCCTTTGACTTCTGTTAAATACTGTCAAAAGTGATCTTTCCAGTATGAGAAGGTGTTTGAGGGGTTCCTGTTTCTGCCTTTGCATTTTATAGGTTAGATTTTTGGACTGTGAAGAAGGGAGAGAAATAGAAAGCGGATGGGTCTTTGTCTTGTCACACAGTTTGGTTTGTCAGTCAGTGACAACTAGTTTGTAAGGAACTTATTTTGCGACAAAACTAATATGCCCCAAAACCCTCTAAAAAACCCACTTTCCTTTTAGAATTTCAAAATCCACTAGGTTTTATAAAACTTCCTTGACTCTATTTTAGATATAAGTGATTTTTACTACAAGCAAGACCACCAGTGTTTGATAAAAGAGTAAGAAGGCTGTGAAAAGAGAGCAGATTAGCCTACAACTTCTATTTTAAAGAATTGGGTTTTTTTAGTTAAGCTTCTAATTATTTTTTTTAATTAATTTTACTAGAACTAAAGTTTTTATGTATGTTTTTTTGTTTTGTTTTGTTTTTAGGATTATCATCCAGATCGTCCAGATATTCAAAAATCCATGACTGCCTTCAAAAATCTTTCTGTAAGAGTGATAAAAAGTAGATTACATATTTTAAGTAGATTTTTATTATTTTATTTTTTTTTTAAAGCAAAAGAGGGGGATGAAATTAGAAAAGTGAAGTTTTTTTGTAAATGTTCGTATAAGAAATTTTTGAAAGGCTGGAAATTGATGCTGTTTGTGGGCGGAGTTAAGGGTGGTAATTTGATGTAACAGCTGCACAAAGCATTTTGCACCTCTTGGTCTGGCCTCTTGTTTGTGCTTCATCTCCCTTCCTACTAGTGCTAGCCTAGCTAGTGTCCTGAAGAAGGGCTTCTTTACAATTGAGTATATTTTCTGATTTTTTTTCTAAAGTGCATTCCTTCTAGGGCACTGGTGTTGGATTTGAGCAAGAGAGGGTGAAGAGTGAAGTTCAGAAAATAGGAAACTTCTAATAATTGGAGCAGAAAGCCTAATTTGAATGGATGAGCTGTCTATTACTCTCTTGAAAAAATCAAACCAACCAAAAACCAACCAAACAAAGCAAAATATCACCACACCTCAACCGCAACAAGTGTATACTTAATGCAGTATGTTACAATATGAAAGTTTTGTGCTTCCTGTTAGGAGTGTGTGCTGGCAGTAACCTNTTTTGTTTTGTTTTGTTTTTAGGATTATCATCCAGATCGTCCAGATATTCAAAAATCCATGACTGCCTTCAAAAATCTTTCTGTAAGAGTGATAAAAAGTAGATTACATATTTTAAGTNCTCTGTTCAGAAGCCTTTTGGGGGTCCCATTCTATTGGTTGCTTTACATACAAGAGGAAATAATTTTGTTGAGAAAAATTCAAATGAATGAGTGTACAGCTAGTAGAGCAGGTTGGAGACACAAGGTTAGACACATTTGTAGTTTGCCCAATTGGTGTGGCTCTTTTTCCTAAAGAAGATGCTTTGTTGTGTATAGTCATGTGGATTTGTGACAGCTGTGCTACTCCATTCTGATAAGCCTAGCCATTTTTGATTGGAACCACAAAAACTTAAAATGTAAAGAAAGGATAAATTTG
>VYZX01003487.1:14013-34520 GCA_013401335.1 Brachypteracias leptosomus | reverse complement strand
AATTTGGAGGCCTCATGCTAGACAACATGGTGGAAATCAATACAGTTTTTGTAAACTGCCTGATTGATTAACTTTCGTTGACCTGTAATAGAAATGTCAGGCTTGGGTTTTTTTCCTTCTTCTGTTGTAATCAACAGCCCTTAATAAATGAGCATAACAAATGCTAGGATGCAAGCACAAAAGATCATTTGTTTCAAGATTCTCAGATCAAAAGAGCACTGAACTGGCTTAAACTCTATGGAAAAAGGTTAATGACCTTTTCGTAACCTCTGACATGGTGGTAAAAAAATAAAATAAAAAACAAAGGAAATGATTTCTTTTTTAAGCATTCTAATTAAATAGGAATTTTAGTTGTGACTATTAGACAGTGATTCATCCTTTTGTTGGTATCTTGTTTTGAGTCGACCTCTCATTAAGAAACCTATGTAGATAAAATATAATGGTTACACTGATAAGTCTGTAAAATTTAGGACTTCATAATACAAGAGCTCCTTTTTCAACTTTAATTCTATTACTTACGTTAAGAAGAACTTTTTAATGGTGATAAAACAGTCCTAGTCATGATCACAACTAAGTTATAATAATTTTATTACATTCTTCAGCTGACTGCAATTACAAGTCAGTTGAAAATCAACTCTGAATAGTGCATTCTGAATATTAATCAACATAAATAATACAAGTTTATTATTAAAAGATTCAAAACAGATCCCTATAGGGATTTTAAAAAAATGAATCCTTTTAAAAAGTTCAGACTAGAAGTAGCCAACATTATAATATAAATTAACTTTATCTACCTTCCCTTTAGAGGAGCTTTAACATCTGTAAAATGTTTTATTAAAGCTTATTTTTTAAGTCTGCAACATCTATTAAAGTTGAATGTCACTAGTGTGACCATTTTTTTTCATCGCCATTAATTGCCTTTCTGGAGTTTAAAGAATTTTTACAAACAAGAGATCTGAATCTTTCTTCACTTTTATTAGTTTAACCATACTGTTATCTAAGTCCCATTTGTAAGCAGCTTGGTAAAATCAGTAGAGTAAACCAAGATTTAGAAATATTCTACATTCAACTGCTGCAAATCAAATCAACTAGGTAGCTAAGTCAATAATCAACTTTTCCATCCTTGATAACATTTCCAAATTAATTTCCAACCAATCACCCTAAAGTTATCACAGTCTACTTCAAGCTCCAATCAAGAGTTGAAGTTTCCCTAGCTGCTAGACTGTATGATCAAGATTTTACTGAAGTACTACCTGAGGGAAAACCTTATTCCTCAGACATACTCATTTAGAACCCTAATTATCTAACTGTATGAAGTTATGTGAGGTTACTTGGGTTTCATTGAACAAATGATAAGTAATTTATATCATCTTGATGTTAACAACGTCATTATTCTCCAGTTAGTTCAGAGCTAAAAGTGGCCCCATACAACCAGATCCACTCCAAAATATTTTACTGAAATAGAGTCCAGCATCACAAGTTTCCTTAAAGTATTTTCTGTCAGTTTTTGTATATCTTGCTGGCTAATGTTGTAATCCAACAAATTAATGACTCACAAGGCTTTAATGCCTAGTTTCTGAGCAACAAAGTCCAAATATCTTCTGTAAAAGGTAATAATTTCTGCAATTTCATGTACAAATTTTCAAGTAGCACTCAGAGTCCAAACATTTGTATCACAACTGCCAAAGTCTTACAACTGTCAAGAACACCTTCAGAGTAAACATTTAAGTACTCTTTTGCCTCATGATTATTAATGTACTCTCAACAAAAGCTCAGATGTTAAAGAAAATATTTTGGTATGTTTTATTTGTATGAGAGTAATTCTTTAATTTGTTTGAGAGATGTTCTCTATGTTTGAAGTAGACATTGATTTGAAGGCAGGATGACTCACATAATGGGTTGACTTTTTCTCAGATGAGAAAATTGTTCTATTATATAATAAAATTTGGTCTCCAGTTACCTGCAAGGCAACACAGAGAGGCAATGACAGGTGGAGAACCCTGAATAATCCCTTGCCCTTGCTCCTCCAAGGCCTATCATAGAAGCTATCATCCCCTGGACATTATAGTGAGTCAGCAGGAACCAATCCCCAGGTCACCTTCAGAACTGAGTGGTGTAACTGCCTGGTGGTAGGAGACATATTATTGGATGCAGAGGAAAAGCCTCTTGGGATTTACTAAAGGATGTTTTGGGGAACCAACTGTAGGGAAAGGGTGGTTCCTGGGGAAGAACAAACATCGCAAAATAGAGACACAAGTAGATTAGCTGATAAGTAGACAAAGTAGCCTGGGAGCAAAGGTTTGAAAGGGTCTTTAACAGTCAGATCATAGAGTATTGGCTACTGGGGTACCGGAGGTGTCCCATCTGGCTCGGAGAGGAGGATGTGCATGTAAGTGTACATGTATGTGTGTGTACATGTGCATTCTCAAGCAAGTGACACAGTCTGTACGTGCAACTGGAGCAGAGCTGTGCCCTCAGGGCCTGGCTATACACAGGTACCAGCAATAGAGGATGCTGGGATCCAGTGGCAGCTGCTGGACACACTAAGTGTTTATGTCACACCACTGACAGGATCTGCATTGTACATAGGTATATATACATTTTCAGCTGTGGACCTCTATCCTGCTTGTCCAGAAAGAGGAACAGGACAATGCTGTTGTTGCTCTTTCTCCTTTGGTGAGTGCTCTGCATTTCTGTCTGTGTGGCCAGACCCATATATATGTATATATACACCTATGGTGTTCTCCTGTGTCTCAGCCTTACTACTGGTTGGACTTGGGGCTGTGAGGATGCAACATTCTTACTGCTGTTGGAAAACCAGGCTTGGCAACCTCTAACAAATATAAGCCAAAAATTTTTTTTAAATTATCATAAATATGGGACAACTTCTTACAAAGAAGTGATTTTACCTTTTAATCTAAAGAAATTAAGGAAAAAAGAAAGAATAAAGCTTAACAATAAAGTGTTTAATTTTGTGTATTTCTTCAGCATCCTTACCCATTATTTTGAATGCTAGGGCTGTCAGTCCAGACTGTCTTTCTTCCTTACTTTTTTCTGTATGATTTCTTTTCCACCTTTGTCTTAAAGAATGTAAACTATTTTTCACATACCTTTTCCCCCACTAATCGTAGGACAAATTGAAGCTTCTTTGATACTAGGTATTAATATATATTAAGGCATGTCAATGTCAATATGGCTGAAACAACACTTCAAGGTGCTTTGTAGTTCATGAGAGTCACAAGAAGTATTAAGCCAGTTCCCAGTATCTATCAATTTCCTAGAAGTCAGCTTTCTCAATGACTGTTTAACTAAGCAAGTCACAGTCACAGAGTCACAGTCACAGACTGATAGGGGTTGGAGGGGACCTCTGAAGATCTACTAGTCCAACCTTCCTGCTAGAGCAGGATCCTAGAGGAGATGACACAGGAACATGTCCAGACTGGTTTTAAACATCTCCAGAGATGGAAATTCCACAACCTCTCTAGGCAGCCTGTTCCAGTGCCCTGTAACCCTCACAGTAAAGAAATGTTTCCTTACATTTAGGTTGAATCTCCTATTTACCAGTTTGTGGCCATTTTCCCTTTTCTTGTCACTGGACAGGTGCTATGCCATGCTAGGGTCCTACCAGTGTCTCCCAGGTATCCAGAGATTTGGATTCAGATGAAAGTTTCAAATCTTAAATCCAATGAGATTGAAAACTCAATTTGCCTAAGAAGCATCTTATTATTCAAAATAATCTTCAAGGAAGATATTTTAAATATTTTTAGTTAGTTAATATATCTAATCTACTTGATATTATAAAATAATAATTAAATAAAAATGCAGTAAATAAGATTAAAACTAGTTCATAGGTGGAGATAAAAGCACTTCAGGTTCAATGGAGGTAACACAGAAGGAAAATCCCAAACCAGAATGTTTGATTGAAACATTTGCTGCATTTTAATGCTTTAGATGAAAGGCTCATATTCGGTAAACTGCAACTGAACTTAAAAAACATAGTTTGGGAGGAAGCTAATAATTACAAGGTCATATTTCAAGGAAATAGAAAGAGTATATAGAGTTAAAGCTAAAGAATTTCATTATTATCAGATTAAGTCACACTCAAATTTCATTTGATTAAAGAAAGTAAAAACTAAGCATACAAAATTAATCTTCAGTCAGAAATGGTATAACTATATTATTATAGTTCCAAAATATAAATAATTGATATATATGTTTTATTATTTAAATAAAGGTATCTTGAAATTACCTTGGTAAAAACAAAACCAAAACCAATATCTTGTCAAATAAAAGGAGGTTTTCATTTAATTTTAATTTAGACATGTAATAGTTGCTTTTTTCTGCCTTGCCTTCTATTATAGTACTTTGTATGTCCATTTGACAGTTCATCCTACATTAAGATACGTATTTACATCAATGTCATAGTCAGCTGAAGGAGTCTATAAAGAAAGTTTAATAAGTTTAGATTTAGATAAATAACTTTGTTGTGTTTAAATCTAATGTGAATATGATGCCCTCTGTGTCACTCAGATACAGACAGTGAACCCAGCCTGTTGAAAACATATAGTTATTTGTGTTTGCTCAATACTGTCAAGTTAGTCCCTAAAATATCCCAACTTTTTAAAAAAGTATGTTTTCCCCCAAAGACCCCTTAATCTTTTTTTTTTAAATAACAAGAAGACTGAGTACCTTACCTTACCACTTTTCAGGGTGGAAAGACCTTCAAACAGGTGGCACCTTGAAACATTTATGAAAGCAAGGAGAGGAAATATTCCCATCTCCCAGACACTTTTGCCTCTTTTTGCCTTTAGTGAGAAATAAATGTTGGCAGTGTCTTGGTGAAACTCCTGATTATAGTCTCACGTATAAAGGTTCCAGAAATATGTCAAAGGCCTCCCATTACTTTTAAATGAGTGGTTTCTGTCTTTGTCCTAGAAGGACTGTAAGAGAAAAGTGGATTCACTTATTTAGTAGTTGCAGTCTATTATAGCACACTATGGATTAGTAGTCAGGGCAAATGCCATTTTTGAGGATGAAACCCTTCACAATCCAGTTGACATTTACCTTGAATTCACAGAATTTAAAGATGAAAGTAAGAGAGAGAGGAAGACAAAAGTTCCATTAGCTTAACCAACTCACCTCCTGCCCATGAATTGTGCTTCTTACAAACACATTTTCTGGTATATTGTGCAGACTGGTTTTAAATGTACCAAAGTGCTAGAGCCTCCATCACTTCTCTGGGATCCATCAGTGCTGCTAATTGGCTTACAAGAGTCGATACTGTGGAACTAAAGAGCTGAAGGGCGAAGTTTAATTTCTGACCTTTAATTTTATTTCTGTAATTCAAACTGACCTAACTGCAGTAAGATTTGGTAAAATTTTTCAGCTTTCAGTCTTGTCTGTATCCCATCAACTTCTACCTAGGTATACTGCAGCAAAAGTCTATAGGCCTGCAACATGAGTTTCAATTTCTTAAAGAGAGTTGCAAGTGATTTAAAAAATACAGTCATCTCAAAGACAAATGGATTATATTATTGCCAAAAATATGGAATATTCTATCACTGGAAAATACAGTAAAAAAAAAGAAATAAATGCATGAAGAATAGAAACACATGACAAATCTTCTTGGCACTTCTCCAAAAATAATCTAAATCTCTCATTGAGTTTAGTTTACCAATGCACACATTGGATTACTTTGAGCAAGCATTCAGAGTCACTGGAGACAGTCTTGAGCTTTCAACAACACAAGTTACCTTGCACAAAGTTTGAAAATTTTTTGTAGTGTAACTTCATCAGAAAAACTTGGTGAACTAGCATCATATTTTGTAATGACAGATCTCCTTTTCCCCAGAACAGCTTAAGAGCTGCCTGGGGATTCATGGGAGCACCATGTCAGTTATATACTCTACCCAATTAGAGTAAATCTCTTCCACAACATGGGCAAGTCTACTGTTACCAAATTACTCATCTTTTATGCAAAAGCATGTATTAAAGTAAATACAAAGCAACCCTACCAGTGATCCTACTTGGAGCAGTGGAGTTCCGTGAAAACATACCAGCTTGAGTTAAGTAACTCCCTGAGAACAATTAGCAATGCTAATAAACACTGGTTATATACCTCTTTCTTTATTAAAAACAAACAAACAAACCAAACCAAAACCCCACACTGAAAAATCCTTACAATACTCTTGTCTTATCTCTAGGGTCAAATGTAAGCATGTTTTTGTTGGTCTGGGCTTTCTTTTTTTTCCCTCCAAATCATGCATATTTTACAGGGTCAGGAAAACCATTTTTTGTTCTCTCTGTGACTTGAAACTTTCTTACTGCCTGATTCACATTTTCTTCTTTGTTTATTGGATCTCTGTCAGTGGAAATGAGATGAATGAAAATTAGAATCTGCATAGAGAAAAATACAGCTTTCTTCTGAAGGCAGAAATGCTGACCACCCATTTCTTACTTTGTTGCCTAAGAACAATCAGGATCACTAATACAGTGTTTGAACCACAATATTTTGGGTCTGTATCCTTCCAAATAGCTTGGATAGCTAGTTATTTGAAGCGTGTGAACAGCTAGACTCATTGGACCCAATATGTCTAGGAAATGTCCTTCAGGCAAATATCTGACAATCCTATTCCTGTCTGTAGGGTAGACCACTATCATATGATCATTCAGTGGCATCAGTAGTGAAAGGAAGTTCACTTGAGAATGAAGAGATGGAAATAATATCTCCCAAACCAAATGTTTCCATATTCTTATGTCTCAATTCGTCAGTTATTCTGAAGGCAATCATCTGGGTTTGGACTATACCCACCATTTCAGCTTCCCTCACCTGAACACTGGCCTCCTGGTAAATCTTGTTCCTTACCAGCTGGAGAAGACACAACATATTGTTCTCTCTTAAGAGTATAAAACATGTTAAAGGAAACTTGCTGAGGAAGGCTCCATATGCACATGTCCCATGTGAAAAGTTACCTGTTCCCATGGGTCAGTGTGTCCAGCACAGCAAGAGATCTAGAAACCTCTCATCTGTCAAACAGTTGAATCTGGCACATAGATGATCAGATTTCATTTGCATTCACAAACATACATAAATGCCCAAAAAGAATTTGCCTTCCACCCACTAAAAAGACTTGAATAATTGTTAAGAAGGTGTTTTGAAAGACATTTCTAAGAAAAAAACAACCTTCAGATTTAAAGGAAAATAGTAAAGTGCTCATTGGTTCTAGAAAAAAGCTTATTTTTGTCAATCCAACCCTGTTTGGGGGATGAAAGTCTCTGAGTGAACAATTACTTTGGGAAAGTTGTGCATGGTCAGCTTTGGATTTTAGAATGAAAGCAAGAAGGAATTTGCATGTTCTGCTGTACAAATAATTTCCTTCCTTTTAGCATTGTATTTTTGAAAACAGATTGTCATAAACTTATTAAAATTTATTGCTGAGCAATATTGAAACATTGCTGCAAAATCACTCAGTTTTACCCTTATATCATCTAATTAGTATAGGCTTGCTAATATTTGTTTATAACTTTTTAAAATAAATCACATCCTAAAAAATTACAAACAAGATGGTGGCAATAGTTACCTATGGCTCAAGGAAAGGAGACAACCCAGAAAGTCAAAAGAAACAAAAGTCGGGAACATTTTTATCGTTATCGTTATTATTATTATTGTGATAATTTTCTGTTAGTACGGTAATGAGTTAATTAGTAAAAGATAGTATGGACAGGGGCATCAAAAAGAACATTTCCCATTGCATACATGTATGTTTGTGCACGCATGCATATCTTCTTCTATTTGACCAGCTCTGCAGTGATTTAAAATACCTCAGCTGCAATAGAATGCTAACAGTGCAGCTAATCCCTCAGCCATATTTCAGACAGTAATAATAAACTGTGTAATAATATATTAGGAAGCACGCCCAGAGAAGATGGAAAAAAACATTAGTTGAATTGTGTACCCTTGTTTCCAGTCAATGTTAAAAACTACTATTAGCCAAGAACAGAGAATATATATACACTACTCCTGTCTGAAATTCAGAATTTTACAGGCACACAGCATCAGTGTGTGCTAACAAATAGAACTATAAAAATCAGAGCATCTCTGTCTGTTTGAAAACAGCCCCTATAACTTAGAAAGCAACTACATCTTTGTGTATTATAGCTTGATCTGTTCCTAAATACATTCCTAGAATGGACTGGAGTATAATTATTCCTGCTGTACATGTGAATCCAACCACTGATAGCATGATTACAGGAAAAATAATCTGGTTTTGATTCATGATTGAAGATATGGTACTGATATTTGTTCTCCCAGTTTACTGCTTTCTGGGACTTTAGGCTCACAGAAATGACTCATTCTTTTGAGAGAGAAGGGGTACATCAAAGGAATGAATATGCCAAAGCTGTTCTTAACCTTTGTTAAACTGTCTGTTCTTTTACAGCCTCCTACAAGCATCAACATTACTGAGGCAGTTTCTAGGGTCTGTGACAAACAGATGCATACAAATCATGCGTCTCTAATTCACTGGTGCACAAATAATTTCTTAGTGACTTGCTTCCCTTTGAGAATGCTGTTAACAAGCTGCTTCTGCTTACTTGATCCCTGACCTTGTAGCAGCTTTAAGCTTCTTGTTTTCCTTTCCCCTTATGTCTATAATGGTTTAGTTAGTTACAAGGTTAAAAAGGCAGGTGTGAAAGGATATAAATTTGATCATCTATTACGGGGGATGCCAGCAAACTAGCAAAGAATACTAAGAGAAGGTAATATCTCCACAAAGCTAGTAATTGATTTCATTATTAAGAAGCATTTTGACTTTCCAGAAGTCATAAGCTGCATACTGTTGGATGTTTGCATAAAGGCCTCTTTGTCTTTAGGTGACTGACCAGATACTTACCCTAAATCAATATTTTACTACAGCAAATTATTTTCATTGTCCTAAAGATTTTAAAATAAATTGTAAAGAAATTAAAGAAAATATCATATAAAGACAGATGTAGCCACACAAGCTAGAAATAGAGGAAATAAGTATCTGACTGCATCTTTGGGGTAAACAGTCCTTCAGCTGTTATCTGGCTCTTGCTTAGACCATAGTGCACATACTGTCATGCTTATGTGATAAAAATTATTAGAATCTATGAATTACAGTGTAAGTAACGCCAGACATCAGTCAAATATGCTTATACCTCTTACTAATCATGCAAACTACTAATTTATATTAACATATGCTCTCATAACATAAGCTTCATATTTATCCTGGAGACTAGCAGCTTTTGACCCCACTGATATATTGCCATTGATATTCTTTCAGTGAGTGTTTCACAAGTGGTATGAACAGGTGACAGCAGTGTGGGTGGATGTTTATATTTACATATACAACTATTTTTTAATATCATATCAAGTGAGAACTCCATAGATGCAGAAGAATATGAAGTGTAGGTACAACATACAACATGGATCAGCGTGCATGTTGCTATTCAGAAAGATGTAACCTAAACCCCATTGTATTCTTAGTGAAATACAAATTTAGGCTGATTTTCCTCACATAGACTGAAGAGTCATCTTTGACATCAGTATTTAGCAATTATCACTCTCAATTAGATGCTTAGTTTCTTCCCACCAGGGAAATATAGCATTGCGTGTCAGTGGTCACCCGGCAGGACTTAAATTAAGGAAAAGTTAAATCTCTTTGCACCTACTTGTACTGTGCTCATGTGCTCACCTCTTTCAGGAATGATTTCTGTAAGACTGCAAAAAATCTTAGGAGGTGCCGAATATCCATCAATACCATAACCTCCATGGGTTTTTGCAGAATGATGTCCCGTGGTATTACAGAGGAAAAAAGGGAGTAAAGTTGTTGGCTGTAAGTATCAGAGTGGCTTTTAGCTTTCTGATTACCTCAAAGGAAACTTAGTGAGATGGCAGCAGAGCAGGAAAAACAAATGATTCAGTACCATTAAGATGAGCTGGCTGAAATATCACAGGAGACAGAACATCACAGAGTGTAACTTAGATCCAAGTTCAACCTCAGACTCCCTACCTTCTTCATATCAGGCTGCTAACTTGAGATTCTCTTTCAACCCTAACTGTCCTCAGTGGGAAAAGGAAACACAATATAAATTTAATTATTACCATAGGACTCTCCATATTTCTCCCTTTCCTTCTCTTGTTAAATAAATTATTTTCATGGGATTTCTGGTTCATGGGAGCTCTGCCTCTGAGAGAACAATGATCCCATAGGGAATTTTTCTCTCCCGCTGCTACGGTTTTAGGCAGTACTCACCAGGATGCAGGAGGCTAAACTGCTGCAGTTCTGTTTCTTTTAGAGTTCATTAATCAGTGTCTTATTCTACTATCCCTTTTCATTGTTACTACTCTTAAGCATTTCTATTTAAGTTGTTAATTTCTTATTGTCATCTTAGGATCTGTGGAAAAAGCAGCAGGCAGAGGAGAACTCTCTTCTAATTTTAATATGATATCCCAGGTGATATTGAGTTCTTTTTTCCAGGGGTTATGCAACAACAGACTCCCAGTAAACCAACATGGTGGTTCTTCATCAGAATCCCTTTTAAGAATCTTAAGCTTTACCATCAATAAAGACACTTCCAGGTTAAATGTGACTCAAAATTTACGTTTTTGGAACAGAAAAAATAAGAAAAAAAAAGTTAAAAACACTCCAAAGAATTCGGAGATAATTTATTTAAAGCGTTTGAACTTAACTTATTGTAGTATTAAGCTGATATATAAAAGCAGTGCTAAAGTAAGGAGCTATTGTAAAATAAGTCATAACTTTAATGATAAAAATATTATCAAACACATTTTAATAAGCTGGTATTTAAAATATTTACATTTCTTTTAGAGATTCTAGGTATCATTTTAATTCAAATATTCAGTATTAGGGATCAGGATTGCAGAAACACCTTAAAAACAATTTGTTTGAATTTCTAGAAAGAGAAGTTGTCCGTTTTACATGAAGTATTACTGCACAACAGCACAACAGTTAGAAAAATAGCTTTTCTAAAACATACATAAAAATCAAAGCTTTCTGAAAAATAGAATATTAATGAAGGGCAAATTTTCATTGATTTAGACAAGGAATTATACAAATAGCCTTATTCAGGTTATATTTTCCAAACAGAAATATACCGCACAGTTTGTATGAAGGGAGAAAGGAAGATAATCTTACCAATAAAGACAAACATCCCATGTGTAATTATTTGTCATAAATGGATTGAGTCTGAACACTTTCCAGCATTCTTTGATTTTGTGCTGGTTAATTTTTGTAATCTTTTGTCTATTTCATATGCAATATTAATCTATATGAGAGCTAGTAGAAGAATTTATAATCTTGCAGAGTTTTTTATAATTAAAAAAAAAAATCACAACTTGATTTTAAGACAGCTGAGGTAGAGAAATGCACTCCATGAAGCCCCATGAGTTCATGAGGTTCTTCCTGGTTATTTTATTGTCAATTAGGTAGGGCCCTGAACAGTCAGATCTCAGCTGGCCTTGATCTGGGTGGGAGGTTATAGTAAATGACCTCCAGAGGTCCCTTCCAACCTAACTTTCTTTATGGTTATCTGCTTCTGGGGAACAATTAGGAGTATTTGATTTTAACTTCATTCTTCTAGGATCACACAAACCCCCTTACTTCCACAGGCCTTTTGCCACCATATTCTCTAAGCCACCACAACTGTTAAGCTCTGTGAGGGTACCTGAACTTCAGGGCTCTGGGTTTGGAGTTTCCCAGAGAAACAGCAAATCGCATAGTCAGATTTGAGGTTCTCCCCAGAATTCATCTGCTTTGATAAGTTGCTCAAAGGTCAAAGGCAATTTAAACATTGCACAGACTCAGGCAGACTGAAAGATCAAGATATGCAGGGAGATTCAAGAGCTTAACAAAATGTCAGAAACCATATGTATATATGTGTCACTTTATATATAGACTATACAAATTGTTTTAACCCTTCAGAGTCAGAATCTGTCTTTAGATAAATCAAACAGATGATTTCAGATCTTTTACAGCAGCAGACAAAGTTGACAGTGCTTGATGTCAGTTTACAAGCCTTAAAACCTAAACTGCTTCCCCTTAAGTTTGCACTCAAAATAAAGTGTATTGGGTCTGCAGGTACCTCCTATATAAATACTGCATTTAATAAGAAGTAAATGAACAAATGCAGATTCATTGCATGGGTCTATTTCCTAACAGCCTAGGATAAGTCTATGAAGCTACTGTTCTAGGCTGTGTAATCACTTGAGCAACATTCTGGTTTTGTAATGAAGTCTTCTTGCCTAAGTTGCTTAGTTATTTTAAAAGTTACAAGCAAGTAATTTGAGGTGTGTCTGGAGCTAGTGCTATCTTGTTATGGAGCTGACTAGTTTAGCTAGAATTAACAGGCTAAATCGTCAACAAAAGAAAAACTATAAAAAATTTAAATCCTTTGCTATTATCTGGTTTAGATCTGAATTGATCAAGATCACCATTTTAAGAAGCAGGGACTATCACTCTATTAAATAACTCCAGAGGCTTAACTTACACAAAGAGACAGCACTCAGATTGAAGTAAAAATTTTATACTAGGGATACCTCCTTTGTAGACAGATAAATTGTTTAGAAATAATATTAAATTTCTTAAGAATAAAATATGCTAAATAGATTAATACTGGGGCTCATCATTCAGCACTTTTAATAATGAAGCCACTTTAGTCATTTGAACATGGGTTTACAAGTCTAACATAAGGCATTTGCTTTTAGGAAAGAGAAAAAACCAAACACCAAACAAACAAACAAAACCAAACCCAAAAAAAAGCTCAGAAACTTTATTCAGGAAGCCACAGGAGAAAAAAGAAAGATTGATGAGATTTCGGTGATTCACAAAGGACTTTCCCGTAGGGCCTGTTAATTCAGCAGTGTCTACCAACTAGATTTGGAAGTTTATTCTAATTATACCTTGCAATCCAAGAACTATTTCTGCAGGAACATGCATGAAATTGCAAAATTATTTTTCACTGAAGGGAAAGCACATTTCTTATACTGCCAACCACATTCTGGGCTGCACCATAGGAAGCATGACCAACAGGGTNAGGTTTTGGTGGGGGTGGGGGGAGTGATAGAGGGACCAGGGGTGGGCACCGGGCACCCAGCCAAGGTAAACCCACCACAACATCTTATAGCAGCCTGCCGGTACCTAAAGGTACAGGAAGGCTGGATGGGGATGTTTTACAAGGGCTTATAGTGATAGGACACGGGATAATGGTTTTAAACTGTAAAAGGGTACATTTAGATTACATATAAGGAAGAAATTCTTCACTGTGAAGGTGGTGAGGTACTAGAATAGATACGTTGTAGAAACCCCCCTCTCTGGAAGTATTGAAGATGAGGCTGGATGAGGCTTTGAGCAACCTGGTCTAGTGCAATAACAGGAAGGATGGAACTAGATGGTCTTTGAGGTCCCTTCCAACCTAAACCGTTCTATGGATCTATATGCTACCATTTTCTGTTTATTTGTACTGCTAGAGGAAAGGAAATGTTGTTAAGTCCAACTAAAGAACCTTTTACAATATTATCTATTTTAAAAGGGTCAATGGTTTAAGATATAGAAAGATGTAAATTGAAACTGTATTCAAGCCACAAGAAATGCTTGAAAGAAGGGCAGAGATATTTGAAAGATCAAGCAAAATATTGTAGCTTTTCAATGCAGTTCCCTTTTGGTTTGTAACCATTTGCCTCCTGAGATTAGTACAATTGACAGCTTTATTTTTAAGAAGCTAAACTATGAGAACGAAAGTGAATTTAGCTTTTATATATATAGTCTGGAGAATTGTAATTGTGTTGAATGCTTAACCTACCTTAAGATTTTCTTTATCCATCTCCTTTTAGACACTGGGAAGCATGACTACAACAGACTCATTAGAGACACACAGTTGTCAATCTTTTTGGAAGTACAGAAAATACTTCCGCATTTCCTTTTAAATGCACAGGAACTCCAGGTATCTTTGCTGAACATAGCAGGATGAAAATACTGATATTAATGAATTCTCTTCCATTCTTACCCAGGAAATATCAGAAGTAACTAGGAGTTTCAGTTTAATTTCTTAAACCAGAATCAATACAAAAACATCAACCTTCTGTCATCTACCCAATCTTGAAAGTTTAGTTTCAGCAAAGGCAAGGCAATACTGACAGAAATATGCAGTATCTTGACATAGAAAGCAATGTTCCTAATAAACCATCCTATGAAGAATATTCAAAGTCTGCTTATTCTACCTTAGAACTATATAAATTCAGAGAAAGGTCAGGAAGGAAAGCATGCATAAATACTGAAGTTAAGTTGATATCTATTAGAAGGCCTTTAGCTTGTATTAGTGGAGACAGACTAAGAAAACTAACAAGTTTTTGCCAAAGTCAAAGATAGTCTAAGTTCCTAAATTTTGATTTTATTTTTTTTTTAAATCCAAAATGCTCTTCTTCTTCTTATATGTCTTAACTATAGGTCACTTCTGACATAATTATTTCTTAAAGGTTGTACTGAAGAGTTAACATTTTCCATGTGTCTTAAAATTCCAAATTCTTTCACACCTTCATTATTTAAATAGAAAAATAAAATCATTCTTATGTTGTGTACCTTTGCGGATGCTTTTTAAATAGTAACCCCCCCAATTTTTTCAGGAAGGGAAAATCTTAATTTTAC
This sequence comes from Brachypteracias leptosomus, assembly GCA_013401335.1. Classification (NCBI taxonomy): domain Eukaryota; kingdom Metazoa; phylum Chordata; class Aves; order Coraciiformes; family Brachypteraciidae; genus Brachypteracias; species Brachypteracias leptosomus. The sequence continues at coordinate 19,836 of VYZX01003487.1, read as the reverse complement.
TAATTCAGGTGTTATAGAAGATCTGTCCATGTGGTGACAGGTGGACTGTGAGAGACTGTTAGTGCAAATGCATTTTGCAATAAATTAGCATCAAAGAGTTCAAGAGAGGAAAGAAACAATTTATTTTAAGTGTCCGTGAACACCTATGGAGTAACATATGGCATCTTTGAATACCAAATGAAATCACGATGATCAATGATATTCTAATGAATGCCAAATGAATCCATGAGAGGACTCTAAGTATTATTTTGATCAATTATGTCACTGTACTGTGGGAGCATACCAGCAACATTCACAGGCTGTAAGCCCTACTCTGACTTGTAACTATATAATTAACATGCATATATTTTTTTCTGTAGTGTAAAGGATGCTGGAATTACAATGTGTTTTGTACCAGAATGCAACTTCTTCATTCTTATCAATCTTTCACTTGCTTGAGAAATACAATTCTTTAAAACAAAGGAAGAAAAGGCAAAATAGCGTGAACATAGGAGTATCATATAGTTTCTCCATCTTAAAGTACCAGAAGATTTTCTGTGTGATACAGATATTATGATTGAAAAGAAAGGTCTGTTAAGACTTAGTGAATTATATCTATGAAATAATATCTGTGTCACCTCCCAAACTCAAGATCAGTTTCTGTCTGGAAAAGAAATTAAGCTTTATCCCTCTTCAGGTCAGATGAGTGCTCTTCATGTATGCTCTCTATCTCCTCCACCAAATTCCTTGACAATTTAGAATGAAAATAACTTTGCTGACAAATACATTCTTCCATTACTCTTTAAGTATTGAGATTACACAAAATAAATGAAGCTTCCAACAAAATAACCGAATGTCTGCCCTGTCATTAAAGAAATCACATATCTTTCAAGTTGTGCCATGCCAAGAGTAGCTAGTGGAAATAATATATTTAAGTAGTTGTTGTTAGACTCAACAACAGCGGTTTTCCTTTCTAGTGAATTTCCTCAAATTATATTTAATTCTATCTTAAACTGAAGGGGAAAGTGATCTTTTCTCTCATTTTCTACCCAAAACTGAGACTTATGGAGCTGTATATATTCAACACCTACAGGTTTGGTTTATGCTTGAATTCTGAAAATCAGTATTCCAAATGTTTAAGGGAAAAACTCTGAAATGCAACTTCTCAATGTAACTTAATTGCAGAAGACAAGTTAGGTGCATTTGAAAAGGGAAAAAGCTGAGGAAAGAGGGTGAACACCTTGAAAATGTTCATATCAATCAGTTTATTGCTACAGCAAAGCCACACACACTAGAGTCAGAATATCATTAGGGACCATCTGGTAGCCCTGTTGCAAAGAACATCCAAACCAGACTTTCAATACAATCACACCATGAAGAATAGATTTAGCTTATGCTTTGTTATTAATCTTGAAGTTTATCACTGAGAATTTAACTACCCCTTTCTCTGATTAGTTTGCCAAATTTTATTATAAAATATATACCTTTGAAACAAGATTTAAGGCAACGACATGAGTCTTTTTTTTTTTTTTTTTGTTTTTATCACAATAAAGCAAACTCAGGTGAAATAACTAGTTAAAATTTTGCAAGAAATGTTTTCAACAGTGATGCCCTGATAATTACGATAAAAAGTAGAGACATGGACATTACCAGGCCTTAGTTTGTTGATGGTAAAATCATGAGGTTTTTCAGGAGAAAGCAAGAGTTCAACAATACATTAACAAGGTATTAAATACTGAGACACTAGTTTTCCTAGACAATTCAGCCTTGCCTTTCACTTCTGATTATCTGTTGTTATTTCTTTTTCATTCTTTAGTAAAATATCCATTTTCTTCCTTTTTTTCTGTTCTTAATTCTCATTCTACTCTATGCTGGTGCCAGATCAAAGTTCTACTCTTCTTAAACTTCTCTTCATACTAACTCACATTAAATACATTTTATATAATACTGCTAGAAGGGCAAGAGGATACTGAGGAAAACAAATGCATAAATGAATAAAATTGCATACATAAAAGTGAGTATTTCATGCCTAAGTACCCTTCTCTGAGTCTCACTACTCATCTTGCATTAAACTTCCTGTGTTTTTCATGGGCTGGTCCTCTAACAAAGTGCAGTAGCATATGAACACCACTAAAGCAATTCTGAATGCTATCAAAATCAGTCAATCAAAATCAATTACAATCTGCAGCTGTACATCACTTCAGGAGCTAACTTTATTCTCCATAAATTGAACATATATTTCAACTACTGCCTTTGAACAGAACACTTCAAGGAGATGTCTTTGTTGCTATTCAATATTTTCTTGGCATTATTGATCTTTCCCAGCCTTTCCTTCCACGTGTACATAAACTTCCAAGTTTGATAACGTAAAGCAATCACTGGTTTCCACTTGGATTTTTTTCTCCTTATTATTTCTAAATATAAAAATTCTACAAAGGAAATCAAAAAAAGTTACTGGATATTCGCAATAACAAAATGTCTCAAAAAAACACAAAACCAAGCAAAGAAACCCTGATGTGTTGCATTCTCTATAATAATACTGTATCTTAAATCATATGGTTTTTGTAATCTGTTGCTTATTTTTGAAAACCTTAAGATAGAGGTTTTCCTGAAGTTGCACAGCAGCCAGAATCATTACGTTCTTAATCTGTATGAAGAAGGACTTCTACAAATATACAAAGAAATGGACTTTAAATACAGCTTCCTCCAGAGGTTCCAATACTACTTACTTCCATGTTTTTTTGCCAAGACATCGATATTTAAAATAATGATAAGACATTGGGACTTAATAGCCAGTGCCATATGGAGATCTTGAGGGAGTTTGCTTTCAAAGTGGAAGAAGATGGGGGGGGGAGGAAGCTAAAAAAAAAATTCCTCCATGCCCAGTAGAAATACAACATACTTCTGCAGAAAGTCAGCTACTGATTTCCACCACCTTCACCATCAGGCAGCCGGGTCTCTCTCTACTTCAAGCAGTCATTGTATTCCCATCCAGGAGCTCTGCAGGACATGAGTCAGGCCATAAGCAGCCAAATCACATTCCTGTCTTCTCCCCAAGACATAGGCACCTATGATGAGTTGAAAGCATCTGCTTGCTACTCACAAAGGCTGTAATGTGGCTGCATTAGCAATTCCCTCCTTTAGTTTACTCAATCACTTTATTCACCAGGTGCATCAAGGAATCACTCCCCCTCTGGGTCAGTGCAAAGTATAGATTAATTATGCTAATCATCTACTCTAGGCAGGAAATTCACAAAGCATCTACCCCTTCTATTCCTCTAGTCAATTCTTTTCCATCTACACTTCTTATCTCTGGGTCTTAGTGTGCCTGACTTAACCCATGGCTGGGATTTTGAGACAGATTCCAAGCCTTTTCTTTACTCATTCACTGCTGCCAAATCACATTAAGAAGCTTTGCTTCTTTTAACTACTGTGGATATTTGTAGGCTTGTTAGTTAGGAATATATAAATATTCCTAATACTTGTGCATCATTTCTTTTGAAACCAGTTCCTTACCATGTTACTTTTCAAAACATTCTCTAGTACGAAACTGCAAGTTTTGGATGCTTTCTACAGTCTCTTATTTGTTTCTCAGGTAGCCTTTGTTTTTCTTCTAATAATGTTTAAATAATTTCTTTTTTTTTTCTACAGGGTTCATGTTTAACAAACTCAGAGTAACTCTAGTCTTTTTTTCTGAAGCCAATCAAGCTTACACATTCAATACCAAGTTAAATGGTACGTGTTGTGTGCAAGTCACTTCACAAAATATGGTATTTCTTGAAATTTTAAATGTTATAGGAAAAAAGTAATATGTGGATAAGAATGGGTTCTAATGTTTTTTTTTTCTTGTGTGGTTTTTAGTTTGGTTAAAATTTTCAACACAGTTCCACTGAAGATTTTTCCAGAAATCCTGTTCCTTGTTGCAAAATTTTGTCAGAATGACATCCTCTGTTAAAAACAATGAGATATCTTCCTTTCAGTGTTGGAATAAAATCTATAGTAAATTGAACAAAGTAAAGCTGATACACAGAAATGTGCATAGATTTCCTAATTGTGATAATTTAAAGGTCAATATTGTTGACTATTTTCATAGTCAGTGTTTTAGCAAAAGCATTTAACAACTACTTAATTCTGACCAGTTTTTCCTAGCCACCTACCCAATGAGTAGGGTATTTCTACCTCTTTCTTTAAATGTTTACATGTGATCAGTGTAAATGTTCTCTGGAAACTAAAGCCTGAGAAACATATAGTAACTTGAATTGAAGCACAGCAAAAATAAAACCAGACCTACTCTACAGATATTTACTTTCATTTCCATGTTTTACTCAAAACCATCTCCTTTTTTATAGATATAAATAAGACTGACAGAGAAATGACAGCCTGTCACACCACAGCACTATAAAAACTAGGCATCTTCCCATCAAAATTGTGTCTTCCTTGGCAGGGCATTGTCCAGAATAGATGTTTAAAAATGCGTAATGTTAAATAGGTTTCAAAATAAAAATATGCAGAGAATATGTTTATTCTGAAAACTGAATGTAATTTTTTTAACACTGAACTATGAATACACTAAATTAAATGAATTCACTAGTAAACAACATAACAATTAAGGTATGGCAGTCATTTTTTGGCATTTGTTGGGATGTAGTATTAGCATATTTTGAATCAAGTGACCTTCATTAATTCTCATTTGCTGTTAAGCCAGGGACAAAGTGAAGAATCAAGGTCATTTTTCAGCCTATGTTAACTAGAATGTCAATTACTCTTTTGCTCTACCACAAAGCAGTCACAAAGAGTTAGTGCATAGGCTTAGATGCGAGCACATAGAGAGGGACAGCCTCAAGTTATATTCAGTCTGCTGATGTCAATGTTTGCCTTTCTAACCCTGCTGGCAGTCAATATGCTATTCAAGGCTTGATTCACTTTTCAGGCTTTCAATAGTTAATTCAAACACACTAATCGGTACTTCTTTTTAATTGGTTTATTTCCAAAATATTTTTTTGGAAATTTCGTGCTGTTAAAATATGGTTCTTTACTTTTATCAGAATCACAGAACCATAGAAGGGTTGAGGCTGGTAGAGGACCTCTGGAGATCATCTTGTCCCACTCCTTTTTGCTCAAGGAGCATAACCTGGAGTAAGTTGGAAAGGACTATGTCCAGATCATTTTTTAATATCTCCAGGAATGGAGACTCCATAACTTCCCTGAGCAACCTGTGCTCAGCCACCCTCACAGTGAAAAGTGTTTTCTGATGTTCAGATGGAACCTCCTGTTTCAGTTTTTCCCCTTTTCCTTTTGTCCTGTCACTAGGAACCAGTGAAAAGAGTGCTCTGACTTTTTTAGATTTTTCAGTCAGATATTTGTACACATTCCTGAGATTCCCCTGAGCTGAACAGTCCCAGTTCCTTCAGTTCTTCCTCATATGAGAGATGTTCCTGTCCCTTAAACATCACAGTGGCCCTTCACTGGAGAAGGGAAGCCCAGAACTGGAGCCGGTACTCCAAGTATGGTCTCACTTCTCTGTTGAGTTATAATGTGAAGGGTATTAATTACATAGACTTTGACCATACAAGACCCTTCTTGTTCAAATGCTGCATCCTACTTGTTGTGTAGCCATGGCTAAGACAACACTGTCAAAATTTCTTTTGCAAGGTGGATGTGTCTATAACATTTCAATTCTGGAAAGGGTGTGTAGCCAGACTAACATGTGCTCAGTGTTAAGTAGAGTGAAAGTGAGAAAGGCTACAGAGATCTAGGCCACAGCAGTACTGTGTGAACAAGTGGCAACCGGCAAGAATGTTCTTACATATAACTGCGGAGAGAAATCTAGTGGGAACGATTTAA
>VYZX01003487.1:0-13269 GCA_013401335.1 Brachypteracias leptosomus | reverse complement strand
TGTGGACATATTGGAGCGTGTCCAGAGGAGGGCCACCAAAATGATCAGGGGAATGGAGCATTCTCTCATATGAAGACAGGCTGAGGGAGTTGGGGTTGTTCAGCCTGGAGAAGAGAAGGCTCCAGGGGGACCTTATAGTGACCTCCCAGTATCTGAAGGGGGCCTACATGAAGACAGGAGAAAGTCAATTCAAGAGGGTTTGTAATGATAGGACAAGGAGTAATGGTTTTAAACTAGGAAAGGATAGATTTAGGTTGGATATTAGAAAAAAGTTCTTTAATATGAGGGTGATAGATCAGTGGAACGGGCTGCCAAAAGAGGTGGTGGAGGCCCCATTCCTGGAGTCATTCAAGGTCAGGCTTGATGGGGCTCTGAGCAACCTGACCTAGGTAGAGATGTCCCTACTTGTGTAGGGAGGTTGGACCAGATGACCTCTAGAGGTCTCTTCCAGCCTAAAACATTCTATGATTCTATGTTGCCTAGGTACAAAGTTCATTGCACAGAACTGGATACTCTTTATTGCTTTGTGAACCTTCTTACTGTAAGATGGGCTAATGAAAACATACCCTGTTAGTTATGGTAATGAAAGATAAAGTCAAGTACTTCAAACAACTGACATCTCTGACCAGGAAGTTCGGGCTTAGTACTGGTTGTATGAAATGTGTGACTTGAGGTATAGCACAGAAAGACATAAAAGGTCTGTTGTGTGTCACTTCCACCCACACCGAGTTACCAAGAATGGATTGTTACCGCTATTTTTATATCTATATGTATTAAGGTAATCAGTTAATAGCATTCATGGGGCTATTTTCTCTGTCTAAGTATCCACATCATTCTGAATGAGCAGGTAGTTGCTAAATTAGAATATTTGAAGTGTCTCCCAGGAAATTTAAATTGGTTTTGCTATCCAGACACAATCACTCCATTTTACCCCTCCCTCCAGTGTTCACTGGCCTCGATAAATAGTACACGGCCATTTATGGACTCCCACAGGCTCTGTTTGAACTTTACAGTGTTTCTCAGATACTTGGTCAAAGTTTGTGCTCCTGGTCAATCTCACCACTGTGTCAGTATTAAACCTGGGTTTCATAAAGCCTAACTCTCTTGAGAGGCTTGATTTTCCTGTTGAAAAAACTTGAAGAGATTGACTAGAAGAGACATATTCTGCATTATGGGCTAGTCCCCAGTCGGGGCAATCAAGAATACAAGCTGCTGAGATTCACCACAAAGTATATCCATGAAGTCTGGGCTCCATCAAGAAGACTATATTAAGCCATGGTGACGTCCAGTTTATTCAAAACCAAAATTTGGAAGAAAAACAGAATATGGTTGAAGAAAAATTTTAAAGACTTCAAAGATGTAATATTACAGTGATTTTGAAACAGATGAAATAAGAGAAACAGAAAAAGTTGCATGCATTCATGACAGCTTCAGGGGACACTCACTAGTTTTTATTAGAAACACTATTTTCACCCTATCTTTCCTTCGCATGCTTTAAAATTTTACCTTTGCTTCAGATCTGTTATTTCCTCTTACACTGTAAACATAACATGTTCATGGGTATCAGAACTACCATTCTGTGAAATGTCATTGAAATAATGTACACATTCTCTAAACCACAAAATAAAATAAATTTACCATTTTTTTTATTAGACATTTGTATAAATATGCATAGGATTCATTTTTATTATTTATTTAATATTAATAACATGATGTTTGTGTAAAATACAGATGAAATGACTGAGAACTATATGTGAAAAAAATTTAGTCAAAATTGGATTTAGATGGAATTCAGTATGCTACATCATAAATAAAGTAAAAAAATAAAATAATCTTTGAATAGGGATCTTGTTTTACCCTCTGGATGACATATTTTCTTTTACTGTTAGTCTCTTAGCTAGTATCTATTTAGCTTCTGTGTGCTGGAACACTTTAAACAGAAGGTACAAGGATACATTCCTTCCCTCTCCTTTCCCTCAATCCTTTCAAAAGCATCCCAGGTATAACTCTTCAGTAAGGTCATCTTATAGAGTTTGAAACATCTTTATCAGAAGAAAAAAAATCGGTCTTCCACATTCTATATAGACTGCCTGAGATTCTGAAGAAAAAGAAGACCTCTCCACTTAGTGGTACTGTAGAAGAAAATAGGAGTTTCTCAATTCTTGAGAGAAAAGAGACTTGAATCTATCTTCAGAGGAGCTTTCTGGCCTGTGGACTCTGAGTTCCTGGATATACCTCCTGGAGCAAGGAATGAGAAGCCTGCTATCCATGGCAAGGTGTATGATAATCACCTTCTTGCTTCTTCATACTGTTCAGGAGGCTGCTGGCTCTGGCTGGGCTGAATTTCTTTGGATCACCGTTTCTGAGGCTAATTTGGAGCTCACTTTAAGACACCTAGCTTCTCTCAGGCAAAATAAAGAAGATATGCAAGTGGTTTAGACTGCAGTCTAGGAAAGCCAGTGCCCCAGAGTAATGTACTGCAACATCTATCATCTTTACTGCTTTTCTGGATTTTGTCCTGAGGCCTTTTCATCTGTGGAGGTCTGCCTTTAGTTGCAGATGAATTTGTGAGCTGACTCCTGATTTACCATGGGTTCAAAGATTCCACAGGTACAAATCACACTTTCGCTGGGCAATATCAGAAGTTACTGAAAGTATAGTAGAGTGGTCACCGGGAGGACCTGGGAACCAAATACTGCATACATTTCCCTGGCTTCATTGAGACTTGGAGTAGGCCTTAAAGATTGAAGTTTGTCACTGGACATCTTGAAAATTTCTATCATATATTTATTCCACTAATGAGCCTGGGTTGTGTCCCAAGATCAACTTCTAAAGCCTCTCTTAACAGCAACATTTTTATTTCTTAATTTAAGTAGTAAATAATAATTATAATGTTGTCAGAAAATTGCTTCTCCCTTAAATCTTAAGGGAAGTTGATAGTAAGAATCTGTTTTCAAATTCAGTTCACTTCATTTGCGATTATTGTAAGCAATTATTTTTTTTGACAGTTTCTTACCATATCACATAAGGTAATGATTAAAATTTTAAAGCTTTAAAAGAGAAAATAACCGCTCAAGAAAGATATATAACAGTTCAGCCAAGTGCTTTGGGCTCTGGCTACCTTAATTTCACCTACCCTGTCTTTCCATGAGTCCTCCTTCTCAAAGCCTGCTTTTCCTCAAGACCAACTATTCCTATCAGACCATCTTAAAAGGTAAGCCTCACCCAAAACAGGAGTGTGTTTTAATTCAAAAATGTGAATAAAATCTGCCTACACATTGCCAGAATTTTTATTCTGCTTCCAATGTACCTTTTTAGTTGTAATGTCATAAAAGCATTGTAGAAATTCCTATGGCATTAGTAAAATTAAGAGGTTAAGACTTTCATTGGTTTCCATGAGTGCAGATCTTTAGACAATGGTCCTGATTCTAGAATCTCTCTGGCACTTGAATAGTTCCACAGAATTTGGTTATACTGCATACATGTGAGAAATCATTCTCATGCATAAATGTTTACAAGATGGGGGGCCTGAATTGTAAGTGCTGAAGTTCAAAGAAAATATAATTAACAAAGAACACATTCCCATGAGCTGTCTAGCAGTTCCTACAAAGTACTGAGTATCCTCAATTCTCATTAACTTCGACAGAAGTTGAAAGCAAGTGACATGAAGCAAGATTAGGGCTCAAAATTCCAGCTAATATACATTTCTTTTTGACAGCAACAAAATGGGGGTCTAAATACATTCTATTCAGCTCAGGACTTGTGTGAAACCCAAATCTGTTTTTGTCTCTTACAAGTAACAGTCTCATTAATTCCAAAGATAAGTTAAAGTATAATTATTTAATAACGATACATTGTGTATAAGGATAATTCTAAAGTTATTATTCACATACAGAGATAAAACAGATCCCAAAGGCTTATTTTGAAAACTTATAATTTTCAGATCCTAAAAAAACCCCCACCCTTGCATACATATTTGAGAGAAGGTGAAAAAAATATACATGTGTGCATTAAGTTATACAGAGATGTACTTTTTTCTTTTGCCTCACCTTTACTTTATCTATGATTAAAAATATACAAGATTTCACATTATAAAGGACTATGCACTTAAATATTAGTAATAGTTTAATGAATCTAATATTTGTCAGTCTCTTAGTTTTCTTCAAATTATGAGGGTTACCTAGACTGAAATCAGATTCTCAAAGCTCTAACTACTTCAGTGTCAGGTCATTTTCAAAAGTGGAATGGGCCCATTTTCTACACCTAATCTGCATGCAAGCAAAGTCCTATGGGAACAGCTGAACTCAGAGAAATTCACTTCTAAATTGCAGAAATTATCCTTATTATCATTATTATTGCTGTCATTTACACACCCATCAATGTGTAATCTGGAAGTACTTTAAGTGGTTGAAAATGTGAGAAACTGACATTAGGCAAATAGGATAATCAAATACTTAATGTTACAATCCCCACACGCATGCCCACGCATACAAGTTCACTCATACTCATGCACATACAGGCTTTGAAAGTGAGAAAATAAAAAACAGATTATCATAATATTAAATTCCTGAAATTGTGGCTAGTGAAAGTCTATGAACAAGAGATGTACACAGTGCTACTGGTTTATAACTGAGTAAACTCAATCTTAAATAGATAACTGTTAGGAGGTAATTCCAAAATTGAAGGATGCAGTAATGATACAGCTTTGCTTTTATCAGCATGCAAAAAAGAAAGGACATAAACAACCTTGAGGAGTGTAGACAGTACAACCTAAACTAAGCATGGGCTTCAACTCTTCAACCTAACTTCTAAGAATCTGTGCATCATAGACTGTAGTGGGGATTATGAATTGTGCAAGAACAAATAGACAGATACTGTAAAATGCTGTCACATCTGCACCTCAGGAGCAATTACCTAATTACTAGATTAGTCAGAAATTCCTAACACTATTTGAGTGTAGCTCCATAACAGAAGCATTTTAGAGAACTCCCAAGGAGACATAACGAAGTGGTTAAAGTGATGTTGTTCCTATTTCTTTGGAAAAATGCAGATGATCTTTGGCCATCACACATCTTAACAATAAGATGAATTAATAAGAACTGAATACACAGTCTAGGTATCTAAGTATAATATTAACTAAGTTCTAATTCCTTGCTACTTTTGCTGTCAGTCTCATGCCTGTTGTATTCATTATTTACCCATTCCAAAAGTATGAAGCAATGTGCTTTTTATCTAGGAAAAGATATTTTCTAGGTTTATAGCAAGCACAAAAGCAACATATGAGACATGGCAGAGGAGACAGGTGGTGTATGGCACTATGACAGTAGTGAAGAACTGCTTCTCATTAATTTGCAGGTAGCTTTAATCAAATCATGTACGCAGTGTAGAATAGTCCAAAGCCATCTCAAAGAGGAATTGTTCTGAAAAATGATCAGACTTGTATCTCTTGTGGGATTTTTTTCCTCTTTGACCAAATTTTCTTATGCATTTCTCAATGTATTGCAATACTATCCATTTTGAGACATACTTTACTCTTTACCAAAACAATATTATAAAGTTCAGTAAAAGACAAAATAGAAACAAGCGTGCAAACACACATTGTGAAAAAAGTCATCAGCTGGTAAAACTCTTGTCTAGTCTTGTGCAAGGGATCTGGTCTGTAGCACAATACTTGCCTGCACAAAAAAAAAATCTATGCAGGAACCTTCCTTGACCAGAGGCATCAGCCAGGAATCTTGCATGTAGAGTGCTTACCTCCCCTTGGAAGTTGCCTGAAATTTTATGCCTACTGTAAACTGAAAAGTACTTCTAGATTTGCTAGGTTTATCTATCTGGAAGAATTGATAACTCTAGTGAAAAGGACATGGTATAACATTTAGATACCTTTAGACTTTAGAATGTAGGTGTCTTCATTGCCTTTCCTAGCATAATCTAAAGACATATCCTTATCCTGACTGTTGAGAAATAGCCTAATGGGGAGCCCATATGCTTGTTCATTCACATTTGCTCAGTGATGTGGCAGTGATATCTATACATCTAAGTCCAACTTTGTCTGTTCGAGCTATGGTGAAACTACACACAAGGAACATATTCTGTCTCTCTCTGCATTGTGTTTTCACTTTTAAACTCAAAATGGCACAACCTCTAAATGCAGCCTTACAATGGCACACTTTGACTCTATTTTGACTAATTTCATAGCACAAACTTTTTACTCTTTCTCTTAAATATTAATGACACCTGCAATCAGACTATCAGCAAATTTCAGGGTCCAGAGTACCTTCTGTATTTAAAATTATTCTTGCAGGACATGTTACATTTTCTTTTAATTGATAGTTAGGATTTATGAAACAGACAGTCTAAATAGGACAGCCTGGAGCCTGTTTCTGGATCTGGAGATTTGAGAGCTGAATCATACTGAAAACGACCACTATGTCTTGTATGTTTTGTGGAGGAGAGTGAACTTTATTACGAGACAGGAAATAATTTATTTTTGGCACAGTTTTGGTAAACAGGAGTTATTATAATGAAGTTCCCTAGCTATCTTGTGTGTTTCCCGTCCATGACTAATGATGGCTAAGTTTACTCCTTATGAATTTCTTTTTTTGGCCCAGAGGGGTTTGTGCCAGCAGGGAACACTTGAAGAACAAGACATTTCTCGTTTTACTTGCAGCAGCATCCCTGGAGGCTCCGTGTGTTACAGTGCCTTGCTCTAGCAGTGAAACAGTCAGAGAAATGCTCCTTTAGCTTTGTAGACAGAGACTCCCATGGACATAATTTGGACTATAATTAGTAGCTCTAATGTTCAGACTCCATTACCCAGTACAATTCTGTCCTATAGGTACAGTTTTTTCTGACTTTTAGATTCACTTCAAGTAAGTTGTCTTTTATATTCCACATGTTCTATTTCAGTGAAAAGGCTTTAATTTTTGCCTGCAATGCACAAACACCACTAAGCAATATTCTTAGGTTTAAAAGTGAATTTAATCCTGAAAAAAAGGATTCAATTATGACCCTCATTCCAGCTTTGACAAAGTGTTAAATGAGATCTTTAGAGATAATGTTGACATTCAAGGGCAAATTCAAACCTTATTACATAGAGGTAATTGAGGGCATAATTTTGTCCTTAGGACTATACTCTCCCTGATATTCCCAGTGATTTTAATAGGATTATAGGTATAAATTGAGCAAGTATAAATTCATGCAAACCAGATACATTTTAAAGATAAATCAATGGGTTTTGTTTCATGCTTAATTTTAAAATAAAGTGGGTTTTTTTTAATGCCATAAATATTAGAATTAAAAATACATCTTCATGTATTAATCAGAAAAAAAGCTAACAAATTTAAAAGTGGAAAGGAACAGATCAGAAAGATTTCTGAGACACAGCTCTGCACCATGAAGATTAAATAGAACTAAAGAGAGAACTCCTTTTTTTCTCTTTAACTGAGGTCAGCATTAAAAGCCACTTTTCAAGCTCTTTTAGAACATTCTACTTTAAGAAATTTTCTATTTTAAGAGAAGAATATTGTGCTGTAAGGTTCAGGCTCAATTAAAATGAATTTTTGGCTTTTCAGTGAAATTCTGTTTAATCTCTGTGGCACTGTGCTGACCTGTACAGAGAAAGACGGCAAAGCTACCTCTTAGCTTCAACGTCTGTTCCTGTAACACAGCCTCAGCAGTCAGTTTCTAACAGCTTCTTTGACAGGAAGACCTCTTACAGAATACTTTATCATCTAATAGCCAAAATAGGAAAGAAGAAAGGACACTCCCTCAGTTCGAACCTCATCACAGCAGTTCTGAGTGATGCCTACACTAGTGTTCTCAGTATTGAAAAGAAGGACATTAAGAGGAAAGTAAATCCAAAACACAATTTTATTATCAAAGGAAGATCCTAAAGGACTGCCCCATTCTAGATGATACTGGTTTAGATGCTTGCATATAAATAATAGGGTTTTGCATTAAATCCAGTTTTATGAATATTTTCAGAGAAGTTATTGGAAAGGATGGCCACTCTGAAACTATTCTATAGGACTCAGCACTAGAAGGATCCCCTTGGGCCATCCAGCTCTGTCTCCTGCTATTTTTATAGTACAAATTTTCTTCTTCTATACTGAACAAATTCATAGCCAGCCACCTGTTTGTGCTTGTGCCACCTAAGCCTTGCTATATTAGTCTCCTTTCAGATGGTATCTTTCCATTTGCTTCATTTTTAGCACTTTGCCCAATTTACCACTGAAGTTCTAATTAAATAGTGCAAAATTGTGTCCATGATTGTTATTAAGAATATTTTAGATAGATCTCACTAGCTCATTGTGCTATGATTTCAATACTTTTCGGATCTTCACAAAGAATACATTATCTGAATCATTCTATGATCACATTTGCATTCTTCACAGCAACATACTGATGGCTCACAGTAATTCTGTAACAGATCACAGCTGTTGTTTTCAGCTGATTGGATCCCAATTTATTGTAGAAATATTGGTAGCTAGAAGCGTTACTTTGTGCTTGCAAAATTGATTTTAATTCTGTTTATCCTTTAAGGTAATCTAAACCTTCTTATGTTCTATTCTGACTGTCTTATGTACACAATGCACAATCTGCAGATTTAAACTTCCCCCCTGAATGTCATTGATGCAAATATTAAAATGGTTGTATCAAGCTTCAGCCTCAGGCATCATCACTAAGAAACTTCTTTGAGCAATTATCTGCCCTTTCAGTATCATTGATTACATAAATTAATTTCAGGTCTTCTACTAAAGCCCATTTCTACCATTTCATAAATAATTTTGTTTGTGATGTTATTTCAAATGCTTAACCAAACCTAAGTAGCTTATATCTACATGGAATCCTATTGTCTACAAGACAAGATGTCAAAGCAAAATATCAGGTTATTATAGCACAATTTAGCTACATAAATAATATAACGTTTGCCTCCTTTCCGATCAAAAAGAAAGCTTTAATCAACTTTCCCTCAACGTTTGCATAACAGTTTTGAAGACCTTTGACATCATGACAACAGGCTTGTATATTTCTGGATCTTTTCTGTCTCTTAACTACAGGCATTACATGGCCTTTTCCTGGTACATTATTCTGACTGTTTAGCTTAATCAAAACAATTTGATATCTGACAGTCACATGCTATTTATGCAGAATCCAGGGATATAGCTTCAAACTTGTTCACACCTGAATGAATTAAATTCCTTGATATTTTCTTCTAAGTCAGTCATAATGACTCCTATTTTCAGAACATCAGTTTTATTTGTCAGCACACCTTTATTTGCTTTGCTCTATGCTGTCTACTGAAAACTAAGGCCATTCATTATATATCTTATATAAAATGTTAGTATAAATATATAAATATAGTTTATATGAAACTTTAAATTTTATATTTAACTGAGGCTGTTAATGAGTGATGTTCCTCAGGGATTGGTACTGGAATTGGTCCTGTTTAACATCTTTGGCAGTGACATGGACAGTGGAATTGAGTGCACCCTTAGCAAGTCTGCAGGCAGTACCAAGCTGTGTGATGGGTTGACACACTAGAGGAAAGGGATGCCATCCAGAGGAACCTTGACAGGCTTGAGAGGTGCGCTCATGCCAATCTCATGAAGTTCAACAAGGTCAAGTACAAGGTCCTGCACCTGGGTCAGGGCAATCCCAAGCACAAATACAGGCTGGGCAAGAAGTAGATATAGAGCAGCACTGAGGGGAAATACTTAGGGGTGCTGCTTAATCAAAAGCTCCACATGAGCCAGCAATATGCCAGTGCAGTTAAGTGACTAGTCTTCTGAAGAGATCTAGACTCCTTTCCTACAATTATTTTCTTGCTTGGGAGACAAATTCCAGATATTTTTTTAAGTTTCAATTTAAATAAATATTATCCTATCTTTACATTCAAACACTTAACTCATTAGACTCATTAGTTCTGATTAGAACTAATGTTACTCAGTAGAACAATAGTAATGGTTTGGGGATTTATTTAACCTTGATTTTTAATTAATCTCAATAGACATGTGTGACATCATTTCCAACGATTTTCAACTTCATAAATGTTTTTATGTACCATGTAGCCCATCTTTCTGAGCAAAAATTTTATTTCTCTTATCCTCTTAGAGCAGTAGTGCTGACAACAACAGCTCATTGTACCTTGACCCAAAGCTATTATAATAACTTTTAGCAGAGACTCTCCTTGCATAGTCAGTTGCCACAGAAGGCAGGAAGATTGGCACTGCACAGCTAAGCCTCTGTTCAGCTCACAACATTTGGGACTCAGGTAAAATCAACAAGTCGCAGCCCATCCACAGTCCCACCAAGTTGCAAACCAAGTCAGCAATCGACAGGCAAAACTCCAACCCCTCCAACCACCCCTACCTAATTTGAAAAAAAACTCCTGATAAGTAAGTCTGGCTTCTTGATCACTATGTGCAAAACATTAAGGTAATAAATTAATTATATAATTAAAATATACTAAAAAAAGAAGGTAAAATAAATTGAAAACCAAAAATATTTATATAAATAACTGTTAAAAGACATTGTAATACAACCTCTCCCATTTCAACTAAGTGTCCATGATGGAAACTTTGGAAAATGAAGAAGTAAAAAAATAGTAACACACCATGGGAATAAAAATGTTTTGAATGTGAGTTTGCTATGGGAACTAATGTTGCAAACTCCCTTTTCTGGGACTAGAACATTTTCTTGAACATGAACAGCCATCCAGCCTACTGTGTTACTGTATTCATGACAGAGTATGCCCCCTGTGGTGGTTTAAACCCTGTCGGACTGGGCACCACGTGGCCACTGCCCCCCACCCCCCAGGACAGGAACAGAAGAGGTAGCAAAATACGAACCCTGCAGGTTGAGATAAGAATTTAATACAACGATGCAAAAACAACAATCACAACAACAGTAACAGCAACAGGGATAACAATGTACAAAACAAGAGGTATAAAGGTACAGACCGCGTGGATACAGCTACAGACACAGAGCAAGGCAACCCAGGTGAGACAGAGCTGGGACTACCCTGCCAGAGCCTCTTGTATGGGACAAGAGTCAGCATGGTATCAAATAGCATCTCCTGGGGAAAATTAACCCTATCCTGGCTGAACCAGGACATTATCCACCCCTTATTCTATACCATCTACGTCATGCCCAGCAGCCATTTAACAATTAACAAGGTACCACATAATTCACTGGCAGTTCTCACCCAAGATTAAGTCCCCTTGTGGTATGCATTGGTCCTCTCCGTCCTCCTGCATCACCCACCAGGTGCTCCCAGGTCCTTGAGCAAAAGCAATCCCATGAACGGGTTTGCCTTTGCCTGAAGCAGGACTAACCCAGACCATTTTTCTCAATATGTTCCTCAAGTGCACTACAGGAACTTTATCCCCATCTACTGTATGTGGAAGTTGTGCCTGAGCAGGACCAGTTCGATTGGCAGATCCTCTTGAGTTGACTAACCAGGTGGTCTTTGCTAGATGTGTGTCCCAGTGTTTGAAGGTTCCACCTCCCATCGCTTTCAGTGTGGTCTTCAACAGTCCATTGTACCTTTCAATTTTTTCCGGGGGCTGGTGCGTGGTAGGGGATGTGATAGACCCACTCGATGCCGTGCTCTTCTGCCCAAGCTTCTATGAGGTTTTTTCGGAAATGAGTCCCGTTGTCTGACTCAATTCTCTCTGGGGTGCCATGTCGCCACAGGACTTGTTTTTCCAGGCCCAGGATGGTGTTCCAGGCAGTGGCATGTGGCACTGGATACGTTTCCAGCCACCCAGTGGTCACTTCCACCATTGTGAGCACGTGGCTCTTGCCTTGGCGGGTCTCTGGCAGTGTGATGTAGTCAACCTGCCAGGCTTCTCCATATTTATATTTCAGCCATCGTCCTCCACACCGCTGGGGTTTTAACCACTTGGCTTGTTTGCTGGCAGCATATGTTTTCCATTCATGGATGACCTCTGCAATAGTTTCCACGGTCAGGTCCACCCCTCGATCTCGAGCCCATCTGTATGTCGCATCCCTTCCTTGGTGGCCCGAGGTCTCTTGGGCCCATCAAGCTATAAATAATTCACCCTTATGCTGCCAGTCCAGATCCACCCAAGCCACTTTGATCTTGGCAGCCTGGTCCACCTGTTGGTTGTTTTGATGTTCTTCAGTGGCTCAGCTCTTGGGTACATAGGCATCCACATGGCGCACCTTCACAACTAGATTCTCCACCCGAGCTGCAATATCCTGCCATAATCCAGCAGCCTAGATGGTTTTGCCTCTGTGTTGCCATGTTGCATCTGTTGCATGGTGTGTTGAGGAAACCTTTCATTTGAACATCCATCCCAGCACTGGCAGTCGGGGTGCCAGGAAGAACTGTGCTTCAGTGCTGAGCACTTCCAAGGCAGCTCGAACTCCTTCGTGTGCTGCCAGTATCCCCTTTTCTGTTGGAGTGTAGTTGGCTTCGGAGCCTTTGTATCCCTGACTCCAAAAGCCCAGAGGTCGGCCTCAGGTTTCCCCAGGTGCCCTCTGTCAGAAGCTCCAGGTAGGACTGTTCTTCCCGGCTGCGGTGTAAAGCATGTTCTTTATGTCTGGTCCAGCCCGGCTGGTCTAAGGGCTACCACATGCACAATCTCCTGTTTGATCTGATCAAGGGCCTGTTGTTGCTCTGGGCCCCATTCAAAATCATTCTTCTTCCGAGTCACGTGGTACAGCAGGCTCATGGTCACACTGTCTTCTGGGATGTGCATTCTCCAGAAGCCAACGGTGCCCAGGAAAGACTGAGTGTCCTTTTTACTGGTTGGTGCAGACATAGCAGCTTATCTTGTTAATCACATCCAATGGGATGTGGCGACGCCCATCTTGTCATTTTGTTCCTAAGAATTGAATCTCCTGTGCAGGCCCTTTAACTTTACTTTGGTTTATGGTGAAAGTGGCCTTCAGGAGGATTTCAATTATCTTCTTTCCTTTTTCAAAAACTTCTTCTGCTGTGGCCCCCCATATAATGATGTCATCAATGTACTGCAGGTTTTCTGGAGCCCCACCTTTCTCCAGTGTGGTATTGATCAGTCCATGGTAAATGGTGGGGCTGTGTTTCCACCCCTGGGGCAATCAGTTCCAGGTGTACTGGATGCCCCTCCAAGTGAACGTGAACTGTGGCCTGCACTCTGGTGCTATCGGAATAAAGAATAACGTGTTGGCGATGTCAATTGTGGCATACCACTTGGCTGCCTTTGACTCCAGTTTGTACTGGAGCTCTAACATATCTGGCACTGCAGCAGTCATCGC
>VYZX01003485.1:82797-120686 GCA_013401335.1 Brachypteracias leptosomus | reverse complement strand
GTAAGTTTGCTGATGATGCTAAAGTGGGAGGTCCTGTTGAATCTCTTGAGGGACAAGAGGCTTTTCCAAGGGATCTGGATAGATCAGAGCATTGCTGCTATTTCCATCACATTCCCATCTCCCACTGAAACCAAGCTCCATGGGTTCTCTGTTAAAAACACTGTGCTTCAGCTCTGGGGTAAAACTTTCACAGCTCATTTGTGACTGTAATATTCCTGAGAGTTATTTGCCTACCTTGTTTTGTGGGAAGATGCCCAAATCTTACCTAAAACACTGGCAAACCTCTTTTTTTTTCTTTAGGATTTAGCATTTGGAGTCCTGAAAGCGTAAAGAAGGTCATTTCATATGTTGGTGCCAAAATTAATCTCTATGTTCATACTACGTAAATAAGAGATTTTCTACCATATACTTTCATTTGGTTGTGGGAATGTCCGAGGTGAAAGAAAGGCTTTTGGTTCCCTCTGCATGAATTTTGCAGAGACATAGAGATTAGGCAAGATTTCCTCACCATTCCTTGCCAACACACTAAGGGACATTTGCTACTAGCTTGCTTATGGTGAGGTCATCTTCTTGGAAAGAAGTCCTGAATTATTGTGTCTTATGAACCATCTTTCTACCTACACTTCAACAGCTCTTTTCCTCCTTTGGCCTTCATCCTTGGTATCTCTCTTGAAGATCTTTCAAGGATTCCATTCCATTCTATAACATACCATCTAGAATTCCAATACTGAAAAAATATATGTTGTATTTAAGATGCAATTACTTTCTTTTAATCTGCACTGCAATTTATTGATGTACTTTGCAGACAATATAATGTCACTCTTAAAGCAGCAATTATTTTGCATCACTAATTAAGCGGGTTTAGCTGTTGTAAGAGTGACACTAGAACTGCAGCATTTCCCCCTCCAGCTCTCTCTGCAGTGTTTCTCAAGGCTTTGTTTTAAAAAACTATTTAGTTTCATAAGCTATCACTTTAACCATGTGCGATTTTGTAGTTCTTAACTTTCTTCTCTAACTTGTGATAAGTATCAAAGTGTATCTCCTTGTGTCCAGAATATAGAATAACTGATTTACATTTTCATTGCCCTTGCCAAGTTTTATTAATTCGGCTTATTTAAATAGTCCATATGAAAATCCTACACATTAATCTTAGTTAGATTTTTAATTAATTCTGTTGAAATTATTCTTTAGTCCTCTGTATGTTGTAATAAACAATTGCTTGCTATACTTTCTTCCTGAGATTTAGAAAGCTACAGTCTTGATTCTGCAAAAGGTGAACATATAGGCTGAATTTAATGCTTAGATATGCGTTGAATTCTACTGTATGTTTTCATTAAAGAAAGAGCCTATGTTTGTTTTTTACATAAATATATTATGGAATCATAGAATGGTTTAGGTTGGAAGGGACCTTTCAAGATCATCTAGTTCCAACCCCCGACTCCCCCAGTCACGGCACGGAAACCTCCCACTAGACGAGGCTGTCCAGGGCCTCATCCAACCTGGTCTTGGATGAGGTCCTTTTTTAGAATCATTAAGAGAATGCCATGGACTCTCTCTTATCATGTTTAAATTGATCCCATGAGGTATTGTTGCAAGAATATGGTACCTGGATAAGGCAAACAACCATCCGTGTTTGGCTATTCCATTCCAAGTTCCACAAAATCATTTGGGTATTTGGCCTTTGGTACAGAAAACATTGCAGGAACTGTTCACTGCATGAGTACATCTCATCCAGAGAAGAGCTGGCCTTGTTCCAGGTGCCTTGGTTCTACTTGTGGAAAAGGAAACAATATTTCTAGGCTTTCCACTCCTTTCCTGCAGACAGGAACTAGTATTTGGTGGTGTGAATTCTGTCAGAGGCTTACCTTGTAGGCCCCAGTTATGAAGCTTTCCCATTTTAAGGAAGGATAAACTTGCAGTGTAGAGACAACTCAACTCAGAGTTGTGCTATCTAAAAATTCATCTCCACAACTCCAATGCCAAAGCTAGGGCACAATCTTAGGGCTGATGACTTTGGGGCATATAAGAAGAAATTGTAGCCAATCTCCCCTTACTTTTCAGAATTTGAAAAATGTGTCATCTGCTTGAATTTTTTTATGTATTAATGACATTATTTTCCTCCTTTGATTCATATTAATAATTGATTTTTTTCACAACCAGATTAAGAGATTGTTACTGTTGAATAAGATTTCCCTTGAATGCATTGTATCAATACAGAATTTTCTAATTAATATTTTGATCATTGCTCCTCATTATAACTTTGTTTTGCTTAACAGAAAGGACAATAATAAATTTTCCATCAGAAGAAACTTTTTTGTTAAGTGTCAAAGCCATTTGTTTGCCCACAGCTGGTATGTTTAGCCTTCAGAGGCACCAGGCCAGCAGTTTCCTACGGAGACCTGGAAGAGTTCATGTATATCATGCACAGAGTATGCCACAAACACACGGAAATTAATTGCTCGCCCACATAAAAAAAGTCTTGATTGTTTCTTTTCCAGATGAATTAAAAAATAAAGCAAAACCCTGAGCATAGTTATCCTTCTGGCATTTCCACTGTTCTTTAGCCCCTGAAATTATCATGCAATTGGGATTGTAGAACTACAAGAAGGCGTTGGCAATCCCAAACACTTTAAGGAACAGGAAAAAAAAAAGGTGGGGGGCTGGGGGAGTGTCCCAGTATGATCATCACATTCATGTTTAGAACCCCAAGAGCTGCATACCAAGCTTATTTTCATCCTATTGGGTAGATTGTTCTCATCTTGACATAAAAATACCTTTGTTTTTTTCCTGGCTTCTTTTTATTCCATCTGGAATCAAAGTAATAAATTTGTTTTGTTTTATATTGGCTATTAGAGTGTTTTGTGATTGCATCCAATGTAAAATTTGGTGCTTTGACTTCAACATCATTTTAGCACATAGTTATTTTTTTAACTTGCTACATATGCAATTCATTAGAAAAATCATCTGTCCCGTCCTTGGCGTGATGTGCCCAACTTGGAATGTCACAGACTTGTTTAAAAGATAGATGAGTAAGTGAATGTAGCCCTCTTGGAATTCCACCAGCTGTAGCTTCTGTTTAACATCCTCCTTTTCTTCCATCATTTTTTTTGTTCTGTAGCTAAGAAAAAAAAAGTTATTTATGTTTGTGTTTTTTAAAAAAGTCAACAGCCCTCTCATTCTTTTGATAATCAGTAGCACTGGGACTTTTGACTACATTCTGTGATTTTTAAACCTCTGACTTAAGTAATAGTGATCTCTTCCTTTAAAGTGTTCCTAGTGTAGAGCAGACTGAAAGATTTTACTTTTCCCTGTTTTTGAGAGTCTAGGAACATTGCATGTTCTATGGTCCCAAACAAAAAGCTTTTTCCTTGGAATCCAAAACATCTGAAAAGTCACGCTTCTGTTGAGGAAGGAGAGGAGGTCAATGGAAGGGAGTGGAAAAAATGTTGAAAAAACCTGTGCTGGCCATCAGAATTATTCTTGGGATCTGCTACTGCATTTCTTTTTTCGGTTGATCCGGATGATTTTCTCTTGTGAAAACCCAATGATACTTAGAAGGGCAGCTGAAAATAGCTAACAGTCAGCTTTGAAGTGTCAATGGTATAATATTGCCTAGTTACAGTACTATATCAAGTAAATCAGTACATTTATGTGTCTTTTAATCTTGTTTTCATCATATGCTAAAACAGGAGGCAACAGAAGTGTGGAAGAAGAAATAGAGACTCAATAAGAAATTTGGAAGTACTCAATTATTTTTTTTTCCAAGGATATTTACTATCTTTGTTTAACTTCAAAGAGACAAAAGCAAGAATCAGACCTGAGAGTAATACTTTACGAAGGGCTCAGTCACTGTAGGAAACTGAGTATGGTTCTTTGCCCTCACTCTTGTGACTGAAGATTTGGTTTTCTTATATTATTTGAGCTAAGGGAAATAGGGAAGGCAAAACTGATTTTCAAGTAGGCTTCAAGATTTCAAATATTTTAATGCCCTTTTATGGGGTGGATATATTTGTTAGTTACACAATGTTTTACACAGCAGAGAGAGGTCGTGGTCTTCTTGGTTACCTAAACAAATGTGGCAGCAATAATAGTGCAAAACTATGATTTCTCTTTCTCCTGTAGTGGTCATTTTCTGTTACTTATTTCAGACCATATAATTTCAGAAAATCCACTCATTCAAAAACACATTCATTTTCCTTGGAAAAAAAACAGAAGCTTTGTATGAATTTGATTGCAAAAATATCAGCCTGTGATCTCTATTCAATGTTTATTGTAGTAGTGGCTTGAAACTGTTTTGTAGAGAACTGATAAAGAACAATGAGATTTCCTAGTTTGGTGAACATTAATATCAATTAGAAGATGTCTTTGTCAGAAAGTCTTTCATATATACATTAAAGAACACAATAAGAATGCAGATTTCTGAGATGGAAGTTTACAGAAATAACTTGGAAGCAGACAGCAAAAAAAAAACCCCAGAAGCAGCAGATATCATGAAAAAGATTATGAAAGGTACAGAGATGACAGGGGAGGAAACCATGTTGGCAATACCTGGGGCCTAGATCTTCAGCACATGAATAATGCAAAGGCAGAAATACATATGCAGTAATAATAATTAAAAAACATCAAGTTATTAATCATCTTTATAATACTGTCATTTATAAAATGTTATCTACTATGAGACATTTCTTGTGTTTACTAGGTATACCTAGAATATGGTAAAAAAACAAAAGATAAATAATGATGATGTCACTTCTTCTCCAGATGTTGAATTAGTCTTATTACCCTGCTTGGGCTGGTGGGTTTCGCACGTGATAGAAATAAGACCTGTGTAAATATTCAGGACAGAGAACTTTTTAAAAAGTAATTGGCTAATTGACAGTATTTAACCCCTAGAAAATATTGCTCTGTGAAAGATTACTCATGATTGTGAGAGGGCAATAGTCCTTTCCATCTTGATGGGAGTAGGTAAATACAGGGATATCTTTTAACCATTTGTGATTATCAATTCATAATCAGAGTACTTAGTAAGGTTTGCTTTCTATGCTTTGACTGTATGTCTCTGTATTTGCCAAACCTCCTAGTCCTTACAACTCTACTTATTCAACTGTAAAAGCTCTGATGGATGTGATACTGCCAAGAATAGAAATTATCACAAAAACCCCCAGAACATTTAAGAGACATTTAATGCTCAAACCATAATGACCAATAGTTTGATGAGGAGCTTGACTTACCATTGAACACATTTAGGGAGCTTAAATATTGAAAGTAGTTCTTACCAGGAAATATATATTGCTTATGAGTTACTCTGGATAATTATAGATGTTTATTTGGCTCCAGACCAATCAGATACATTCACTGTCTTGCGCAAGACAGAATTGTGTGCATTTACAGTACTGCTACTCTTGACTCTATATGGCTCACATGCCACCTGGTGGACAATCTTTGCAATTTTATTATTTCCTTTTACTGCTCCTGGTAAGTAATTCATATGCTAGCTACGTCCTGAAAGAAATTTTACTGACATTCCTTTTTTTGGATTATATGCATGAGTTCTTTGGGGCTTTAATAGCCTTAGAGGAAAAGATGCTACAATGGGTAGGGAGCATGTCGAACATTTTGATTCTATAGTGCCACAATGTTATATGCCTTCTTTGATGTAGCAATAAGTTTCCTACACAAATGAAGTGACTATGCATTCTTACTAAGTGCTAATGCTTATCCTGACAGAACAACTTTCACTGCTACTGTCTGTTAGTGACAAGGAATTGAAGAATTACGTTTGAAGATCTGAAAGTTTCATTAACAACATATTTTTATTGCCTTTCTTTCTCAGCAAACTTGTTAATAATGCAAGATAGATTATAATTTTCCCTACTGAAACAGATTAATTTTGAATTATTTGTTTTTGTAAGAGGAAAATGAACCCTCTCCAATGGAGAGTCACATTCTTTGCTTCATCAGATGTCAATGCTCTTATTTACAGTCAGGACCATCTTCACAGACTAATTGGTCAGCGGTGCTGCTTGGAGGTGCTGTACATGGCTTCCAGGGCTGGGTGACAAGATCTGTTACTACCTGAGTACTTTTAACATAAAAAGAAGCAAATACTTTTCAGTATTCTTGCATCAGATTACCCTGGACTTTGAAACAGTAGATACTTCAGATTTGGCATCCCCTGGAAAGTAAGCATACAAAAGGGGTGTGTGTCTTTTATAAATCATGCACAACAACAACAGTAACATTTGTTTCTTCTTTTACTTGCACAATTTGAGATGAACTTCACTGAGAGCAGTCAAATTGCTCTAGAAATCGGAACCAACATATGGTTCTAGAATTATTTTCTTCTTTTTTTGTTATTGTTTATGTCAAGAAAGACTTGTGTAAGTCAGGAAGGCTAGAACAGAAATAGGTGTGCTGTGGAAGCTGTAATTTTTAAAGTTTGTGATCCGCTAAGCTAAATTTTGTTTTTGCCATGTGAAACAGAACACTTTTAACAATTTTCATGCGAGCACATTTCAAGATAATGGCCATAGTTAATTTTAGTATAGTAATGTACTTCTCACCGGACTAGGAAGTGATTTAATTTTCTCCATTTTGTACAGTCAGAGGCCTGCTCCTATAACAGCATGTCATTGTTCTCTAATGTGAATTTTCAGGCTATGAGAACAGGTTTGCACTGGAAATGTTCACTGGTGTCTGAAGGATGCCTGGTGTCTTTCTAGCATTTTTTTTCCCCTTTCATTTACTACTTAGTAGGTTTTGGTGACCAGTAAGTTAAAAGGAAACAGGTATTTATTCAACTTTGGACAGAAGAAAAATGTTGACATTCTTCACATTCTAAGTGTAGAACACATACAGGTTTTTGGGATTAATCCAATCCAACTTCTCAAATGCCTAAGTTTCTGTTTGTCTGGAGAAATCTTTAGTCACAGGCAGCTGATATAATAGAACACCTAATCTATTAAAACCATTTCAGTTATAGGGTTTATTTGGTTTGGTTTGGATTTTCTTTTTTTTAACTCTGCTGAACCATGGCCAAAGAAATATCCTTTCAAGGATACAGAATTGTTAAAACATCATTTTCAACAGGCTTGGGATAGTTCTCAGGAGTATGCTTCAGCCAATCCTAAACTAACATGGATTATGATTAGAGGGATGGAACACCTTTCCTACAAAGACAGGCTGAGAGAGTTAGGGTTGTTCATCCTGGAGAAGAGAATGCTCCAGGGAGACCTTATTGCGGCCTTCAAGTACCTGAAGGGGGCCTACAAGAAGGCTGGGGAGGGACTTTTCACAAAGGCCTGTGGTGATAGGATGAGGGGTAATGGGTTCAAACTGGAAGAGTTTAGATTTGGAAAATCTAAGTTTTAGGTTTGATTTGGAAATTACTAAATTTATATTTAGTTTGGAAATTAAAAGGAAGTTCTTCACTCTAAGGATGGTGAGGCACTGGAAGAGGTTGCCCAGGTTGGAACAGGTTGTGGATGCTCCACCCCTGGAGATGTTCAAGGCCAGGTTGGATAGGGCCTTGAGCAACCTGGTCTAGTGGGAGGTGTCCCTGCCATGGCAGGGGGGTTGGAATTTGATGATCTTTGATGTCCATTCCAATCCAAACCATTCTATGACCTAGTTCCTCACCAAAGGCTGATTAGTCCTGGTAGGGTTCCCAGGTCTATGGCTAGATGTATTATACACTTTGTTGCCTATAGTTTATCTTGTTCAGAGTGATGAGGAATGGGCAAATTGGTGCATTTGAGATACCAAATATAACAGTATGTGGATAGTGTGCCCTTCTTTAATATTACAATAGTGAGGGGAGATCATGCTTTTTTTTAACTCAAGACTGGAGACACAAGAAAGTTGTGTGATTATTTCTATCACTGTCATGAAAGAAGGCAAACCCCATTTGACAGAGTTGTGATACAGACTGAGTTGAATAACCAAGGCAAGTCAGCCTGGTTGCACAGAACACACAAAATTATTATGGGTATATTCATGTATTAATAAAATATATTTAATATAGTGGAAAGAGAAGAAGAGGCATATGAGCAGATTCTGTACTCTGTATGTCCCAAGTTCTGCATGCATTGGCAACACAAAAAGTAATAATTCTACAAGTGAAACAAAAATTGTCATTTAGTGCATAAATAGTTTACAGATATTTTTCCCAATGACATGTGTAGAATGGGGCTGCAATCCCTCATCTCTCATTCCTCTGTGACAGAAGTGGATGTAAGTATTTTAGCCAAGAATATGTCATGAAAATTTTGTTTCTGCTTTTCATGGAGAACATAGGTACTCAGAGTAATTCAAGAAGCTTTTACTTTGACATTTCATGTTCTTGTAGAGTTAGACAACCTGCTGAACAGAATACAGAGATCTATCACAGAGTTTCCATAAACTTTTACATTCATATCCATTTTTCCAGGTGTAAATTGAATTTATGTTGTCCACAGGCCTTAGCTGATGTATATAAGGTGAATGTTGCCAGACACCAGTTCAGTCAGAGGATTCTCCTTTACTTCAAACATGATGTCACTTACATGAACTAATAAATCCCTCAGGAGCAGGAAAGTTAAATCGTATGTGAACAGTGTTTTACTCTGACATTTGAAAAATGCAACCTTTTGGCTTCCAAATAAAGTCTGATTCTACTGTTTTCATTACGCCTTAACTGATATAAAGCTTCCTTTGAAATGAGCAAGAGTCAGATACCCTGACAAAAGCTTTCATAGTTCTAATGTGAAATATGCAGCTGAAACATCATCCTCCAAGCATGATATTTTGTACAAAAGCAAATAATCTAGAAAGTGGCAGTTTCTGATGAAGATGATTTAGACATATGACTAGCTAAACCAGCTTCTCTTAATTTCCAGAAGCATAAGAAGAGTTTTCTATACAAGAGTAGTTCCACCTTTCTACAAGTGTATATCCTTCTATGTTTCTTGAATTGTAACTCATACTTACTGTTTGACATTTTTGGGGTTAAAAAAATACAGTAAAACCCCCCCAACTTCTATTTTTTTCCCTAATGTGTTTGAAAGAAGGCCTCTGGCTGAATTATTATAAATGAGTTTTTTTAAGCCCATTTTCTTTTTTTTTTTTTTCCCCCCCAGCTTTCAACCACGCATTTTAATGTTCAATGATCTGTATTGTTTATAATCTGACTGGGACTTAAGAATAATTTAAAGATAAGGGCCAATGTTGACACACAAGCAAATGTATGTAAGCCAACCACAAACATATTTTGTCTGGAAATAAGGTTCTTGACCATTAAAATTTTCTGATTCAATTTTCTAAAGACAACAGAAAAATATGGAAAAACTTAACAAATTTTAAGATAGAATTCTTAAAATTACAAGAGTTTGAAAATTGATAGATCAGGAAATCTCTTCTGGACTTTGATTATGATCAATAAATGCTTTTCCTACATACGATCCTGTAGGATTTTTTCACTAGTTATTAACCTGGTCACTTTCTGGATAACTGAAGTTATGAGGGATATGGCAGTGTATAATCTTGATGCAGGTAACAGACAGATCCATGAAGCACATTTCTTAATCAGAATCAAACTCCATCTTAAGATACAAACTGACCAAGTAAGAAATATATGTGTTTTCCAGGTAAACTGGAAGCCAGAGTTAGACAATCAGTTGTCATTGAGTGTTTTTCTCAATGCTATCATAAAACATGTCAGTTAGATGTAAGCAAGATGATATAAACTCTATGAGATCATAGACTTGGTCCAGCTCACCACGAAGCCAGTGAGAGATTTGGTCATTGACAATAAAAGAAAGGAGGGTAGGCTATGAAAGGCAAATGGATCCAAATGCTCTCTCTATACAGCAAGCACTGACTCAGCCTAAGTGAGGAGCTATGATTTTGTTTTGGTATAACAGAGAATGTGAATCAAACACCTTTCCCAGTTCTCAAACTCCTTTGGAAATACCATGAACAAGCAGATTTTAATTATTGTTCTCCTCTTGCACAGGCTGGAGAGGAAGGAGTGATTGAGTGTATGTACTTGTTACCAGAAAATGAAGGAAGGGGTTACTATGTATCCATGGAAGGAAGAAGTAAATTGTTCTGATCTGTAACTGTCAGTACAGAAGGGATGGGTTGACTTTAAGGTCTTGTTACAAAACCAAAATGCTGTATTTCTTGTTCAGCAATCACGCAGAGCCTAAGATCCAGTATCTCCAGTTCTTTTACGTTTTATTTTGAGAGGTGATGATAAAATAAATGGAAATGTTGAAAGACCCCTTGAGGAGAGAGAGATGAGTAGCCTGGCACATAGATTGGGATGTTTTTCTTTAAAAAAACCCCAACATTTTTGTTTGCATTTAAAAAAAAAAAAGGTAATTTGCAATATGTTACTCCAGTGAAAAATCTACTAGTATGGATTGGTCCTACCCATATCAACATGACTGTATGTACGCTTTTGTCCACCCAGTAATTGCATTAAAGAGAATCACTGTGCTTTGAATGATTCTTAAATTGCTATCATTGTGATTAGAGTCAATAACAAATTCCACACCTTCTATAATTAAAAAAAAATTAAAAGGCAGGACAGAAAACCAAACAAAACCCAGCACAAATGCGTCCTTACTTTGGTTTCTTGTATGAGGTGTAAAACTGTAGAGTCCCTACTATTTTTACTGCTAAATGCAGTATGTTCTTTGGTTTGTCTGATACCATGTTCTTTCTTCCTATGTTATTTATTTTGTAAAGTTTTCTTTGTTTTGTGGTGTTGGGGATATTTTGTCCTTTTAAAATTCTTATTATTGCCATTTCTGGCTAACTACAAAAATTTAAGCTTGATATTAAGTAGCAAATTTCAGATTAGGACCATGCTTGCCAGGATAGGGCACTTGAAGCAGCTTGTATAGCAAGATGCTTCACAATTCCCAACGTGATTTCATAATTCTCCATGTGATTATTCTCATGTCTTCAAGATGACTGAGCCAGCACAGTGTACATGAGTAGACACAGGAGTGAAGCAGACTCCACAGAGGGACAGCAGAATCTATTCTAAGGCAGGCTTCATCTCACCCATGTTTTGTTGTCTACAGCAGCATCAGCTACTCAAGGATCTTCATGTAGTTAAAGGAGTGGAAATAGGCACTTTAGTGGTGCTTTACTTATCTGATCTTGTGCAACTTCTACTTTAGGGTAACATGAATCTTATCCTAGATGACACTGAAAATCCTGACTAGCTCTCTGTCAACTGTAAAGGGAGACAGAAGTGACAAGTTCAAAGTTAGATGTCTATATTCAGATGAACTCTTCCTTGATTTGTGAGGGAGAAAGATGCTACCTTATTTTTTTTCCTTCCAGCCATTTACTTGTAATCCCATAGACTGCTGAGCAGCAGAGTGAATTATACAGCATTCAAGGTTTGAAATAAAACCAAGGTCAACCGAGCTGAACAAAAGACTAATGAACAAAAGATGCAGTTTTTCTAGGAAGAACAGATTCTCTGTATGAGTTGTCAAAATATCCCACAAGTGTGTCTATAAATGCTATAGGTACTTCCGAAGTCACCTGCATCATCAGACCTGCAGTTTCACAGATAGCTGGTTTGCAAGTGTGACTGAGGTATGTCCTGGAGCTGATGGTATCCTCTGTGCCTCTTTGTGCCCAAGGGGTTCATATTTTGTCAGACAGACTCTGAGCAGGCAGTCTACAGGCTGATGGAGAAGCAGCCATGTGGTGAAGAGCACCTAGAAAAGAGGTATGCTGTATTTACAGCTTTTCAGAATGGTACTGACATATCCTAAAACTCTTATACAGAATAGTCTCCACTAGAGGTAAAAGCAGCAAGCAACTAAATCACTAGCTGCTGTAAGATGGGTGAGTAGAGAATTCAGTGAGTAGAGAATTTCAATCTTTCCTTTGCATCTAAAATTCTCCTACGTTGGCAGGCATGTCTGTGGGTAGAACAACGAGACCTTACTTCATCATGAAGTTGGAAACACAGTAGGACTCAGTGCTTTTAAGACAGCAGCACTTATAATTAGATTGCATTCCTTTTGGTCCTTAAAGAGATTGCATTCTTTTCAGTTCTCAACATTTACCAGAGATTCAAGGTCTTTTTAAAGTGGAAATAAAATAACCTGCTCTTCGTCTTTCTTTTGCACAGAGTACAGCCATACAGGCTTCAACACATTTCAAGGTTTCTGACTGGGATACTGAAGATCTTTCACTGTTCAAAAGTGACAAGTGGTGCTATTAAATACCTCTCTGTACTCAAATTGTTTCTATGAAATGCAGAAAATTCTACAAGACAGCACTGCATCACTTTTGAACAATGAATGACAAAAATGTGTGTACTCTCTAAATTATGAACATTTCTACTACTACTTTTATCTAGTTCACCTATAGTTCTATCATATTTTCTTTATGGGTATCAAAAGGCATTAGTTTGTTAGCTACAGTCATCATGTTCCTTTGATTCCTTTTAAAGTACTTCTCACTTAGATTCTTCTGCCTTTTCCTCTTAGGCAGCGTTCCTGATGATTAAATCTTTCATACTCTCTGCCATCTCCATCAAAGTACTAATGGAGCACTTTCAGTTCACTTGCTCTGATAGAGCAACTTGCCCTGTAGGGTAAGAGGCAAAGCTTTTGCTGATTTATCTCTCTGGCTTTAAAAATTTGATTTTGGTCTCAGAGCCAAGGATCTTGTTTACAGTAGTTGGAACATGGGTGATTTTTGGACAGTGTGCATAGATTTCTGTGCTTGTTCTATACATAGGTATAATATTTACTTACCTCATTGGGAAGCTTAATTCGATATTTGTATGGTGCTCTGAAATCCTTAGAAGCTGTGGAGAATAAATTACTGTTCATTCATTACATGCCACATTGCAGTGAGTAACATATAGAAGTCTAAACATCTTTTATTACCAATGCATTTATAGCTAAAAACTCATGCACTATTGTAGTAGTAGGACTTTGGTCTACCTAATATGTCGTCTTTAAAATTTTTTATTGAAAAGTGAATAAGATCAAGAAGTACAAGTCTTTTATCAAATACATTTATTTTTTTCACGTCTGATACTTTCAAAATAGCTGAAAAGTATCTGAAAACTAAGGGATTTTTATGTGGCCATACCTCCATGACACCTTGTGCTTCATAAATATTGTGAAAAATATTTGTGCTTCAGGGGAAAAGGGACTTTTTCTTGGAAGATAAAGCTGGGCAACTGATACAACTTGGGTGGCCTCTTCCAAGTCTTGTTTTCTTAAGGATGATGACTATCTAGAATGTATTTTAATAATAAGCTTGTCATTCTATAATAGATATTTGTATTTTACTTTACATGCACATGACTTATAAAATACATAACATTATGTATTTGTTTGAGTGGGTGATACATACACATATATATACTCTGCTCTCCAAGAGATAATAGAACTGTATAGTGGGCTGGGACTGAAGCCTCTGACATGTAAATAAGGCAGCTTACTCTCAGGCTCCTTCACAGTTCTGTAATCTCTCATTTCAGGTGGCTTTTGGGGTTCTTTTAGAACCTCCATTCCTCAGTTAGGGAGCTTGCTGCTCTCCAAACTAGAGGAAATATGCACAAAGACTTTTTCACGTGACACCAAACTGGATGGCAAACTCAGAGTGCATTGAGGTGGTTGTTGTAAGAGTCATCACATAGAGGCTTATTGTCACCTCTCTTAGTTTCATGTTTGTACCAACAGTCCAGCTGTGCTTCTCCTACTGTTGTGTAGCAGAGTATGTGATAGTTCATTGCGTTGAACTATTGATTGCAGAAAAGACTTTAAAATCAGGTCTTTGATTAGGCAATAAACCCAGGCTGTTTTGCAATGTACAGATTAAAATCTAGAGATGTTAAAACCAGAACACGGCTCCTTATAAATTAAGCTGAAGTGGTCTTTATGAAAGGCCTCTGCACTATCAAATCTGATGAGAGGCATGTTATTAAGGGTGGTTGCAGATGCAGCATTCATACATCAGAGAGCTCTTCACATTGTGTACCTCCTATCTAGGCTTCCTATTTGCTTTTGGTACGTCAGTGCAGAAAGAACAGCACAAAAGATCATGGTGCAGCCCTTTAATTTGTACTTTTATTTCGTTCCCTTGTTACTACTACTCAATTTTTTCCTGATTCTATGGAAAAAGATAATTTCTTTCTCAGTCTCATCCTCACTTGCAAAATGGCTACCTAGATGTCAAGAGCAATCGCTTGTGCTCAACAATGTTTGTGTGTGCACTTATGATATACATGTGCCTATGATTTTATTATATGCTACTAACAGCCTGCTGACTGCTTCCCCTGGACAAACATCAGACTAACTCTGGTGAGACTACTTTGAGCAACAAATGAATAAGCCATCTCTTTTTCAGGATATAACTATTACAGCAAAGACTTTATATCAACATGACAATAAAATGGTGGTTTTCAGACCACCAGAGCAGCTAGCACCCAATCTCCTTAGTTCACCAAAACCCTATAGTGTCTATTTTTCTGTTTGAAGTAGTAGGAGGATTAGTGGCTTTAATGAAAACCTCCAACTGGTGAATGGGAACATTCTTCAAGGCATGTGACACAGTAGCTCCATTGTGAGCCATGCACAGGCTTGGATGGAGCTCTTGTGCAGCTCAGAAACACCACCAAAGCCCAAGCAGTTACTATGCCTGCATAGCCATCACAGGTGCCATCCTAAAGTTAATATAAAGCTCATCTAATGCTTTCAGTTTGAAAAAAAGTTGCCAGATTGCCAATCTTTGTACAGTTGGTGTTCTTAATGCCAGGCTGTCTTTATTAGAAATTAGAAAACTATCAGAAAGGCAAAAAAATATAAAAGGGAAACACAGGAGATACATAGGAAATTATCTAACAGGCAGGTGTGCAGACAGGCAAAACAATACATATTTACATATTTATCTTTTAAGTGTAATCCTATTCAGGTGGTAGGCAGAAGCTCCAGTCATGATTGACACCCTGCTCTGTATTAGGGATACTGTAGACACTTAATAAAAGGCAGTCCTGGAGTCATAATGGAGAATTACTGGAGCTTCACATATAACTGTAACACCAAGTGCCTTACCACAATCAACTACATGAACGAATTTATAACATGGTTCAAGAGGACTCTGGATACTCCTAATATTTAAAGATAGAGTAAGTGGTAGTATTTTAAAGTACTTTTATTGTCATGTATCCATATGCTATCTGTAGTAGGAGATGAAGAGAACTAAGGTTTATTAGTGTGGTAATTGAGACTGAATGATGTGAACAATATAACAGGGAGGCAAATATATATTTACTCAGAATGCTTAAATGCTTCAGTAACTTCAGTGCATTACTCTGCTAACCTCTTCCAATCTGTTAAATATGTATTGAGTAGATAATGAGGCTATATCCTTGGTAGTACAAATCATTTAACATAAACCAGTGGTTTAAAGCTACTGGTTGTGAATTACTCCCAAACCTTTACCAAACAAGTTTCCCAAGATGAGGGCTGTAGATCACTGTCAGTTTAAGGAAAGAAATCTTGTCAGATTATGCTGGCTCTTCCCTCTGTTTCCAGCTGCTAATTTGCATTAAAATATGACTAAAAATACATCAGTTCTTCCCTAGTATTACTTTGCCGTGGAAGTATTTACTGTATTCACCAAAGTGTTGCTATGTACTTGTTTTGCAAAAGCCTTCAAGTCACATGGAGCCTCCTCATACAGGCATAAATGATAATATAAGAAGAGCTGACAGACTCTTCTCTAGCATTTACCTTGCAGTCTGTGCATTAGTGAAAGGATGCTTTTTTTCCCCTACAAATAGCACAAGGAAGATTCATTTCAATTTCTTCTTCAAAGGTGACTAGAAATACTTCCAGCAAATCGCAATAGCTTTCGATAATATTACTGTAATTCACTTTGTGTGTCTTTTTTTTCAACATAGACCTCCTGTGCA
Source organism: Brachypteracias leptosomus (assembly GCA_013401335.1). Lineage (NCBI taxonomy): Eukaryota > Metazoa > Chordata > Aves > Coraciiformes > Brachypteraciidae > Brachypteracias > Brachypteracias leptosomus. The sequence goes on along the minus strand of VYZX01003485.1, from coordinate 104,740 downwards.
TCCATGAATTGCCAATGAAATAGTTGAAACTGAATTAAGAAAAGACTATTTCACACAGTATTTTTAATCTATGTTTAAAGGTATTATTTAAATACATTCTCTGTAAAATCTGTTGCATGGGTTGATACTTAAATACAGTGCAAGTTTAATGTAGATGCTTGGAAGATAATTAACATCTTCAGTGTTATTTTATACATTTATGAGATGCACAGTGTCTGTCTCTTTGTACAGACAGGACTTTCTCAGATGTCACAGGTGTAAATATAAGGGATAAAATCCTATTCCCATTTGATTCAACAGCAAAACTCTCTCTGGTTTCAGTAGTGCTAAGATTCCACCTTACCCATCCAAAGCATGCAAAACAAGACTAGGATCTAGAAAATACCATTTAATGTATTTTCCATTTTGCAAAATATATGTAGCAATACAAATTATTATTGCTATTGATAATAGCAGTATATAACATTACTAAGAGAGAAGGCGCCTATATAATCTAACAAAAATAAACAAACTGAGAGAAAAAAAACTTTAAAGGTTACGGAGTCAAAAACTCTGGTCTTTATTTCAGAATGAAATAGAAATAGATTCATCAAAGGGTCAGTCTTTCAAGGACTTAACCCACATTTTAAAAACTGTCTACATATTTTTCAGTGAAATTTTCTCAGGCGATGAATTTGGTGAAATCCTCAAATGACCACTGTATTCAGATGGCTGTTACTGACCCCATCCCCTACTTCTTGTGCAAAGAAAATCTCACCCTGTGTGTTTCATGCACAATGACATGCAAGATCCAGCTGAGCTTTCAATTGGGCTGCTCGCATTAGTAGCAGCCACAGGTTTCTCTATATAAGCTCCCTAAAACAGGTAGTATCTTAAAATAGGTATGTTCATGGATACATAATTCCAGCTTGGAAGAAACAAATAATGAAATAGAAGCCATATTAAAATTATTTGTCTCAGTGATTCTCAAGTGTTGTTTCATTTTTTCATTAATAGGCTTAAAGGATAGTAGGATGCAAAATTCTTTTGCAATATAAACCCCATCCAAATAAATTAACAGGCAGTAATTAAATGAGAGGAGAGAAATATACTTAAGGTGGGGTTCAAGGACAAACTTGGAAGAAAGACATGAATGTGTAGAAGAATACTGTGTCTTGGAGGAGACTATTTTGGACTGCTCAAGTGGATGAGCAGTAATTAAATTATGTTTGTAAATAAATAGATTCTGACATTTCTTCAAGGAGCATTAAACTGGAAATGAGCTCAAAATAAGACTGGTGATTAGTGTAAAACAGTTGCATTTCTGACAGGTAACCATTTCTGTTTGGTTGGTTTAGTCATGATGCAGAATAAGAATGGAATTCAGTTCTATTTGCATGACTATAAAATGCAGATTCAAATCTAGTATATGTCTGAGACATATGGCATGATTTTTTATTTGTTTTGATTGCCAAAATTTTTCATTATGCAGTGTAAATTTATAAAGACCAAGATATCCCAAAAGAAATTTCTAAGTGTAGATGCTGTCTTGAGCACATGTTTAGACTACAGAAGATGTAGAAGCATGAAGCTGAAGACTTCTGAGCATCTCCAAGTTCTTTTGAGGTCTGTATGGATGAGAGTTTGGAGTCATAATTTTTAATAGTGACAAACTGAGCATTTTGAGAGTTTAACATTCCTTTTTTTAAAAGAACCTTTGTAATGAAGCATGTAAGAAAGAATCTGAACCATATTTTGCTATAATTACCTACATTCTCATTTCCCATTTTTTGTTTGTTTTAGTACAACTACAACAACAAAATGCTGGTCAAGCCAAAATGCATTCACTTCAAACTATAATGCTATATTTTTAGCTTCATGAAGCAAGAAGAAGATAATGACTCTTCTCTGCCAATGCACCCTTATCTTCTTTTTTAGCTACATTAGGAAGGTTAGAAAATACTTTCTTTTCTTACATTTCTAGAAAATAAGTATTTTCTTCAGGTCTTTACAGCTTCTCACAGGCAGATGATCATAGTTTTCATGTGCCCTCTTTCTCCCTCAGAGAAAGACTCATGTTCATAGACAGTCCCAGTAGAAAAACCCCATGATGTTCTTAACCCAAGACTTCCCTCAGTAATAGAACAACTCGTTATATGGCATTTAATTCTATGCATATAATCATAAAGTCTTGTTTGGGCATAATTTGAAATACATTGCATCTATCTTTCTGTGCGAAGTCCTCGTATTTACCATCCTACAGACTTGGATGGAAATTCTGCTATGGATAATTTTTAGAGCTCTGCCATGCAAGGGGTCCTTGGCAACCAAAAATATAAAAGGAAGAAACTGTTAAAATGGCAGTTTGCTAGGAAAAAGCATGGCTTTTACTTTCCAATATTAATTCAGAAGTTTCAGGTTCTTTTTCAGCTTGGCTCATTTTCTTTAGTGGCCCCAGCTGATCACTTTATTGGATGCCATTTCGTCCCACCAGTATTTGAAGTTCTTAATTATCCTTTCTAGCTTTCTGACATTGTGTTTTTCTTCTTGACATTCACATACTGTAAATATAGCTCTGTCCAGGATGAATTCTGTTTAGCAGACAATGCTTGACAGCCCTAGTAAATTCAGAATGATCTATTCATTCATCAATACGTGTGTATAATTTCCATTAAGCTCAATAAAATTTGTGTATAGCTGTAATGACTGGAATCTTTTACCACCTTAGTGCCTTCCTAATTGCCAGGGAGATTTCACCAGTAGACTGAGGCATGTAGTGGGTCTGTCTGAGCTGATTTTCCCCATACAGTCTTCATGCTGCAGTACTGGAAGCCAGAGGGTGTTGATAACGCACACCCATGTTATGACTATCACAGCACCAAAGGTACAGGGAGGGGCAAGATCTGGGAGGGGATACAACCTGGACAGCCGACCCGAGCTGACCAATAGGATATTCCATACCATATGACGTCAGCTCAACTATAAAAGAAGGAGGACAGGGGGGATTCGGGGGAAGATGTTTGTCCTCCGAGCAACCGGTACGTGTTCTGGAGCCCTGCTGCCCAGGACAGGCCCGACACCGCCTGCGGATGGGAAGTAGAGAGTAACGGCTTTGCTGCTTTTGCTTCGCGCGCGCGCGACCTTGCTTTCTCTGCTGTTTATTAAACTGCTTCTTATCATAACCCACGGGTTTTCCTTTTCCATCTTACTCTCTCCCCGCTTGCCTTGCTGACGGAGGTTTGGGAGTGGGGGGGAAGTGATAGAGGGACTAGGGGTGGGCACCAGGTACCCAGCCAAGGTAAACTCACCACAGGCACCTCCCCAGCTTTTAAGGCTCTAGAAGCATTGATTTGAAAACTACAGAAGGATTAATTTTCTTTACGTGAGTAGCTTTGCTGGAAGATTCTCCTTCTGCACATCTTGGCCAATGTGTCTGTCCCGGTCTGCTAAGACACTTTCCAAACCTATAGTGTGTGGAATATAGGTCTCTGTTGACCCAAGTTGCAGGCACTTGCCAGTTGCAGGACAGGGGTGGTAAAGCTTGCAGTTGCCCTGCTCAGACTGCTGGGGTGTCTCACTGCTTCGAAATGTCCTCATATTTGCACTCTGGAATGAAAAGGTTAGGAGGAAGAGTAGTAGAGAGAAGTATCTAATAACTTCATATTGTGCCCTAACAAAATTTGACCGTGTTTTCATTTCAAAGATTAATATATTCAACTTGCTTTTGTTGAATCATGTAAAGTAATATTTCAAAACATCCTCTGGAAAAAAAAAAAAGAGTTTATATATGACGGTTATGATGGTTAGCTTATTTTATAGGACTAAAAAATGCCTGAAGAAGATCTTTGTAATGATTTTTGTGTGACAGAATCAGTCAAAGTTAATGATTTTGGAGGCCTCTGTTGTGGTTATATTAAAAATAATTGCACTACCCTTGCACAATTCATTGCTTTTGCTATGTAGTTTAAGTATTTTATGTAGTTTTTAAGGACCAATCCTATTCCGAGGTGGGGAAAAATGCAATAATCGGTGCCATTTCTTCTGTCTCAAACCGCAAGGAAACTTTCTACTATCACCATTATTGAGATAGTCATCAACCAACCTGATGAATCTTCCTGGCTTGAATTACTTGTCTTATCCTTTATTTTCTAAATGTGTGCCTGCTTGTGAGCAATTTGAGTATGCTTTTGAAAACCTTGATTAGCGTACACTAAAGAAATGTGAAGTTTGAATAACTCAAGTCAGATTTTTGTCCAGTGAAGGATGTCATGGGAGATATGTAAGTATATATGCATAGAAATACAAACAGACGATGTGCAAGTATATTGCTTTTGTTGTGCTTGTTGGAAGGACCTTAAGAAGCAGAAATTTAGTTTGCAGAATGGTCTGCTGAGTTTATAAATACTCAGAGAAGCTGTTTATTACGTATTCAGGTGAATAATAAAGGCCAATGAATACTGTAAGGGTTGCAAGATGAAAGGGTCTCAGAATGAAAGCAGTAGGATTTTTTGCATGTCATAGTCAGAAGTTTTACTTTTTTCTGTGAATATATGCGGTTTCTGACAGTATATCAACACTATCGCTTCTGCTGTAGCTAAAGAAAATGTAGGTTTCAAAATTTGAAAAATTGTGGAATATAGAGTAGGAAGAGAATAGAAGATGTTAGGAAGAAAGGAGTTATGGAAAAAGGCTATTTTGAAGTACTTTAATGGCACTAATATTTGGTTAATTCCCCAAAACCTCACATATTCTAATGATTACTAAACATCAAAAAGTGTCTTTGGGTATAAGGAATAGGGATAACATGGCAGAGGGCTCGGGTGATGCAGGGAAGAAGTAACAAAGTCTCTTTCATACTTACCTCAGAAACAGAGGTAAGTATAATAACACTTAGCATTCATAGTGCACTTTTTCCTTCCACATTTGCTACAGACATATTGGCATTACTTCTATGAAAGCATTTAAAATATGAATGTATTAATACTCAATATGGATAAGGCGAGAGAAGGAGGACAAGATTACAGAACACTTTTTCCCAGGCCTGGCACTTAAGCTTTGTCCTGTGCTGTACTCAAACCTCTAGGCCACAGCTCTCCTGGAATATCAAATATTATGTGTGGATGAGTTTTCAAAGTCACCTAAATGGTAGGGACTGTACTCCCTGTGAAAGGCAATAGGACTGAGGATCCTAATATCCCAAGACCTTTCTGAAAATCTCATCTTACATACAATCTTAACCACTTCATCACACTCACTGAATAACAGCAGATACTTGTTAACAGCATCTGTATTAGTCACTGAAAATAATTTATCCTTGCTTTGCGGCTCCTCTAAAGAGATTATACCTCTCCATTTCTCAGCCTTCTCTATATAATACCTGAGAAATAATTGTTTTCATTTTTCTTTGCCTCATTGATTGTAGAATAAATAGTCCATAACTCCCCACCTTCATTATCCTACCGTATCAGGTGAGCAATAACTTTGGGTTGAGTCTGTTTAAGGGCAATGGTAGGAGAGATGGAGAGGGATGGAAGAGCAGTCAGACTCTTGAAATCCCTACACCATAAGGCTAGGATATGGCCAGATTGTCTCAGTCATCTCTTATAGGTGAAAACCGTAATGATACTTTAATGCAGCTTGCTTCCTGGCTCGCCCTCGGAGTGAGAATTAATTACCGAATGAAAACATCTGCATTAGCGGCTCCTGCATCCCCAGCGCTCTGCGGGCGGGATGGTGCTTCCCCCCCCACCCCCCCAGAACTAGGACCGCTCGGAGGACTTGCCTGCTGGCCGCCTGGCTCGGATCCCGGCAGGCTGGAGCTCGGGGAGCCGCTACCATCTGGGTGTGCGGGGGAGCGGCGGGAAGGGAGGCCGGAGCCGGCGGCGGGGGCTGCCGCTGCGCCCCGGGGGCGGGCAGGGGCAGCGGGCGGCCCCGCACCCAGACTCCTTGCCCGGCGTCAGTACCGCGGACAGCGGCACCACCGCCGCTCCTGCAGGAACGGGCCCGGCCCCGGCCCCAGGCCCTGGCCCAGCCCCGGTCCCTGGCCCAGCCCCAGCCCCCCGCCCAGTCCCGAGCTCGGCCCTGGCTCTGGTCCCCGGCCTCGTTCCCTGGCTGCGGTCCCCCGGCTCTGGCTCTGTACCAGGCAAGTGAGGACAAGCAGGGTCCTGGAGGCCGGAGGGGCGCAGAGGAAGAGGGAGGAGCTGGAGGAAGCGGAGGGAAGGGGAGGGGAGCACTAAGGGAGCGGATTTTCCCTTCTGGTGGTTTTTTTTCCTTTTGGCGGGGAGGAGGTTGCTGCTGCCGGTGGCAGCGTTTCCTCCTGCTGGAAGATGATGAATACACGAGAGAGGTTGTGAGCCTGCTTCTCTGCCGCGGGAGTGTCTCTCCCTCCCTCTCTCCCTCTCCTCTCTCCCTGCTCCTCTGCGAGTGTGTGTTTGGCTCCCTGGCTGTGTGTGCGCGTACACTGTGTATATATATCCGAGCTGGGAGGTTACTGCGAGCTTCTCTCAGCAGCGCTGCTCTGAGCAGGAGGAAGGGCTCAGCTGCAGTGGTAGCATCAACAGCAGCTTTAGCAGCACCAACAGCTTTTTCCGCCTTTCTCCCCTCCCGTCATCTCCACCTCCCTTTCCCTCCCTCCCCCCACGTCTTTTTTAGGGGATTGCTTTTCTAATTTTTCTTTTTGTCTTCTACAGTTCTTGTTATTTGATACTTCGTGGGGGTTTTTTGTTTTCTTTTTTTTTCCTCTGAGAAGGAGGAACAGACACACACAAACACAGAGAAATAAGGGAAAGAAAAGTACCGGGACTTATCCTGCTACTGCAAACCCAGAGATAGAAGAAGAGGGGGTTGGCTTCTACCCCAAGGTAAAGCCCTGCCCCCTTTACCTCCTCGCCACCTCCTCCAAGAAAGAGAAGGAGAGAGAGAGAGAAGGGGCCAAAGTGGAGAAAAGCAGGTCTTCTGCGGCTGGCATTTGGAGTACAGGGAGCCAGGAAGTGAAGGATGGTTGTGGTTACCCGAGCTGGCTGCAGGGCAGCTCTCTTCCTCTGGATTTTCAGCAGCATTAGCTGCAGAGCCAGGACTGCTCTGCCTGCATCTCGTAAGTACCCTTTTTTAAGAAGCATGCACAATTTCGGCTCTGCAATAAGCCAGAGGGGAATTCCCACAACTCTGGGAGGTTATTTTTTTCTCTCTGCTGGTAATTCTGGTGTTTGATTTTCTGTGTATTTGCATGTGTATGTGTGCACTGAGGTTTTATACTGTTCGCAGTGCTCCTCATCAGATCTTCCTTACTGTAGATGATTTCAGTGGGAGCTGTTGTGGAAAGTTGAAAAACCTGCTTTATGATGTAGTCTTGGTTCTGCAATGGAGCCAGAGGGGCAAAGCTGTGCAAAGTTTAGGAGTGTTTTCTGCTTGTTTGGTTGTCTTGGTTTGGTTTGGTTTGGGTTTTTTCCCCACCTTCCTCAGAAGGTATGCAATTTGCATTTGGAAGTACTTCACTTTCCCAGTTATGTGAGGGAAAAGAGGAGATGTGAGCTATTGCCATAACTAGTGTTTTATCAGAAAGTATCAAGAGGAAATTTTGTCTTATTTGAAGGAGAAAGAATGGTGGTGAGTTGATGAGAGGGAACTGAGCCAGGACAGCTTTTCTGGAGAGTGAAGTTTTGCTTCCCATAATAAAATGAGCAAAGGTATTTTAGAGGAGACCAGCAATTGCCCCCTAGGGAGGCAGAAATAGTACAGAAATGATTAAGCGTCTGCTGAAATGCTGAACTTCAGACCGGAGGAGTGCAGAGCAACTATACAGGACCCAATTCTGCTCTCAGTGTAAAAATGACAGCATACTCATTGATTTCAATGAGTGTTAGATCAAATCTGTAACACTGCGCTGAACTGTAGTTTCCAGCAAAACATTTGCGGGTAGATGTCAGTGTTAAGTATGTAGTTGTTTCTCTTTAGACCATGTAAAGCATTTGCCATTTGCAAAGTATTTTTGAACTGCATACTGATATGAAGCAGTGCATTTTTATAGAATCATCAAAAATAGACACTACTGTTGACTTCCTCTGCTGTTTATAGAGGAAAGAAATGTCTTGAGATGTTACAGATAGATGTGTTGGGATTGTGTGTTATGTGAACGGTGGTTGATTCTATTGACCAAGCAGGGAATTGTCTTAGGATGTAATGTATATACTGCATAGACATCTATGTGAATCATTGTATTAATTCATTTGTTTCCTTGGGGGCAGGAACAAACAATGCAGTGATTAGGGAACTGGAGCCCTGCTATACTTTCTGTTATCACCTGGTACCTTTTGCAAAATAATGTTATTGTTCCAGGATTTGCTTAGACATTTATTTGCATGTCAATAGAAAATGTACATCAGTGTCTGCATTGTATCCAGATGTCTCAGAGGCTGTAGGATGTCCAGTTATTTTTCTACCTTTGATTTAGGAGAAATATTGATTCGGAGGTTTCCTGCTTAGTTTTGACTGGCTATCTAATCTTCCTTCTGAATATTATTTTTTCATGGTCTCAGGCTCTCAGGCTCTGCATACCAGGAATATGAAGGGGGAAAAAAAAATATAATGTAGCTAATCAGAAATCTGTTCTTGGAAAGCAAAGTTCCCTGTACTGCTTTTCTATAGAAGGATTTCTGAGGGGGTTGTTTGTCATTCAGTAACTAATGGCTGTAATTTAACATGAAAATGACCTACAATAGGTTATCTGATTACCCAACAAGTAAATCTTTAACTTTAGAAAGAAGTTAGTTGAGAAGTTAATGGTTGTAGTAACATCACTATAAACAGAAATGCCATGAATAAAGGATATATATAATCCTAATTAGAATTTACTCATATACATTCCCCTTTTAACAATTTTGTCTTCAGATATTCAAAGATTTCTTAATTCACATTCCAAGAGCTTATGCACTACACTCCTTCTGTAGTGTATAGCATTTCATTTCTGACTCACTTCTGAAAGTGAAATGGAGCTAGGTTTATTTACTGGAAACAGAAATATAGCTATAAGTGCACGTCAGCCTTAAAATTACAGAAGGAGTGCTCACATTGCAGTACATGCTTAAAATTCTTGTAAAGACCTACGGGTGCTTGGGAAGTGGTACCACAGTAGGAAGGAACTCAAGTGCTGTGTCACAGTGTTTTGGTGCACCACTTAACTGGTTATTCCGCTGCACACTTTGGTATACAAACTGGTCACTGTACTGTTTTTCCTGGGATTTTTTTTTGTCACATTCTAGGTTACTGATTGTGAATAGTATTGTAAAATTTTGTTCTCCTTTGACAAGAGAATGCACTTAGACTTTTATATCTTTTTTTTTTTTTTCTTATCAGTTGATTTTGAACACCATATTGGAAATACTTTTGGAGGAATTAAAAATTGTGTGAAATGCAACTTTGATGTAAAACTGATTTCCAGCCAAATTTTATTTTCTCCTACATAGCTACTTTATGTTTTGACTTTGAAATAATTAACAACAGCAAATTCATTCTTTAGAATATTTTTAGGAAGTATGCAAGATTCATGGTGTATAGTAAATTATGAATCCCTATGTATGAGCTTCCTATTCAGTATTTTCTTATAGTCTGTTTGTGCTGACATAGAAAGATATAGCTTTTAGAAAGAACAGAATTAGATGTCACTTATGTGAATATATTGCATCTCAAATGTTTTACTTTTCAAAGTCACTAAATCCATCTCTGTCATTAAAATGATGTCTCTCGTGTCTCTCAGTAATACTGATTCAGAAGTGATCATGTTGAAAGCTTTGAATCTTAAGATGAAGTGGCTGTTGAAAGCACATCTTGTACTACAATAAACATACACCATGATACTGTATCTCACACACTAATACTCAGATTTTACTGTAAATTTTATTCATAGTCATGTTTTTCATACCTTAGCGATAAATTATATATATTCCTTGCAATTTATTTTTTTTTAAATAAGCATAGAGGGATCAAAACATTCTCAACTTCTGGAATCAAGGCTAATGAACAGCTCAACCAGGAGAGGTCATCACAAGATAAAAAGTAACATAGAAAATACAAATTTAGTGCTTTATACTCTTTTACATGGCTGAAAGATGGTATGATAAGAATACGACTATGGGTGGACTAACTTTCACTTGTATTCTTGTTAAAAAACATACAGAGCAGCAACCTTGTCTTCTTAATGAGAATGTTAAAGGGATTAATCACAAGATCATCTGCTTCTCTATGAAAGCAACTCAGTTTAAAAGTACTTTTCTTTCACAGATATAGGTTTTATTTTTGATTGTGTCTGTTTATGTGCAGTGCAAGCCTGATTACGACAGAGTATTAAAACTTCTAGCAGTGATACTGTTCATGCTTTTGCAGTAGGTCCCATACCGCTGCTGAAGTTGAAGTTTAACCCCATTTTACAATAATTGATGCAGAAATCAAATGAGGGCAGTATATTAGATCATTAAGATTTGCATGTAAGGAAAAATACACATCTTTTATCTTTGACTGCATGGCACCCAGGCTTTCCTTAATAGCTGGGGTAAGACAGAAGAGTGTTAGAAGAGTGTAATGTCCCTTTTGAAAGAGCAAGGCATTGTACAAAAAAATTCTTTTCAGGAGTTCTGGACTACAGAATCTATACTTTTTGTTCTTCATGGTGCTTGAATGTTGGGTATCTGATGATGTCATGTATTCTATTAGACTTACATTCAGGAATTGTTCTTTTCTGGGTAATTTTTCAGACAGAATGGTATTTTGTCAAATCTGATCAATTCAGTTGTGCTTCTGTTATATCTGATTAAGCCTTCTTAGTTTAGGTTCTGTTGTCTGGATGCAAATTCAGAGATCCCGCAGAATTTAGTTTCATGTATACCAAAACATTTTCATATAGATTTAATGTTTAATCATTTTTCTTACCCCTAGGTATCAAAGCACTTACAAATATGTTAAACTTTTAAAGTGAGGGTGTAAGTTTCCTTCAAAACCATTGGATTTCATAACATTAAACTTATGTTTTCTTTTTTCTTTTCTTTTAGAATGCTTTAGCTATAAATTAGACCAAAATTTACATGCATCATCATACAATAGTACTGTTATTTAAGGTGGTATACATCACTATATAATACAATTAACATTAAATAAGCAAACAACAGTTTGTTAATTGGTTATTATTTAAAAATATTGAACTGAGTTTCTCAGGGTGACTTTTTAAATGAATATATTTTTCCTAGAACAATACGTTACCTTACATGTGAACGAAACAGTAATAAATAGTCTGCTATCATTCCTGAACTGGTGACAGCAAATTGATTGGTGTTGAAAAGCCAAAGTTTCAAAGAGTCCTTAACTTCTGTATGCAACATTGCACACAGCCTGATGGCAGACATTTGTCTATATACAGAACGTCTGATTCAAAGTTTGATGTGGTCAGTGGACATCGAATCAATTACAAATGTCATTGAATCGATGTTTTGAAAACTGTTTTGTGCTTGGGTTCTTTTTGCTTTGCTTTTGGTTTTAGTTAATTTATTTTTTTAAACTCTGGGGCAATAATATGGAATAAGACCCAAAAAGTGCTTCAGTAAATGGTCCAGTCTGCAAGAAAGTTTGAAAGTGAAGTTAAAGACTATGAGTTGAAAACTTGTCTTTGCAAACATTGACTGTTTCTTTTGCAATGAGATGAGAAATATTTTCTGATTATCTCTCTTTTTTTTTTTAGTCAGGTACTTCAACACATTTGAAAGTTTATTTCACTTGATGCAGCTGTGACAAGAAATACTTCATATATATAAGATATTAATCAGACATTAGAAACTGTGGATCTACTTGGATAACTCACATCACTATGGAACTGTGACAGACAGTAGATCTTTCTACAGAAGTTCTTTAGGAATTTCAACATGGATTTCTAAATCTTATAAAGCACCAGATCTCATGTTCAATGAGATGTTCAATGAAATGTTTAAGACTTTGTAATACTCTTAATGCTTTGGGCAATAACAAACTTTGCACAAACTGTGGGGGTTTTCTATATTTTCTTTTTCCACATGTGCAGAAGCTGATCTGCCTCCAAGAAATTTGACTTACTAGACTCAAACATAAAATAACTAGTTAAATCTTGAGATGTGCCAGTGCCCGTGTCTGTATTTCCAAAATTCCAATCATACTCAGTCTACAAAAGTACATGGACTTGCAAATGTGTTTCTGGTCACTTTAGATAGAAAATGTTAGAGAAGCAATATCAGTCTTCTTCATCTGATGAAACTCTGAGTGACTTTTTTACTTTGTTAGTCTTCAAAATTTTAAAGAATAAATTTAAAATTATAATAGTGCTGAAAAAGAGGTAATTTGATCAGGGCATGATTTCCAAAATCCAAATGAACCTTCTTTGAAAGATAGGAAGATCTGTGGGACAAAGAGTGCAGTCTGGTAGCTTGAGTCTTCTCCCACTGAAGAAAATAGAGGTTGTGCCACTTATTTTAAGAACTTTGTGGTTACATTTTTTTGTCAGTGAGAAGTTCATGATTCAGTCCATTGGTATGAGATACTAGGAATGATTAAAAGGTTCTTCAGACTTCAGCCTTTGAACTACCATTGATTTTATCTGTGTTACACTTCATTTATTCAACTATTTTATTGGCATTGCATAGGTAGTAATCAGAGACCACCAACTAATTGCAGAACATGTTAAATCTCTAAATTTGGCAGTGTAGGAAATTGTGGTAATCAGTAATCAATTTTGAGTCACTTGCAGTTCCAGCTTTGAGGATGTCATAGATATAATAAAAGCATTCCCAAGACTGATGTTTGACATTTACAGGGAACTCGAGCACATCTAGGTTTTGATAGCTCTGCAGTGTTACAAGAAACTTTACAAAGTTGAGACCTTTCCTGCCTGAGAAATTGTCTCAGTATTCATACACTGCTATAGTAGCCGACCATTTCCTATTTATTCCTTAAGCTTGAACAACTGTTAATTCAGAGCAGAAGAGGATATTGACATTCACATTTACCCCTTTCCTCTGCCCAAAGAACTCTATAGATATGTTTTGGCTTTGCAGTCTCCTATAGAGGTGGTTCTTTCAGACATTTAACTTAAGTGGTCATGCTAAGCCCACTGAGAGACTGAAAGATTTATTTACACATACAGTTCATAATTTGATATTAATATTTATCAACATTTAAAATATTTATCAAATATTTTGTTTTCATCTGTGTACACACTCCAAAAATATGTTTTGAAGAAATCAATGACCAAGATTCACTCAACCTAGCTAGGAACTTTGTTGCTGGTTTTGCATTTGTATTGGTAAAAGCTCAGGTTGAATTACAACTTTAAATGCATAAATAACATAAGCAGCTAAAAATACTTTCTACTAGCCAGGGAGCATTTGAACTGTTCTAGCCAAAGGTTTTTACATCCCACAAAGGAATGTGATATTTTAGAATGAACCCTTACTCTTTTTTTCTTTAGAATATTTGAAGTCTCTGCTTAAAGGGAAAGTAACATTTTCTTCATTTTAATGACCTCTTTAGAGATCTCTCTAAATATAACGTAAACATTCTGTTTGATTCTGTAAAACTGCTATATCGTTTAATATTTTGTAACCTTTGCTCAGGGAAATCAGCCATGCACAAGCCACATTTCTCTGTTTCTACAATGTAAGAATTACCAGCCTATAAGCACTTTTTGGATTAAGTCTGGAGCTCTGCCACTGTCCACTGTTTTATAACCCAAATGGTGATAAAGCCTTGGCTATGCTTCTGATTGATTGCTCAATCAGCTTCATACTTAAACTGATATTTATTGTGAAGCCAATGAAAACCTGAAATTTAGAGGGGAGGAATACAGAATCAGCTGAGCAGATGAGCTGAGGAGGATCCATTTCCAGAAGGGGTAGCAGAAAGTCAGTGATGGAAGATTTGCCAGAGAAGATAAGGAAAAATTGCTGCCATAACAAATGGAAGCTTAAAAGTATATGGGCCTAATGAAGTGGGATGCAGCATAAGAGACAAAGGAATTGCAATATATTTTAGGTTTTCATGTCTTACATACTAGGTTTAAATGTCATTCATTTATAGTTCTTGAAATGCAGTTAACTTGAGATTAGATTTTACTCCCAGTTGCAATTATGGGAATAGTAGCAAGACTATGGTTGGGGAAAGCCCTATGTATTAAAATCAAAACAAACAAGAAAACAAAAATCTTTAATTTACAACCTGTTGACCCAGTTTTCAAACACGGATGCCTTACTAAGATCTCTAGACTCTGCCCAGCTTGTCAATGAGACATAGAAAGGGCTTGTACATGATGTTTGATTTTCCCTGAATATAGATAAAAATTCAAATATCTTTCAAAAGATGTGGAAAAATAAAAAAAAAAAAAGGGAAATAAATAAATTAATTTAAAAACATGATTAAAAATGAAAACTAATAGCCTCTCGCCATTGTTCCAGACTATAAAAAAGTAGGGTGGTGCTGAAGAGAGGTTGTCTCCCATACAATGACAGTAACATGTCTTCTTTCTGCTGAGGACTGGAGTAGAGGGAGTAGCTCGCCCTGGCTACAGCATTAGCATTGCATTAGGAGAGAGAGCTTCTGTGGGAAATGGAGTCAGAAGCGTGTCCTGCACAGGGCAGGCTCTGCTGGCTGCTGCTCCCAAGCTTCAGCAAGCTGTATCCTCTAATGTGCTTTCCTTCGGTTTTACATCCAAAAAAATTATGCTACTGGGCATGCTGTCAGTTATATGATGAATGTCCTACCTGCTGCTTGCCTGGTACGGACAAACTGTTAGAAATGATAGCAGAATTCCCTATAGATAAGAGATGGTATCCATTACAGTTCCAACCTTCCAAAAACACATACCACCAGACTACACACCCATTTGCTTCTGCTCCTAATTTATTTGCCATTTCTCACATACCTCCTTTCTCATTTTATTAGTCAACTTACTCTTCTCTGTGCTCTCTCCCCACTCTTTCCTCCAGCGATAAACTGACTCCACCGACTTCTCTTGGATTTTCATTGATTCATCCCCATATCGAGTAATTTTCTGAGCCTGAAACTAAGGGAGATTGTCTTCATTGATTCCTGATTAATTCATCCGTATGTAAAAGCTAGGTACACAGGTAATAACTCAATTGAAATTCCTTCACCACTTAATTGCTATGCCATAATCCTGGTATGTTAAATCAGACAATCAGATATTATGAATGAAGTTAGGATTCACTTTCTCCAAAAACAATAATTAGAATATCATTATAAGGAATACTTTCATTAACTCTGCTTATAATTATGCACAAAATGCACTTTCAGGCTTTAGGTCAGTACAGTGCATATATGTTATACATATGGAAAAAATTGCATCAAAAGAATACTGTAAGTGAAACATGGTCCCAAACTTAAATAATTATAGCTTATAAAGCCAAAATGGATCACTGAAGCCAGCTATGGTGATATGGTAGGTTGTGTTACTGCCTTCATCTGCTTTACACATCATAGAATCAATAACCCACCAAATCGTGTGGGTTGGAAGGGACCGTTAAAGATCCTCTAGTCCAACGGCCCTGCCGTGGGCAAGGGCATCTTCCACTAAACCTGGCCTTGAACACTTCCAGGGAGTGGACATTCACAACTTCCCTGAGCAACCTGTTCCAGAATTTTTTCCTTCTGTCTAGTCTGAATCACCTTCTTTCAGTTTAAAATCATTACCTCCATCCTATCACTACACATGCTGTAAAAAGTCTTCCTCCGTCTTTCTTGTACGCCTCCGTTACATGTGGAAAGGCCACAATAAGGTCTCCCCGGAGTCCTCCTTTCTCCAGGATAAAACCCCCTCAACTCACTCAGCCTTTCTTTATGAAATGAAGAAGCCCTCTGACCATTTTCTCCTCTGGACTCACTCTAACAGGTCTATGCCTTTCTTGTGCTGTGGGTCCCAGAGCTGGATGCAGTACTCCAGGTAAATGCAATTGCCACTGAAAACTTCAGGAAAAAAGATTGTTCAGTAGGTCAGGCTTCTCCATGTCAGTTGTCACCAAATGCCCTGTCTCATTTATCAGGGGGATACAGTTTCTTTTGTCTTCTTTTTCTGACTATTGTACCTGTCAACCTTTGGTCACATTTCTTCCCGGCATTGAGTGTCTCAGTCTGGAACTATGTTCTTTTTTCTAGGTTTATGACTTTATACATGACCACGTTAAAATGCCTAATAATTCCTTTTACCAGCTGACCCAGATGTCCCAAGCTTGTGACATGTAAATTTCAATTTCAAGTCATCTTCAGCTTCAAAGTGTAGGCACTTTTCTGCAGTTCAAATAATAAAGATGTTAAATAATGAAGGGTTGAAAATCAGATTTCCACTGGTTCTCACTAGAAAACGCTCATTTCCTTTGTTACAGTTAAATTTTGAGATACTCAGTATGTCATATTTATAACAATTCTGTATCTTGGTTAAAATAGTGTACAATGCCAGTCAAGTGCCTTCAGAATTTGAAATGCATACTATTACAGTGCATGCAGAAACAGACATAAATGCATATATATGCAAATTCAAAGTGATCCAAATTTGTCATCTGAGCAAAAAAAAAATGCCTTCAGAACATCAGGATACTTTGACAAGATCTATTTTTTATAAGCCCTTGTTATTTGCACTAATTGCGTTTACCTCCTTTAAATTTTTATTAATCAGGTTCTATTATTTTGCCTAGCAGCAATGTTAGTTGGAGCGGCTTGTTTTATGCAAGTCTTCTCCTTCAGTATCTACACACTGTACTCTTTTAGTCTTTTGGTGTTCCAAGGGTTACTGAAAATCAGCGATAACAATACTCAGAGACCTTCTCAGGTAAATGTTGCCCTGATGGTTTGAAACTGTCTAGCCTTGTTAGCTTCTGCTTAACATCTTCCTCAGTTTTTATTAGAATGTAAATTGTTCTGTTGCCACTCTGGGATCTGACTATTCAGTCTTGTTTGTTTTCCAAACACTGTATTTTTTTGTCTTTTCTACATAGAATCATGGAACCATAGAATGGTTTGGGTTGGAAGGGACATTAAAGATCATCTAGTTCCCACTCCCCTGCCATGGGCAGAGACACCTTCCCCTAGACTAGGTTGCTAAAAGCCCCGTCCAATCTGGTCTTGAACACCTCCGGTGATACGATATCCACATGACTGGAAATTTCACCACTTGTATGTAACAGTATTTTGATATGGATCCTTTTGCTCCTCATCTCCTCTCTTGCCTCTTTTTAAAATAAAAAAACAAAAACAAACTTGCTTTTTTTGTTTTCTTTTTCTTTTTTCTGTTTTCTTTATGTTTTCTATGAATAGATAAAATAAGCCTTGTATCCTTTTGCTTATAATTTTTCTGTATTTGTTACATGTGTTTTGCAGAATCAGAATGGTTGAGGTTGTAAGGGACTGCTGGAGGTCATCTTACCTTGCTCAAACAGGGTCCCCTAGAGCAGGCTTCCCAGGACCATGTCCAGAGGGCTCCAGATACTCAACAATCTCCCTGTTCCTATCTTTTCTCCAAGGAGATACTCCACAACCTGTGCCCGTGCTTTGGCAGCATCACAGTGAAAAAATTCTCCCTGATGTTCAGATGCAATCTCCCGTGTGTGCCCATTGCTCCTGTCAGCCCATTTCTGTAGTCTGTTGTGGTCTCTCTGGATGACAGCATGACCCTCTGGCATATCAGCCACTCCTCACAGTTTTGTGTCCTCAGCAAGCTTGCTGAGGGTGCACATTATGCAGATCATTAGTGAAAATGTTGAAAACAGGACTGGGCCCAGTACTGACGCCAAAGGTACACTGCTCCAGTGAGACTTTTTGCCACATTGTGGGCCTGGGAGTTCAGCCAGTTTTAGTCCACTTCACTGTCTGCTAATACAGCCCATACTTCGTCAGCTTTTCTACGGGGATCTTATCAATCACTCTCCTTTCATCTACCAGGCCAGTCATAGTCATCATAGGATTTATCAAGTTGATCAAACATGACTTCTCCTTGGTGAAGCCATGCTGACTACTCCTGATTGGTTTTTTGTCCTTAATGTGGCTGGAAATGGTTTCCAGGATTAGCTGCTTCATTATCTTCCAAGGGACCAAGGTGAAACTAACTAGGCCTGTAGTTCCCTAGGTCCTTCTTGCCCTTCTTCAAGATAGGATTGACATCTGCTTTCCTCCAATCCCCAGGCAGCTCTCTCAATCACCGTGTGTTGTCAAGCATTTGCCAAAATGTTTTTAAACAAGTTTTTCTGTTTATACTCTTAAGTCCTGAAGAGGTCTGGCTACTACTGCTTCTAAATATGTTTAATAACGGATTTATACCTCCATCAAGGAGAAACAAGAGTATGTCATTAATGCTAGAAACACATATACAGAACGTGTTTATTTAGAAAAAGATCTAAAGACTAACAAGAACCCTATCCACTCAGTAGGTCATCTATATTCAAATAAGCATTTAAACAAATGCTTTAAAATAAGCCCCTGAAAACATCCAAATATTCCTGAATAAGTCTTTGATAATGATAAATGTTTTATTAAATTATTGGTTTAAATAGGATAACCATCTACATAAACACACATTGGAACCAAAGTAAAAGACTACAAATGACTATTCCGCTACGATTCTCATTATTTAATGATAGTATAATAGAAGTGTCTGTCCACTATATTCTTGATATTAATGACCCTAAATCTGGCTGCAGATATAATCAAGTTGCATTGAACTTTCTCTTGGGTAGGTGACAGAATCTTGCAGGGAGTTACATAAAATTTTTGCTAAGTTTTGAGGATTCACATGCAATTCCATCTGGGTCAGGGGATGTTCCCTCAGGCAGGGACAGATTGTTTAATAAGTCCTCTAAGGTTATTAATAATTTGGCAAAAGGGCAATAAAATCAGAATCTGGAAAAAAGGCATGCAATACAAATTTCTCATCCAGTGATAAAATTGGAACATAGTGTGAGATTTGTGATATATTTACAATAAATAATTTTTAAATCCCCTGGGTTAATTGAACATAGGTAGTATATTCTTTCCCTGTCTTATACATGCAAATGTTTGTGGGGGAATAGTCCCAGGTATCTTCCAAATTCTTCCACTGATCCTGGTCCACAGTTTCACAATTCTGCTCTGTCAGATCTTCAGATCAAAGGTGAGATTACTCAATAATGTACATAGTGGATACTTGATAATGTTAAATTCAAATGCATTTAGAGTCAGTCAGGCATATAGGCAACAAGGTCTCCTCTGTTTGGGATCTGAGATCTGCTGTGTATAAGAAATATAAAGCATCATTTCTCTAAGCAAAATGCCTTTGGTGCATTTGGAGTTGCAGAAGAGCTATGTGAGGACGTGGTATCCTGGGACACGGTTCTGTAAGGTCTAGTAAGTCTATGGTAAGGTCTAGGGTGGTGCTTGTGTTGAGGAGTATACGGCAGCTGTTTCTTGGCATCTAGAATGTGATTGTGAAGGGCTGCTCCTCACTGCAGCGGATGAGAGGAGCCCCAGGGTATTGCTGCTAGAGGCAACTGGATGCAATGTCTGTATGAAAGGGTCTCATCACAGCAGCAGAACACTCCAATCTGCACAGAATGAAATATGACATATGGTTGTTACACACCGATGACTTAACTGGATGGGACAGTTTATCAGAACATTCTTTCTAGACTGTAGAGATGTTATCCTTTGGTGTTTTGGTTTCTTGATTTTGTTTCGGTTTTATAATTAAATATTTGTATTAATTTTATTATCAAAACCTTTTTATAGATTGACATCTGCTTTGTACTGATGTACAGCACCAGTAATTACAGTGAATTCTGGGAAGTTCCGCTGGAGTTATTTTAGTATACCAGAGATGAGAATTTAGTGCAGTTTAATTAGAGATTTCTCAGTTGTATTCTAGCCACAAGCTATTTATCTCCAGTGGCTCTTTGAAATGAATCTTCTTCCGTATAAAACTATTTGTAATGAAAAAAAAAGAGTTCTTATAGCTGAAAGGCTTGAAGTTGTCTAAGTTCATTTTGGGTAAGTTAAACTCTTAATATTTAACCATGCCAAGGCATTTAATTGAATGACAATGGTTGGATCTGTACAATAGGAAATACTACAAGTACTGTGAAATATTTTAACACCTCACTTGTATCTGTCATCTTCTCTTTGAGGATTAACATTGATCACAATGTTATTTTATGTGGCCATATCTTGTGTAGATGAACACAGACGTAATTTTGTGGCTGACACTAAAGGTCTATGCACTTCATTTTCATTATCTTTAGAAAGCTTTCTTGAGCCTTCTAGGACTTTCCCCTGTAATTATCCTGTTTAACTGAAATTCATATGTGTATATATATATGTATACGTATATGAACTGATTGGAGTAGCAAGAAGTTATTACCAGACTGTGAAACGTTCAGGAAGAGAACCTGTGTGAAGCAGAACCTTTTTTTTTGTTAATAAAGAAGGCAGACCAAGCTAATATGGAAATGTTGACAAGTTACTGGCAAACTATAATGAACAGACCTGTGTAGACATATGTGTAGATAATGAGCTATATAGTTCCTTTTTAAAGCATAACATTTTAAAACAAAATGTGTTTTAGTAAAATAAAAAGCTTGTTGTTAGTGTACAGTGGAATATATTAACAAAGATTGTCCACTTCAGCTAAAAATAGATCCCAACAAAGCGGTGTCCTAGATTATACAACTTCTATATTCAACCCTTTTAAAAAGCTACCAAAGGTATACCTCAAAAGAAATGTCATTGATGCAACAACAATCAACCAAATGTGTACCAAATGTTTCACAGAAATTATATTTACATCAGCCGCCTTCTGCTGGCCCACTTTTCATTTGAAAATATGATTACCCTCATCTGATCAAATTACAGGCTGTGGAAGAAAGGTGCTACATTATGAATCGCATCCATGAATTCTGTCATCTTTCTAATTTTTTTGTGTGACGTTATTAAGCAGCAGATTCTATGAGGCAACTCAGTGATTCTACTTTTTGGCGTTCTAAATAGAAAGTAATGTGTTTCAGAAGAGTAGCTGTACATCAGTTACACAAAACTCATTAGTAAAATTAGAGGGTGGTCCACTCTTTAAAATTGTCTATGAACATCTTTTCCTCCCCTCTTACAAATTCATTATGTTGGAGTTTTTTCCTTTCCTATTTTTACTTCTTTCCTGCTGCATAGTGTTGGGTTTCCAGTTGGTCACATGGAATGGAGAAGTGAAAAGCATACAATATTTCTGGCATGGAATCATTCATTTTAAGTACACCTCTATTCTGCAATCAAACATCTGTTCCTTCCAGAAATGACAAGTGCTTTTATAGTGCCTGTCAGAATGATGTTCTAGTCCATGACTCTAGGTCATAGCTGCCCCACCAAATAGCATCCTATGTATTGTAACGCAAAAGGGACCCAGGTTTTGCCATCCTTATTCATACTGGGTGTCACCTACCGTAGCATTAGTTCCACTGCTCTCACAGGATGATGTATTGGTCAATAGGGATCAAAATGGCAAAATGTATGAATAATTGAATAATCATGAAAATGATGACGAGGACTGGCTTAGGGACCAATTAAGTGATCTGGATATACATAAATCCATGGGTCCTGATGGGATGCACCCACGAGTGCTAAGGGAGATGGCGGAAGTCATTGCTAGGCCACTCTCCATCATCTTCAGTAAATCATGGAGAACAGGAGAGGTGCCTGGGGATTGGAGGAAAGCAAATGTTACTCCAATCTTCAAAAAGGGCAAGAAGGAGGACCCAGGTAATTATAGACTGGTCAGCCTCACCTCCATCCCTGGAAAGGTGATGGAACAACTTGTCCTTGGCACTGTCTCTAGGCATATCAAGGATAAGAGGGTCATTAGGGACAGTCAACATGGCTTCACCAAGGGGAAGTCATGCTTGACCAACCTGATAGCCTTTTATGAGGACATAACCAG
>VYZX01003485.1:30081-82690 GCA_013401335.1 Brachypteracias leptosomus | reverse complement strand
GATTAAGGGAGTGGAACATCTCCCTTCTGAGGAAAGGCTGAGGGAGCTGGGTCTCTTTAGCTTGGAAAAAAGGAGACTGAGGGGTGATCTTATTAAAGTTTATAAATACATTAAGGAGAAGTGTCAGGAGGATGGAGCCAGGCTC
Organism: Brachypteracias leptosomus; assembly: GCA_013401335.1. Taxonomy (NCBI): domain Eukaryota; kingdom Metazoa; phylum Chordata; class Aves; order Coraciiformes; family Brachypteraciidae; genus Brachypteracias; species Brachypteracias leptosomus. The sequence continues at coordinate 82,545 of VYZX01003485.1, read as the reverse complement.
TTTTCGGCGGTGTCTAATGATAGGACAAGGGGCAATGGGTATAAGCTGGAACATAGGAGGTTCCACCTAAATATGAGAAGCTTCTTCACGGTGAGGGTGACAGAGCCCTGGAACAGGCTGCCCAGGGAGGTTGTGGAGTCTCCTTCTCTGGAGACCTTTAAAGCCCACCTGGACGTGTTCCTGTGCAACTTGATCTAGGTGATCCTGCTCCGGCAGGGGAATTGGACTAGATGATCTTTCGAGGTCCCTTCCAACCCCTAACATTCTGTGATTCTGTGAAAATTTCTTAACACAATCCTTGGTATTAAATCAGAGAACGCTGTTTGCCATTTATGTCCTAATGACTAAAAAGAAGTTTAGCACTTTTAAAAAGGAAATCTTAGGTTCTCTTGATAAATGGAGCTTGGAACAATGTAAAAATAAAAAGTCCTCTTTGCTTTAAGTAATTTGCTATCAGAGCAGAGAAGTACACAGAGAGATGCAGGGACATGCTCTGCCAGGTGTGCAGTGTTCTATGCTAATCTGGTGCAAGCCAGGCAGTTTTCCAAGCTAACAAGAGCTCCAGGGAGATTTTTGCTCTCAGATTCCTGTATTATCAGCTTGTGAGAAAGCTCTTACACTTAAATGGAGCCACGTCCTTTTATGATTTAGGGAGTACTTCGAAGGTCCTGCAGAAGTGTTCCTGTAGCCCATTTTCAAACCCCACCCTTAGAAAGAATTAGTGTTTGTTGAGCATCTGGAATTCATCATTAACAAAAGCCAGTTTATGTGAAATGAATTACTTCTAGAATACAAAAATAGAAATTATTATTGGGAAGGTTATAGAAACAAGTGAAGGAAAAAAATGGAATGTGTTTACCTAGCATTTGACTTTAAGTGGAAAAAATAAGAAAGGTAGAAATGAATCTTATTTATATTTTTAGAACATGAAACTTGAATATAAAAATTAAAAATTCCAACTAGATTTTGTCTTTATTTTGAAAGTGTTTTGTTTTGTTTTGTTTTCCTGACATGTAGTCCTTTCTTTCCAAATTAAGCAGATGTTTCCGGAATCTCAGTTCCTATATTATTCTGACTATAATGCTCTTTTTTCCCCCTTCTATGTTCCCAATTCCATAAAGCTATTCTACTTGAGACCCTTGTGTTCTAGGAGGTGATATGAACATGCTTTCTGCTCATTGCCCTCTGTGTTGCTGAGGAGGGGATGTGCCTGCTTTTCTCCATCATGAAAACTATAGAGCTTTTTCTCTGATTTTCCTTCCTTACCTATTTGTCAATGGGTCATTGAACAAATAGAAGCTGAAACAACATCAAAGAGATAAAAAAATCAAAGCTGTACTGAGAAAGAGTCAATTAACTCCAGAACAAAGATCTACTCAGTGAAGCTGAGAAACATGTGAAAATAAAGGTCTATTTTCATTAGATACATCCTTTGGAAATCTTCATTTATTACACATTAAATAGACCTTTTTTGCTTCTAAATGATAAAAACATTAGAGTGGAATATGCCAATAGGAGAAAGAAAGAAAATTTGACATAAGAGGCAGAGGATCAACTTGTACAAGTAAAGTAATACTCAAGTTTTAGCTTTCCCTCAAGCCTGCCAGTCCTTTAATCTTTTGTTATTTTCCCATTGGAAAAATATGGTACCAGTCATTACTTCTTCAGTGAAGGATACCCAGGCTTGTGAGATCTGATTTGCTTGAAAAATATGGGGAAGAAGATTGGAGCGGTCATAGTGCCCTAAATCATCCCTTCAGATGTTCAAGCACTTCCTAACTTTTTTTTTTTTCTGTGAATTATGTTGAAGGTTTTCATAGTGCAGTAGTACTCATGCCTTTGTAGAAGGGCAGTGTTGCAGCTTTAGACACTGCAGATGTTTGACTGCAATTAAGTGACTATTTCTCTCCACTTAGAGGACGGACATCTTTCCCTCAGCAAAATTAAAATACATTTTCAGTGCATATCAGTCTCAGTTTCAGTCACTATTAATCACTTTATCTTGAGCCATGAAGACCACCCCTGTTGTCCTGCCAAGTGTTCTAAATATGCCTCAGCTCTGAATGAATACCCACTGAGAGAGCTTGATCCTTTTCCTGATGGTTGATGATAAAACCGTCACTGACTTCTATGAAATTATCTGTGATTCTCTAAATTTTAATGGGTGGGGTGGATATCAATCAAAGGAAAAGAGAAAAGACAGAGATATGGCAGTCAGTGCACTGACAAATATTTTCTTGCTGTTTCAGGAGCAGCCCTGGGTCCCTTGCTGTGTAGGCAGGTCAGTCAGTCATTATGAGGACAGGTAGGTAGGTTGGTCAACGCACAACAGTCACAGACCAAGAACTATCAAAACACTGTTGCTGGTCCTTGTGATATATAAAGGAAAGGTATCACTGATAAAGGACATACTGAAGTGTGTTGACACACACTGGAGCCAGATAACATTTGGCAACAGGTACTTGAATGATATCCTTTATATTACAAAATAGCAACACGACCCTCATTTCTCGAGTCCCCATTTTCATTTTTGTGTTACTGATCTTGAAGAGCTTTCAGCCATTTCTCTTCTGCAACTTACTACTTTTCACATCTGACAAATGTTTCTGTTGCTGGGGGATGGTGTTTCCAAGAAAGACATAGAAGTGATGGAAAACTATTTGTTATGGACTTGCAGAGTGTGTGTACTATTTGCTTATGTCTGTCTGACTCACATTTGTGTTGAGCTTAAGCTCTGTGCCAGTACAGGATTGATGAGATCGGTAATGCTGATCTTTCCCTTTGAATAAGCTGCTGATTTAAGTGGGCACTGCTGGACTAAATGGATATAATATCAGCATTTAAATATAATTTTTTTTGTTTATTTAAAAGTCGCTTTGAGATTTGTTTTGTAACCATTTGCGATAATACTGCATACTGTTCTAACTGAAGTAGCAAGATTTTTTTCTTGTCATCAAATTTTAATTGATAGTCTTAAGATAATAAGTAGGATAATAGTACAAAGAAATAGAGAAAGGAGAAGTTGGTAAGGAATGAAGCAATTCAGATGGCTGGCAATGTTAAAGATAGATAGTAATTATCCTCCTCTGATAGTTATATGAAATCTGATTGATGTTTCTCTGAACATAGTAAATGAAGCGTGTTATTTTTTCTTTTTCTTTTGATGTTATTTTGTATCATGCTCGTGAATTCCTCAGAACCATTAGTGCACTGTACTGTGAATTAAAGGATGGTAGTTATGTTAACTTATTTTCTTCCCTCTCCTTTCCCTCTGTGTGCACAAATGGCATCTGTCTCACCCAGATTATGGACCACTGAAGTTAGTTTTCTCTATTGCGTGGATGGATAGGGATTGAAGAACTATGAGCTTTAAAATCTTGCTGGTAGACAAGATCCTGCTTGTCCTCTTGCTTTATCTTCTTGCCTCCTCTTGCTGCTACTGAAGTATATAACATCTCTCCTCTCCCTTCTGATCTGTTTGCTGTCAATGCATTTATCAACCAATTCCTTCTGCTTGTGGTTCAGAAGGAATCATAAGATGATTAGGGTTGGAAGGAATCTTTATAGATCATTTAGTCTAACCCCCCTGCCATGGACAGGGGCATCTTTCACCCAAATAGGATGCTCAGAGCACCATCCAACCTGACCTTGGATGTTTCCAGAGATGAGGCATCCACAACTTCTCTGGATAACCTGTTCCATTGCCTCACCACTCTCCTCAAAAAATTTTCTTCCTTATGTCCAATCTAAATCTATCCTCTAGGAAAGCTAGACAGCTGCAGAAAATATGGCCTTAAAGAGGCTAGAGAAAGATGGTTGTTGGCTTCAGGCATAAAGAAGTAATAATCTTTTTTGACCAGTTCTGGCCTGGTCGTTACTATTGCTTCAAATTGGGAAGGAAGACTCATTTGGATTTTAGGACTAGTAGGCATATCTCTCAGATTTCTGAATTTAGTAAGTTGCTATATCGTGAAGTCAAGGTCCGTAGAAATGGTCCTCCTAGTCTTCTCACCCCTTTCCCTGTATTTATAAAGAATATTTAGTTCAGAATCTTTGTTGTCATAGAGACTATTTATATTCTGAATTAAAAAATCACTTCTCTTTGTTTGCCAAAATTTACCTTTCATGAAATACCAGCAAAAGCATTATATGTCCGTTGCGAAACATGTTCAGAGATGGGAGTTAATTTGATTTTTCTCCTCACTAGGAAGGAAATTGCTTTTGGTTTTAAATTAAATCTGAAATGTGGTAGCTCAAACTCCGTAATTTTCATCATGTTGTGATGCCATGCGTGCATATCTTGAGGGGTTTCTGTAAAGGGCAAAACAGCTTACTTGCTCATAAGTGCAAGGCAGTGACATCATCTCACAAAGCAAAATCTACTATAATATCAAGGAAGCTTTCTGAATGAAACCCAGAATGGACTGACCTTACATATTAATATTAACCTTGTATTTAGGCGTTATTGAGCCGACAGAGGATAGTCTTGAAGAAAGTAAGTTAATTTATTACTTTTAACTTTTCCTCTGGAACATAAGTAGTTAATAGTAAGAGCCATTTCTTTTTTTACGGACCATATTTCACTGTTGGAGAAGTCAGTGTTTTTGTTTGTCTTGGAGAATATTGTGAAAGGTCAAATGAAAGATTGGGATCATTGTACTTGAAAATGCCTAGAGAGGGAGCTCTTCTGCTTGATTCTTGAAGGGTTTAGGTCTTGGATATTAACTTAGAAATATAGCAGACAATTCACTATACTACAATGAGACACTCATTGTAAGTAACCCTGTCTATTGAATCAAGGTCTAACCCAACTCTTAGTGAAGACAAACTTTTGAATATAACAATTTACCTGAGTACTTCACTTAGGAGCACGTATCTGATTTATACAGTTATTGAGTCCTGCAAAAAATAGCTGAAGACAGTGGGGACCAGGTAAGCAATTTTGACATTCTGAAACAGGAACACTCAGAATTACAGTCTTATCACAAAAGCAGACTTACCAAGAAAAAAATCTAATGAATGAAGATCCTGTCCACAAAGTTATGGCATAAAAGTTCCCTTTAATTCTTCTGACCAAATCTAGGAAAGGAAGATGGAACCAAACTAGAATGACCTAGAGATGGAAGCAAGTACTGAAATTTTGAACATGACACGGATTCAAAATTCAGTGGAGTAAGGTCAGTCTTTCTAGGTCACACATGTCCCTGCACATATTCCTTAAAACACTGCATAAGGATCTATTTGGTCATTTTTTTTTCTGATGTGGGTGCACATGCAGTCGTTTCAATTGCTTAAGAGTCTGTATCATATACACTGTATAGGGTCAAGGTAGGAATGCATCCCCTAAAATGCTGTAAGATGGCACGATTGCAAGCAGCAGCTACACAATAAATGCATGAATAACTGAAAAAAAAGGAGATAAATGTAAAAGCAAAGAAAATAAGACTGAACTGTCAACTGAACTATAACTAAAATCGTATCATAATTATGAGAAACCGCAATAATTGTTCCAAGTCTGCTTGTGGGAGTGAAAAGAATCTATTGACAAATGTCTCATTTACACAGAACCACAAAGATAAGCACAGTGCTGAGAGTTTCTCAGAGAATTTTCAGTGGAATTTCAGTGGCATGATTGGCATTTTATCACTATTCATACATTTAAAACAGAACTCTGCTTCCCAAGAAAAAAAAAAGTTATTTAAAAGTATAGCCTGTTATTTGTAGTTGTAAATCAGTGTATACTATACTTTGCTTTTAATAACTCTGATTACAGAAAGAAATGAACATACTGTTATGAAGGATCTTGCAGTAATTCTGAATATAAAGACATAAAGACTTCTAATAACGTGCAAACTGTATATATGAGAGGAAAAGTGTTCTGGTGTTGATTTTAATGAGGACTATAATTAATTTTCAGCACTGGTGTTTAATGCTTACAAAGTTTTTATTTTCTTTCTTTCCTTGCATCTTCCGTTTACCCCAAGCAGACATTTCAACTCATTTAAAATGAAAATATTGATATCATATTCCAGGAGATTTTTATCGTTTGTTTCTGGCAGAGGAGCAAGAGGGGAAAAAGAGACATACTCCCATATATTCCAGAGGTCAAATCCATACTAATATCTGAGATTGACCCATAAAGAGTTGAAAAGATGTGAATCCATTTCACCTGGTGTTTTATGGTAGCAGGGAGACCTTAAGGGCAAGGATCAGAACTTTCTTCTGTATAATGTTCTTGATATTTTTCAGTGAAAGATTTAATGGACTAGCAGACACATTTTTAACACACATGTAGTTTACAGCTGGGGTGTGTAAAAATCTAGTATGGAGGGGAGCTCCTCTAAAACTGTCCAGAGGCTGTGAGTGAAGACGGAGAACCAGGAGCTGTTTTGGTTCCCTGCATTTTTTATTGCACATTGTGTTTTGAGCACTTTTATAGATATAAATGGAATAAATATTCAAACCATTCCTAAGAATGAACCTCAAATGTAAATCTAGTCATGTGTTATATATGCTTTTAATAAAGAGAGAGGTACACATAACAATGTTTATAACAACTGATGGCAGCAAAAATTTTCAGTGATGGAGCTCCAGTTTCTTTTCAGTAGCATTAATGCTGTCGTAAACCATATTAAAACAGTCCAGCCACATTGTATACGGTGAAATATCCTCTAGATTGTTGAGGAGCATTTATGAAATCTGACTTTTGTAGAAAGGCACCACCACAAATGCTTTCAGAGAAGGAACCTATTTCAGCCACACATTCACTCTCCAAATACAAGCTTTGTATTGTTCTAGATTAGTTTAAATTGAATTTAATACAGATAAGCAATAGGGCTGCCAAATGGACTTCATACCTAAAGCCTGAATTTCTGGGAATAACTCCTCAGCTAGTGCAATTTCTGTAAATGGCGTAATTTCATGCTTGAAATAATAAAGGATCTCACTCTCATAAACTTACCAAAGATGGGGGAAAAAAAAGATAAAATGAAAATAACAGACATTAACTTTTAGGGACATAATAATAAATAAACAAACCTCAGCAACCTGGGATGAATTGTTGAACATATTTTTGCTGATGATTTCAGGGAAGTAGAAGTGGAGTTAGAGTGATATAGTGTGCTTCATTGTCTGACTGCAAGGAACAGTGAGAATAGATATTTGGATATTTAAGTTTATTGACTTCTGCATAATTCTCCTAAACAATTATTATTTTTTTTAGTTGTAAAGTTTATTTCTAGATGGGATGAACCCTTTAGAAACTAGTTCTTAAGGATTTTCCATTCCAAGTGTTACATTCCTTTCAAATCAGAGATACAGATACTAATTTATCTAACTGGTACTGAGCAATGAATTTTAGAATACACAAAATCTGTCTAACTTAGTCACCTGGTTAGAGTTTTTTAAAATGGCAGCAAATTAAGCCATGAAATGCATGTGATTTGAATGGCACGTACAAGTTAGATCTGTCAGTTAATTTTTAGTTTTCTTTGTTAAGTGTGACTTTTTGACTGATGATTTTTAAAAATTGTGGAGTTTACAAAACTAGAATATTATCTAATGAAATTGATCAACTAGAAATTCAATCTGTAAAGAATGGAAAATTTAGAGTATAATACTTTTGTATCAGAATGTCTTCAGGTCTTTAAAAACTATCACATGTATTCAGATAATTTGAACTACTAGTCAATATCTTTCTCCAGACAAACTGTAAATTATTTACCCTCTAGTGTTCATTAAAGCATTTGCACTTTCAGTCCATAAAATCAGCAGAGTAATATGCATCTAACATTATTTTTAATAGTTATTAATACATGTTCAGTTAAAGACATTTCAATTATTGATCTGGAAGTTGGAGCTACTCATGTTTTGCAATGGATTGTCTGTCCATGTCTTTGTAATTCAAATTAATGTTGTACTTGACAGAATCATAGCAGATGGTCTGATGATACCAGATAATAAATAGTCCAAGTACTGTCTCCAGAAGACCAGCTTTCTTGAAGCATTGGAACTTGTAACAGGGTTCAAGAGATGGTTTAGCCACGCTTTGGTCACACTGAAAAGTCTACATTTTTTAATATCTGATGTGATTTGTACATGATTCCTGAAGATATTTTCAGTGTTTGTTAATAGCATAGGGTATACTGCCACATCACAAAACTACTGCACAGCTGTACCTCAAATATTACTTACTGGACTTTGTGCTCAGTTTTATGTTTCATACACTAGCCAAGTAACTTGCTATGAGGATTTTTGACAGATATAATTTCTGAAAATCCCTTACGCTGCCAAGATTTTGCCAACTTTTAAAATGCAAAACATTGGAAGCTATCTTGGCAAGTAGATGTGCCAGCACAATAAGGCACCCACTGTGAAGCAGCCAACTGCACCATAGCTTCACTGCTGTGCAGTGAGGAAAAGGCAGCTCTGGGTTTGGGAACTTGGGTAGCATTCTGCAGGTAAATAAAATATCCACTTACAGTGTCCACTGGGCAGCAAATGTCCGTCTTCACTTGTGGAAAAGTATTCTAGAAGTCATTTAAAGAATAGGATAAAATATATTAGGGGCAGTTTTGCTTTGAAGGGAGCACAGTGCCTTCACAGGGAGCCAGGATCACAGTATGACTAGCTTGGGTTGTTGCTGAATTGTGTGACTGCTCAGAAGATCAGTAAGGACTTATGAGATATACCTAATTAATTTCTGACATTCAGATGTTCCTAGAATATACATGAACCTTCCACCTCTCAGCTGCAGATTGAAGTCTACTGGGTAACTTTACTAATTTTGCTGTTAATTCAATTTCCAGAAGCAAGGGAACAGTTCATGAGAATTGCAGTTTGAATCATCAGGCATAATATTCCTTATTTCAGACACAAGAAGCTGCCCATTTCTCCTGGAGGTTCCTATCTGAGTCCTAAACACTGTGGGACAAAGAATTGGGATTTTTTAAACTGATTGATAAGAGCTTTAGGGCAGACCTAGGACTTTTTTCCAGAAGTGATTATGAAATGGTCTGAAATGTTTCAGTGAAAGTTTTAGCAGGGAGCTGGCCAGCTGATGCAGATTGAGAAGGAAATTGTGAATACACAGGGGAATTTTAAGCATCCTTTCATAAAGGGTCAGATCTGCTATCAAAGCTAATCAGAACCCTTAGGCTGTGCTCATTTGATCAGGGGCTGGATGTGCATTGACTGGTAGGAAGCCGGGGATTGTTAACTGTAAGGGAACACAACTGGGATTTGTGAAAGCAGGTCAGCTAACCTCAGCTACCTCCTTTTGGCAAGCATCCATTGCACAGGTTCTTTCCACAGTATGTCCTAACAAATCAGGATTAAATAAAACAGAATTAGAAGTATATTTGGATGGCTAACCTAAAGATGTCTTCTCAGGTATAGTGTTCTTACTTTCATGCACAGTAAATCAATATGCCTGTTCCCATCTTTCTAACATTCATATGGGGGTTGTATTGTCCTGTACTAACACCAGACTGAGAGGCAGCAGAGAGGGCTGAGGGTTTACATCATGACTATCTGGGCTCCTGCTGTATAAACTAATGAAAGTATAACCACATTAAAACCCATGCTTTGTATTTTGGGGTTTTTTTACTGCACGTGTGGGGTATTAACTCCTCAAGCCATCTTTGAGTACCAGTATGTCATATTTATTTTTTTAAAATAAAAATCTGTGTAAAAAGTTCTCTTAGTGAGTGACTTACTAGCAATTTGTAGAACAAACAACATTTTCCCCCAGGCAGTTGATAGTTAATTTTTATCTGGATACTTATTTTTTACAACAAATATACGAAAGCAAGCTTCTCTTTCAAATAATAAAAGGGACATTATGCTTCAGATCAGTTTTTGTACAAGAAATAAGTCAGAAAATGAATTAAACCACTATTTTGCATTCAACAGATCATTTAGTAAACAAGCATAGAAAATTAGAACCCTATTGATATGATAATACATAACTACAACTGTACTATTTTCTGGATCACAAAATTTTAATTAAAAATGGTAGAATACTAAGCCAACCTTACTCTTACTCCCCACTCCTCATGGAATTTTGTGCTTTTGTCAAATTTCTACTAAGTTGGACCTGATGCTTACAACCCCAAAACATATAAAATTAAGCCCCCATTGATAAAATAGTGCAGACATAAAAATATTACTTTCAAGAATACCAGCTTTCAATACCACAGTATCAGATAAACTTTAAAAGTAATTTCATTCAAAATTTGTCTGTAAACAAACTAGGAAGTTGATCTTACCTGAATCATAGAGTTTTAAATTGTTTTTCTCTTCCCCACCCCCTTATGTAAATTGACTCTTCGGATAAACAATTTGTCAAAAATCAAATAAATTGTTTCAATCCCCTTTCAAAAAGCTTCCAGAGAAAAGAAATTAAAAAGCATATCCTAAACTGCGCTTTGGCACCATGTATTTTTTCCTTTGTAGCCAGAAAGGTTCTACCTTTGCATGGGAAGGCACAGGTTCATTTTCCATTTTCATAATATTTCCCTTTTTTCTTCAGCATACTATCAATACCATACTTTGATGTCCAACTTTATGATGAGAATGGTCTGAGATGTTTTTCTTCCTTTCAAATTATAAAAAACATTTCTTTATTCCTTATACACAGCATAGCATCAAAATGGACAATCTTCATAGATTTACTGTTGATAGATAACATTTGATTTAAAAGATGTTCGTAATCTCATCCAACGATTCTGCAATGGAGGAAGTCTGGGTGCAAGGTGAATGGATGCTAAATGTTACAGCAATCGCTTGATTGACTTCAGAGTGCTCACTATTTAATGTAGCTGACACAATTCATGTTTTGATGCTGATTTAGGAAGTAAATGTACTCTTGAAAGGTTGGACTAGATGATCCTTGAGGTCCCTTCCAACCTGTCATTCTATGATTATGATACTCTTCTGCAGCATGTCTGTATGTAGTGGGATGGAGGTAATTTTCTTCACTGCAGCCCAAATGGTTCAGTGTTTTGGAGTTGTGACTACAACGGTGTTGATAAAACACCAGTGGGTTGGTTATTGTTGAGCAGTGCTTGCATGGAGTCAAGGATTTTTCTGTTTCCATTTCTGCATCCCCTCCCCAGTGAGTAGGGTGAGAGTGGGCAAGAGACCAGGAACAGATACAAGGAGAAGGAAGTGGGGACACTCATGGTTATGGTGCCTTCCCAAGTAACGGCTACACATGCTAAGTGCACAGCTTTTGCTTCACCTGTTAAAATGTTGTTGTCTTGATCCTTGTGTCTTCCTACCTTCTTTCTCTTTTCTCTCTGTCCTATGGGAGAGGGGAATCAGCGAGTGGCTGTGTTGGTGCTTTGCTGCTGCCCAGGGTCAGCCCTTAACACTGTAGTTTGTTAGGTTGTCATCTCAGAAAAACAATACTTGATATATTCCCTACTTCAGTATGATATTTACCAGAACTATATGTTCCATCATGCATTAAGATTAGTCGGTTCTAGTAAATGAATGACTTGATGAAAGATATACCAGGCCCATTTAGATACTTTAGACTGTAGACAAATTTGTTATCAGCTCCTTGCAATGCCTCAGTTCTATTTGGCTTAGAACAGTTTTGCAGCGCAGGGAAATATTTTTGATCATATTATTAATATCTTGTCAGAAGGAAAGGACAGTTTGTTTAAGGCTGTATTCTAAACAGTACTCTGCTTTGGAGTGGTTGGGGGTTTTTTATCTGCAAGGAATGCTGACTGTCATGTAGTTGAGACAAAACAGTTTTTATAGGTTAGATACTTTGTACCTGATTTGAAGAATGGTGACTTACTATATTGATGAAATTCAGGACCTGATATTTAAAATGGACAAAAAAACAGCCAATCTGTTAAAATATATAAATCTCTAGAAGCCTGTTTGAACAGTAGCTGAGTGAGATGAGGTCCATTGACTCCACTGGAATCAGCATGGAGACCATGCTTAAGCATGGGGGTTTGCAAAGCATGTCTGGTTGGGATAAAGGTGCTACTGTTGGCATGGGCTCAGTGAATTTAAAAGACTAATTTGTGCATGCAATTAGGAAACTGCATCATGATCATCCATGGGGAGACCTTATGTACACCTCAGGGGCGGCTCCTGCCCTCTTGTCATAGTGACTGTAGTTCAGAGTCAGGTGGCTTGATGGGGTGCCTGGTGGTTAATTGGGTAAGAGTGTCTTTGATGGCAAATCTAGGTCTGTTTAAATGAAGGAGAAAAGCAATAATAAACACAAGGCAAAAGGAGCATCCACTTGCTTCTCAACTGCCAGTGCCACTTATCACTGAGATAGACTCGAAAGGAGACACATTGAGGCCTCTTTGCTGGTGTTGCTCTACTGGCACATGAGAAGATGGGTTCCAGTGATGTAGAGTGGATGGACCTATTTATCTGGCAAAAAAAAAAGGACCTGGAAGAAAAAGCGAAGTGAGAAGGGAAGTGGGTGTATGTGTTCACCAGGAGAATCCACATATCAGCCTATTAGATTTTAAGGAAGTTGGATCCATCATCTCGTAAGTATTATCCAGAGCACTTCTGAGTTTTCTAACTCTTTTCATGATTAATCTTTGATCTAGATATCTGTAAGACATCTTTTTTTTTTTTACTCCCTTCTCTAATTTCCACTAAAGCCAGGCCATAGCAACAGAAGAATGGGGGAAAGAATGAAGTGAAGTGGGGGTAAAAAATAGTTACTACATTGCTTACTTTTTCAAAGTACTTGTGATTAGAAGTGCCAATTAAGTACAGCAGAAGGGTTGTATTTAATGAAACATTTATTTTTGCACTTACAATCAAGACCATTACATCAGTTGACACCCCAAAAAACAAACAAACAAAAACTACTATATGCAGAAATTATGATGTAGAATATGTATGTTGGTGAAACCAAACATTTTTTATTTTCATATTCCAGCATATGATTAAAGCAATTTCCAACATATTTTTTAGCGTGGAGCTTGACCTACTTTCATATTCTAAGGTTTAGCAGAAAATACTTCTTGTTTATAAAAATCTATGCTATCAATCTTTAAGAACACAGCACTAAACTATAACTAGTATGTGTGCAGTTTAAGTTATAATAATAATTTATGACTGATAGCATTCCATGATTAGGAATCCAGTAATAGTGTATAGACATTGTGCTCAAAGCAATAATCATTACTCAAATAAGCAGCACCTGGAAAATCATCCATACTTGTGTAAATAAGAAATCACCTACATTTCTAAGGAATGAAGGATCAAATCCATGCAGTACTTAATCATAATGCCTTCTTAAACTATTTAAGGCTTTTTATGCACATGCTGCAAAGGAATAAATGGAGATTAAGGAGGTATTTGATTTGCAACAGGCATATGAGGCAGTAAGTCAGTTGGATTGGTTCCCACTGTCCTTTTAATATCAGAATGCTAGAGAGTATCATTTTTGCCCAAATCCCTCTTTTCTTACTGTCATGCAGCTTTTATTCTTCTTTCTAGAGCGTCTGAAAGAAGGAGCTGAAGTGTTTTTCTTGGGAGAGCAGCCACTTAACATGCTGAACCTTATGGTGTAAAACTAAAAGAGCAATTTAAATGACCGGTTTAAAATTGAACTATTAATCTTGTAATTGTGACTTCTTCTCCAGACTTTAGAAAAGGTGTATGTATCCATAGACTTGTCTGGTTTTTCCAGTAATATATAGTATATAGGATTATAAAAATGCCAGCTCTATGTACAAACCTTGCTTTGCTCCCTATTGGTGTTATTATTCACCATTAGCTCCCTTTGCCTGACATCAAAGTCCTGTGGCACCTTGTTGTGATTTAAGCCCACCAGGCCAGCAGCACAACACAGCCACTCTCACTTCTACTTCCCTCCGATGGAGTGGGGAGGAGAAAGCGCAAGAAAAGGCGTGAGGGTTTGGCCAAAGGCCAGGAAGGGCTCACTCACCAGTTATGGTCACAGGCAAAAGACAGACTTGACTTGGGGAAACAAAATCAGTTTAGTTTAAAGAATAAAACCATCACCAATTTACTGATTGAATCAGAATAGGACAGTGAGAAATACAAACAGGTGTTAAAACTGCTTTCCCCTACCCCTACCCTCTTGCTGGGCTCAGGTCTACTCCTTATTCTCTACCTCCCCCTAACCAGCAGAGCAGAGGGCCAGGAACGGGAGTTGCGGTAAATCCATCCCATGTTGTTTCTGCTACTCCTTCCTCCTCATAGGGAAAAGTCCTCACAGTCCTCTCCTGCTGCAATGTGGTGTACCTCCCACAGGAGACAGTCCACAAACTTCTATCAGCATGGGTCTCTTCTGTGGGCTGTGGTCCTCCCATTGATGGACTGCTCCAGCATGGGCTTTCCCTAAATCTCATGGCCTGCTCTGGTGTGGGATCCTGCACAGCAGGATTCTGCTCCACCATTTATCTCCAAGGGCATCAGGCTGCCATCTCATCATTGGCTGAAGGGTAAATGCTGCTCCAGCGTGCTTCCCCTTGTCCTTCCTCACTGACCTTGGTGTCCACATGGTTGTCTCTCTCTAGTCCCACTCCTCTCCCAAACAAATGAACCCCCAAAACAAAAGAACCCACCCAACAGGTTTTTTACCCTTTTACATATATTATTGAAGAGGCACTGATTGACTCCACCTTGGCCAGAGAGGCAGGTCCAACTTGGAGCTGGGGGACCTTCTAGAAACTTCTTACAGGAGCCACGCCAGTAGCCGTTCCTCCACTACCAAAACCCTGCCAGACACAAACCCAAAACACACCTGAAATTGAGTATTAAATGTGGACACAAAAAGGTACTTTTCAACTAAATTTATGGCAAATGAACAAAGATTGTAATATATTCAGCACAAACTGGGATAAGGCAATGCTAACCCTAAAGAGCTTCTCTATTAGCTTACACTGTATGGGTAAAGAACTAGTAGTGTCCTCAACAGCATTATAAACACATCCCCAGGTCTGTTTCATCCTCTTTTAGGTGTTGTCATCATATCAGTCCTAGTCATTTTTTTTTTCCAACTCTGGACAAATGAATTAACTTCTTTATGCTATGGCTGAAAATGATTTAAATGTTTCAAGCCACTGTAGTGGCATAGGAGATGAAGTAATTTTCTTGCTGAGCACATTGATGAGAAAAAAAAAAAAGGTGCTATGTAGTAGGAAGAGGAGAATAGGTCACGGACAGAAGAAATTTCAGTTTAGTATGTTGGTTCTTTGGTAGATGCTACCGAAATTTTACTACGCTCAGGTTTAATATCTCCCCCTTCTCAGATTATGTTGACAGACAGAACTGGGTTTTGTTCAGTTTAAGGGTTATCAATGATTAAAAAGTTCCTAAGTCCTTAAGTAGCATTCCTTGTGGAGAAAATATAGTCAAACAGATATTAATTTAAGGCAGAGCACAAAAATGTATATTTTGTTGACTTTAAGTGTGACTTGTGCTCCTCACTGTCCAGCATAGTAGAGGAGCAGTGGTAGTATTAAGCTTATAAATCTGGTGGAAATGGGATTTTGACACCTATCACCTATAGGTTTCTTTAAAAGTCTTCACAACCTTTGACACTTTTGGAAAGATCTCCCTAAAGTTGAAGCTTCAATGCATTTTGAAAATGAGCTTCAATGAATTGGGTTTGAAAAATTTGCCGTGTTTTTTTTCTCTTTAAATGTGCAACACTTATTCTCAGACTGGAAGGAAATTCATCCTCTCTTTGCTCATGCTCCTTTTTAGTTTCCCTTTATGTATCTACTATATTCTATTTTACTTAGTATTATAACATAAACATGTATTAAATAGCTTTTATCAGTTGTGTTCCCAAAAGTGAAATAATATGTAGTGCTTTTTTTTGTTTAGTAATGTCATCTTTTGAGCCATAGTCAAACTTCTTGTCCTCTGCAGTTTACTGCCCTACCTCAGTGTACATGACAGCATGTCATGAATGTCTCAAGATCTACTCCCATTCTGAATTCTGACTCTTCCATCTTTTAATCTACTCATATGTCATGTTTACTACAAAATGTCTGGAAAAAAATCGTACTGAGGTGTGGTCTAAAGTATGCAGTGATTCTGGCACCAAAACATTGCAAACTGTTAAAAGCTTTAAACAGAGAAAGTACAATACATCTGTCTCTCTCTCTTTCTTCCTGCCACAGCCTGCCAAAAGCATGCAGTGGGTGAGTTAAATAGTTTTGTTTAAGAACAAGAAGTGAAGTGATTTGTAGCAGCTTGAATCTGTTTGTGCAAGCATAATTGTTTACTGAGATTCTTTACAGTGCATTCCCAGGGGCTATGGAAATTGGTCCAAGAACAAGCTCTGCTATGCTGCTGTCCCAGTCTACTGTCAATATCAGCTCTGCTCAGCCAGAGAAAGGAGGTCTCCATCTTCCTCTATCTGAAAACAATTCATAGCTTTCAGAAGGAGAAAAGCATTTTTCTCTGCTGAAATGCAAATGTGGGAAATACAGTGATAGAATTCAGAGAAAAATAAAACCTTTGTAGCCTTCGTAAATTGAAGTGTTTGGCCACTAAGTCTGAGGATTGGATAAAAATGTTGTGGCACTAAACCTTGTTGTTTAGTCCTCAGTCAGCTTAATCTGTCTTATATTCAGATGCTTTGAACATGTGTCTCCATCCCAGGCCGCTTCAACAGTAAGAAGCTTTATCATTATCTGACCTTTTCCGAGATCCTCATGATTCTTCACCACTTTGAACTTGACACTTTAGGATTTAGGAAAACAAAAATGTTGAAAACACTGGCTCAGCTTTTGTTGCGTTACATGCAAATTAGCTATCATTTTCCAGGAAGCTAATTCACGAAGGTATTTTATTTTCCCAGTTGATGCTGATATTGATCTTAAACGCAATTTAAGAAGAAAAGAAGTTGATTTCGAAACTATTAAGTTTGTGTCATAAAAAAATCAAACTGTATTTAGCAAATGTTTTAAGGAATTTTTTCATTTATGTGTTCGTGGGGGATCATTTTGATAAATATCTGAATGTCCATGTGATTTTTTGTTTCCAACTTAGTTCATAGAAAGAGGTAAAAACACATAGGAGGATACGTATTCCATATTCTTATGAGTGATACTTGTCATGCACATCAACTAACAGCAAGGGCATAAAAGTCAGATTGATTCACATATTTCCTAGGCATCCACTACTGTTCTCTCTAATGATCATCATTGCTGCAATCATGGTCTAATTACTTATTTTAAATTCTGATCTTTCCTGTCTTTAAAATTGTTGTCTACTTCCAGAGAGTAAACTGACTGACTGGTGTTATTTTATGAAGCACTTGCCCTCTTAAAAATCCTGTCTCATATGTCTCTGTATGTGAAGCACAAATAATGTGCTTCAGCTCTGAAAATGTGAGCTCTGATCAGGAAAGAATACTGAAAATATCCAGAGGGTACTGAGTGCAGCTTTGGACTTTGTAGTACAAGAAAGACATTGACATACTGGAGCTAGTCCAGCAGAAGACCACTAAGATGTCTGATGTCTGGAAGCACATGTTGTAGGAAGAAAGGCTCTGAGAAATGGTTTTGCGTAGCCTTTAGTATAGAAAGCTAAAGAGAGCTAGATATTTCTATTGTATTCACTATCTAATGGTAGAGTGCAGAGAAGATGGAGCCAGGCTCCTTCCAGCAGTAGGAATGAGGAAACAGTCCCAAGTTGCAACAATCAAAATTCTGCAAAAGTACAAGGAAAAAAAACCAAAACAAACTACCAAAAATTTCATAGTGAGAGTAGGAAAATATTGAAACAGATTGTCCAAGAAGGTTACAGAATCTTCACCCCTGGAGATACTCAGTATTCATCTGGACAGGCATCAGATCAAGGCCTACTTCCACATACTGGACATAGCTATATCCCTGCAAGCCTGCTGGTGAGGATACTGTGGAATTCTACCTGAGCTTTGTAGATACAAAAGAAGAGGGCAGAGGCAAGGGAGCCACTCAGGTAGGACCTGAGAAACATACTGGTTGTGACAAGGTTCACTGGAGAATGAGGCTGAAGCCTGAGATGGGGAGGTTTGCTATGTGTGAGCTCCGTGTCAAATGAGACTGGGAAAGGAACATAGATAAGCAACCCTGAAGTCCCTGAAGGTTTGCAAGAAAGGGAGCAAAAGCTTCATCTAACAAAAATGCAAACTGCCATTAGAGTGATGAAGGGCTTGCCACCACTGGCTGTGGAAAAACCTTTTAAGTGCCCTGAAACCAACTGCTTACCTGTCCTTTTAGTAAGTAGAACACAGGATTGTTCAACTAGACCTGTGAAGTAGCAAGTGTATTGGTTTGTGCTAGAACTGTTCCTTCTGGATATCTACAAATTCTCTTGTCATCCCACACTCATGACACACAAAGGGGATTTGGAGAGTGTTCCCAGTTAATAATGTAGTGGGGAGTCATGAGAAATAAAGGACCATTAAGTGTGCTCATTACTTCTTCACAACCCTCTGATTTTGACCTGCCTGGAGAATTGTACTTTCCTACCTGGAAGCAAGGTGGAAAACACAGATGTGAAGTTGTACATTTCATAATATGGCATACAAATCAGGTTTCCATGCTGATTCCTTCCGGTTTATGTATGAGTTTATGCCAGTGTCTCCAGTGCTGTTGATGTGTATTTAGTTCCTAAAGACAAAGTAAGAATGGAGAAAGATGTTCAAGACAACTCTGCCCTATTTCTGTTTGTTAGAGCTCCAAAGATAGCTTAGGGAAGTTGATTTATTTTGCCTCGGGTGCTCCCCGAAGGAAATTACTGCTAGGATAATATAGTTCTCTGAAATAATCAGTGGCCAGCAGCTGTATGTCTAAGTAGAACAGTTTGAGCCTAATATTTAAGGAACTGTAAATTTATGAAGCCACAGTGATGCTTCTATTAAAAACTAATATATTTTACATGAGAAAAGCAGCTAAATTACTGCTGGTTTTTATTTTAGATACATGTAACATTTGATTAAAATGTTTGAAACATCCAATACGTGGCTTTATTAAGTGGGCTTTTTAAATATACTACTTAGCAATTACCACCTTTCCATGAGTGCCATTCAAAGAGAGATTAATAAATGTGATCCATATTTATGTTGGTAAGCTACTTTGTCTTCCATCACTGATGGATCCTTTTTTAAAAGACATCCAACAGGAATTAATGTCATGTCTGCAATTGTAACTTGCCATTCAAATATTACAAAATAAAAGTGAGAGTTATTGACTTAAAACCCCAAAATACATTTGCAATAAAAATATGTAAATAAATGCATCCAGACACATAGCACATAAAAATGTAACACTCAAGTTGAAATAAAAACTGTCTTCTCCAGCATCACTACTTATTTTAAGTGGTGGCTTGCAATCAAAATCTGGGTTAAGTGGCCCTTTATCTCAGTGTGTCAAATTGGACTTTCAGGAATATCTGAAATTCTGTTTTTTCAGTTTTGGATTTTCATTTTTCATTTTACAAACTTTGTCACTTTACAGCCATATCCAATGAAATAGTAACAATAACAGCAACATCTGATTTACCAAAGCCAAGTCTATAAAAATTTTCATCGATATATGGAGCAAAACAATGTTTGCTTCGTGTTCTCTGCTACTTTGTCTAACAATGCTAATTAATTTAACTGATTATTATTTTTTTAATTTATTCCTTAAGTATAACTGCTGATTACCAAACTTAGATCATAGAATCATAGAATAGTTTGGATTGGAAGGGACCTTAAAAGATATCTAGTTCCAAACCCCTGTGCCATGGGCAGGAACACCTCCCACTAGACCAGGTTGCTCACATCCTCATCCAGCCTAGTCTTGAACACATCCAGTATTGGGGCATCTTCAACCTCCCTGGGCAACCTGTTCCAGTGGCTCACCACCCTCTGAGTGAAGAACTTCTTCCTAATTTCTAATCTAAATCTCCCCTCTTCCGGTTCAAAGCCATTACCTCTTGTCCTATCACTAGAAGCCCTTGTGAAAAGCCTCTCCCCAGCTTTCTTGTAGGCCCCTGTCAGAAACTCAAAAGCTGCAATGAAGTGTCCCTGGTGCCTTCTTTTCTCTAGTCTGAACAACCCCAACTCTCTTAGCCTTTCCTTATAGAAGTAGCCTTCCAGCGCTCTGATCATCTTTGTAGCCCTCCTCTGGACCCTCTCCAACAGGTCTGTGTTCCTCTTGTATTGAGTGCTCCAGAGCTGGACACAGTACTCCATGTGGGGTCACACAAGAGTGGAGTAGAGGGGCAGAATCACCTCCCTTGACCTGCTGCCATACTTCTTTTGATGCAGCCCAGGATACAGTTGGCTTTCTTGGCTGCACTTGTGCATTGCTGGCTCATGTTGAGTTTTTCATCAACCAGCACCCCCAAGTCTTTCTCCTCGGGACTACTTCAATACACTCATTGTCCAGCCTGTTTTTGTGTTTGAGATTGCCCTGACCCAGGTGCAGGACCTTGCATGTGGCCTTGTTGGACTTCGTAAGGTTGGCATGGGCCCACCTCTCAAGCCTGTCAAGGTCCCTCTGGATGGCAGAATCCCTTCCCTCCAGTGTGTCGACCACGCCACACAGTTTGGTGTTGTCCACAAACTTGCTGAGGGAGCTTTTAATCCCACTGTCCATATCACTGACAAAGATGTTAAATAGTACTGGTCCCAGTACCAATCTCTGTGGAACACCACTTGTCAGTGGTCTCCGCTTGGACATTGAGCTGTTCACCACAAGTCTTTGAGTCTGACCATCCAGCCAATTCTTTATCCACTGAGTGGTCCATCCATCAAATCTATATGTTTCCAATTTAGAGACCAGGATGTCATGTGGGACAGGGTCTAAAGCTTTGCACAAGTCCAGGTAGGTCAGTTGTTCTTCCCTTATCCATTGATGCTGTGACTCCACTATAAAAGGCCACCAAATTTTTCAGGCACAAAATGACAGATGTCCAGGTCTAAGGTCTGGTGGGGTGGCAGACTCACTTTGTAATAAATGTGGAAATTCTTCCAGTGCATCTTTCCATGTGAATTGGTCTCCTGAGTTACTTGTCTTCTGTCCACTGACTGTATCAGAAATCTAAGGTAGCTAGACTACTGATTTAAGCATATTAGTTAAGCATCTCGAGTTGATGATATTAATATAATCTTAATATTTCTGATGAAAAAACTTTAACTTCTTTTGGATGCCCCAAATATTTTTTTTTTCTGGTTAATTCGAGTTCAGCATTAAAGTTTCAGGGCTATTTTTGCATCCTAGTAGCTTTATCTTATTAGCTTTATCCATATGTACTGAGAGTGTCAAGTACAGCAGTGACCACAGCATGTTTCAAAGGAAAGACTGTAAATAAAACAGCATGCATCACTTAAACTCATTGCACAAATAAACTGTTTCTTTGCAAAAGGCATAAATATTTCATATTTAGACATAGCAGGTTTTTTTGGCATCTGATTGCAATACTATTTGATGTTGAAAAGTGGTCTTCCCTTTCTTTTCTTTCTCTGCCACAATCTCATTATAGCTTTTCATAGCCTTGGTAGTCATGTCCAGACTTAAAACCAGTGGGAGTTTTGCCATCCAGAACACACAAGGTTTTGGGTCATCAGAGGTGATGTCCTGTTTTCATGCACAACTGTTTCATACAATTTAATTTCTTTGATATATTTGAAAATTTAAGACATTTTTTTTTCTGTTTGATTTTATATCAATGAGATTAGTGCTTATCTAGTGTGTTAAGTGTCCAGGATGTGCAACATAGGCCCACATCTTACATACAGGCACATGACACAAAGATCAACCAGTAAAGACCAGTTTAAAAAATTTGAGTATTGCAAGCCAGCAGTTACATTAACCTACACTTCCCTGAAGCTGTTTTTGGCCTATATGTTTTCTGGCACGACCAGTTAGCCTCTTGGGGGTCCTTTCTGTCTTCAGGCCCATTTGTCTTACCCTGCACACTGGTTACAAATGCACAATATTGGATTTGTCTTTTTTGCTCCATGGAGAATTCTATCAAAAAGAGGAGAGGTACATAGTTCACAGGTAAGGTCAGGAGAGACACAGTCCCAAACAGTCATCAGAGGGTGAATTTGTTATTGTCACACTTCTGCCACGAACTTAATTCGGAAGCAGAAGCGGGGCATAAGAAGTTAATAATAGGTTCCACTAGCAGAACTTCAAACCAGCACGTGTTCATGGTTCCCAGGCTGACAACACATTCAAAGTGATTTTTTTAAGAGAGGTTGTAAACTTATTGCCTGTAATTGCTCCACAACAGTTGCTCACAGTTGGTCACAACAGTTACCAACTGGAAAGAATCCAGTTCATTTTTACATTCTGTAGCAAAGCATAGCAAAAGTCTTCTATCTCATAACGAGATAAATCTCATTTTGAGATTTCTAAATGACCTCCAAATGAGATAATCTCTGAATAATTTCCCACACCAGTCTCCCAAATGACAGTGAATGGGCCTGATCTAAAGCCTGGTTGGAGTCAATGAGATTTTTATCATAAACTTCAACAGGTTTTACATCAAAACATCACTAGGTCATTATAAATAAAGCCATAAATTTCAGTCTGTAATAATACAGCTCACCAACTCCATGATTAGCAGGAGTATAAAAAACACATTTAAAATCTAATGAGATTAATTTAAATTAAACCCAATGTGGCTTTTTTTTCCCCCCAAGTTAAAAGGGGCTCATACCCACGCTTTGTCTGTTTTACCATATTCTCCTGGTTTAGTTGAAAGCCAGAATTCTCTCCTCTCTTGGCTTAAGCTGTGCCCTGTGTAGAACAGAGCTTGAGATTTGGCAATGATAAACCAGTAAGTATCTGATTGTGTGCTCAGGTGCTGAAGTGATCCTTCAGGGCAGGGGTCCTCTGTTTCAATCCCTCTCCTAAAATTGATGGTACATTTTATCAGATTGTACTTTAATATGAAATACAGAAAGTTTTTTTTATTTTAGTGGGTTTTTTTGGAATGAATCATCTCCTTAGTTGTAAACATCTGTATTTTGCTCAAGTGAGGTGCTTAAGACCTTTTCTAGATCTAATTCCAAACGCCCTGAAAGCCTAATCACAGATTCCTTCTTAATAGCAAGACATTATATTAAGCACTGTTTCTACATTAAGAGGATGTAGGCTATTTAACTGTATTAAGAAAATACAAATATATGTGCTACAAATTTTACTTCAGCAGAGATCACCTTAATGAGTATTACAATAATACTCTCTTCACATTTAAAATGACGCATTATAATCCCATAAGTACTGTACTTCTACCAACCTGTGAATTATTAATGAGGTGATAATCATGTTAATGAAGCTGCCTTATTAGGTCGTGATGGATATTGTTAACATGCCAGTTAACTGTCTGTTCATGTGGAGGGGAAAAGTGGTTTTCTGTGCTGGAAAGGTACTAGAGAGTTAAAATTTCCCTAGCAGAGTTTATTGTGAGTCTTTCTAGATTCTTTTTTTTTAAACTGCTTTTCAAGGTAAATATTGTGATTTCCCAATCAGAGTCTTGCTTGTCAGTTTTAGATGTTTTTATGACACATCAAGGAGTGATGGCATGATATAACTAATAGGTTATTGTAAAATGAACCCTATTGAAAGTTAACCATAAATTAGTTACTCAATCTGTTAATCAGGAATATGACCACCTAAGGAAAATCTCTTTTAAAGCAACAACAAACCAATAAAAAACACAGAATGCAACTCCTTATTTTCATTATCCCAGATATTTCTTCAAGCATGTTAATGTTTTGGGATGTCAAAGAAGTACAAAGTGAAAGAAATATGTCCCTGCAACTGAGAAATAACAAATAGCATAAAGACTGAGTCAGCTCAGTTTGGTGAACCAAAAATCTATCATCTGTCTCTCTTGAATTTTAATGCAAAAAAGGCAAACCACATTAGCATATTTTTTACTTAGAAAAATAAGGCTGTTTGTTTGTATTTTGCATCTTTAATACTGAGTTGTCCACAGCAGCTTAAAATATACAGAATAGAAATCTGTTTCCATAACATTTTCAGGCCAGTTTGCAAACCTTGGAGATCTGTGTAGTTTGGATTTCAGCTTGTAACGTGTCTTTCTGAGGTTTGAGGAACATATCTCAAAGAAACCGAACTTCAAGAAATCCATTACAAAATGTGTAAGAACTAAGTAGCTTTCATCAGCTCAAGCTTTTCATATGTTGTGATAGAATTTATTTTTTATTTCATTATTTTTACAGCTTTATCCTAGGCCTCTTGGAACAATAATAATTAGAATGAATTTGAAGTTGCAGACTGGACATGCTGAAAAAAAAGTATTATTATAAGTGTAACAAATTTTAATAGATTTTACTGTTGGTTGTGGGCTGGGTTGGAGCATCTTGTACTTTGGTGGATAAAGTACAAGATACACATTTTGTGGCCTAGTTACACACATTGGTGAAATGTGAAGCAGTAGGATGTGTTCTTATCTTCAAGCAAAAGGATCAGGCTATCATGGTAGGCTGAAATCTCGTGTGACATTGACACACTACGTAAGAGGGTGATCTGATCTTGGAGAAAGTGCCTGAAATTCCCATTAAATAGAAATAAAAGAAAAAATATAAATACTATATAATATAAAAATATAAAAACTATCAAAAAACCCCAGTAAAATTTAACTGGTAAAAAAGCTTCTGACATTTTGTTGTGAAAAGATTAAGCTGGCATAATATTTTCACTTTCTTAACTATTATTATGTTATAATCAATGTTCAAAATAGGGTGCTATGTGCTAACACGTCAAAACAACATTTAACATTAAGGAGAAACAGTGGAATAGTGGTGTACAGGGTTTCTTCTCTTTCTTCTTTCTTTCCTTCCCCACATTATTGAAGTATCACTACTCCTAAATATTCCCAGTAACATTTATTATTTTGACTACTGTGATTAATAGCATTGATAAGATGACAATTTAAAAAGTCATCTGGTTAAAGCTGAGAGGAAATTTTCTGATTTTTTTTTTTTTTTAGATCTTTAATGATGCAAATATGCAGAATGTTCCACTTTTCATCAAACCAGCATTTTCTGGTGGAAAACTGTTCCAATTTTAATCACTTTTTTGCTGGGTGGTTACAGATAATCCTCTCACCCAGTCAGTAACTTGCTGTGAGATGATTAATTTTCTGTCAGAAAGGTCTGATTTTTCTTCACCAAATAATTTATTGGACTCTTTATGAAATGTCTTTGAAGACTTCGCCATAGGAAAAAAATGTGAAATCTATTGCAGCCTAGGAATCTGTAAGTAATGAATAATAGTAGTCTGATTAATGTCAAACTAATTCAAGTGCTGCAACTAGATAGATGAAATAATTTTTTCTTCTTCAGGTACAAATTATATTTAAAATCCATAGAGAGTTTCTAATAATACCAAATGTCAGTGTCTTACCTGAACAACATGAATCTCTAATAAAACCCTGAAATGAGCAATTAAAAGAAATGCAATTTGAACTTACAGTTATTGCAATGAATTTTTAGTTTTGTTTCCTAAAGTTAATCTTTTCATGTGCATTCTCAGACATACTCACAATATTCATTTTGATATGGAAGCTTCCCTTTAAAAAACGACTTAAGAAGTTGATTTAGTGTGTAGCAGGAGGCCAGCCTCCACAGGGCTGGATGCTTCACGGGAGAGCTCATTTCTCCACACCACTGCCACAGCAAATCTGACGGAACCAGCTGCTAAGAACCAGCTGCTAAGAACTGCCAGGGCTGTGATTGCCGCTGAATCAGTCCCTGAAAAGTCACCACCTGGAGCAGAAAAGTTTCACAAAATGCTTAACACAATTTCAAGCTGTATTAGCTATTCGGCAGCAGCCAGCAAAACTTCATGTAAAACACCTATTGACACTCTTTTATCTGTTTGAGAACTGCTTCCCACAACTAAGCCCCAAGCTAGGAGGCTTCTAAGTATTGTGTTATAAATATGCTGTTTAATACTTTATTTTTACTTTGTGTTTATTAGTGTTTGGGGTTTTGGAGGGTTTTTTTTGCCTGCAGCCATAGCCACATTTGAAGAGTAAATGAAAGTACAGCCCATATATTTAATGTTTTGAATTTAAGTTAGTAATGCCTATTATACAACCTCCCACCATATATACTGGAACTCTGCAAACAGTATTTTGTACAGCATCTCATTGGAAATTAGTACTAAATCCACCTAAGAGATAGATTACCTCATCAGTGAAAGTGCTGGTCCAGTAAAACTGCTACAAAATCTTATTTGATGTGATTAGTGATATTAGTGCCTTGTCAAAAGTCATTCAGAGTCAGTTACAGGTACTGTTGGAAGCCAGTGACCTCAGCTGGCAGCTCTCTTGTGTGGCTATGAGATGGTAAAGCCTTCTTCCATGGCCATTTCTCAGTGTTTTGTGTGGTTGGTTTTCTAAAGTGAGGTTCCCTGGTAAGGCGTAATGAAAAGATATGTTTTTAAAGAAAGGTGGATGGCTGGATAGATGTGTCTTTCTGTTCTTTCCTCATTAATCAAATACTAAGGAATGATAATTTCATTTATCTTTGGAAGTGAAGGTCTGCATTACTTTTTTGGGTGGCTCAAAATACAGTTATAATGAAAAAGGAATTTAATGTGTGAAATATCCAATTTAAAATCTATAAAGAAATTAAGGGTTGACTACACTGTAAGGAATTACTTCTAAAACTGTAGAAAGATGATTTTGTACTTTACAAAAGCAGGTGCTTGGGCCTTCACTTCTGAAACAAATGGCTGGAGTCTTTAAAATCTCTGAAAAATTAAAAAAATAAAGCATTCAGGGATAATTTTTGTTTGCATTATGTTAGTTGCTCAAAACAGTTATGTTTAAATATGATTCTCTATTACACATTATGTAATTTATAATCTCATTTTGTTTACAAAATACCTGGGTTTCTTTATTGCTATGATCATTTTTGATATGACATTTTTAAATGTTGGAGCACTTATTTTTGTATGCAAGTATACATTATGTATGTAAATTAATTTTTATGGGAAGTCGAGAGAGGAGTTTGATTCCCATGTGGAGAGGGAGCTCAAATAGTGAAAATCTTGCTTAAAAAGAGTAGAAGTTTGTTTGTTCCAATGGTCTGTCTTTTCCCCTGAAAATCCCCGGAGAGAGGTCTGTGTGCCAAAGGATTGAGAGGCTGAGCCATCGTTATTTGCAATTCTTTACTATATTTCTCTACATAACTTAATGTTAGGTCTTGTCCTGGAATGTGAAGCAATACGTTTTTCATTCCGAACTAACTAGCTGGCCATAATTATCATTTCAGAATTAGCAATTTAAGACATTTTGTTGTATCTTGAGATACATGATATTTTGAAGATGTCTTTGTTCACTGGAAGGAGTGCGTTGGGCTAGGTGACCTTTAAAGGTCCCTTGCAATCCAAACTATTCTAGAAATAAAAATCTGAGCTGGCATTGTGTATTTCAGCAGCATACATAGGTCTGAACTTGCTATAAATGAGTTAGTGTGGATATTGGGAGTTCTCAAAACACAGTCATTAAATGCTCAATTATTTACCTTTTTGGTAATAAATTGAACTATGCCATTATCCCAGAAAAGAGTGAAGAATTTGTTTGTTAATTTTATGGCCCCGATATGCTGGACCTGTGATATCTTAAAAGAGACAGACATAAAGAAAATATTGTCTTTTACATTTGGGCTGCCCTTCGGATACTTCAAGTTGAGCGTCCAGTATCAACAGCCACTCTAGAGAAATTTGGCTCTGGTATCTACCTAAGCCCTTCAAAGCCTTTGACACTGTCCTGCACGACATCCTGATCTCCAAGCTGGTAAAATATGGGTTTGATGGATGGACAGCTCAGTGGATGAAGAACTGGCTTGATGGCCGCACCCAAAGAGTGGCTGTCAATGGNGGAGGCCTACAAGAAAGCTGGGGAGGGACTTTTTAGGATGTCAGGTAGGACAAGGGAGAATGGGTCAAAACTAGAGGTGGGTAGATTCAGATCAGACGTTAGGAAGAAGTTCTTTCATCATGAAGATGGTGAGACACTGGCACAGGTTGCCCAGAGAGGTGGTGGAAGCCCCATCCCTGGAAATTTTTAAGTCCAGGCTGGATGGGGCTCTGAGTAACCTGATCTAGTGGGAGGCATCCCTGCCCATGGCAGGGGGGGGTGGGAGTTGGAACTAGATGATCTTTAAGGTCCCTTCCAATCCTGACAGTTCTATGATTCTTTGCCTGCTTCTCCTCAATTTGACTAAAACTGAGTTCAATTTGAAAACACAAATGCCAGGTGAGCATTAATTTCTCCTGCCTTGGCCATACAAGGTAATGTATTGTATGGGGAGTTTTCTGATAACTTTAGCTGGACTTTTGTGATCAGAGTTCCATGGTTTCAGCCAAATAGCTTCTTGTCATTGAGAGGAAAAAGTGTTAATGACTTGAAATCATTGAAATTTACATTAAAGAGAAGCAAGAACAATGACAACTTAGCTCATTTTCTTTTAAAATGAGTATGTTAGGGTTCTGAAAAATAGCTGTGAATGCCAAATGGCTGATTTGATTAATCACTAAGTCAACAACAACTTGCTGGTTGCTATTGCTGTTCTATTATGAGTAATCTATCAGCATGATCTGTAGTGATTTTAGTTGGGGAATTCAAATTGTAGTAGATAAACCAGTTTAAATTTTGTTGTCTTTTTTAATGTGTAGATTGAAATGCATCTATGGAAAAACTAAAATCTCACTTTTTGTAGATAATATTTATATAAGATCTAATATTGAATGCATTTTCTGACTGCAGGCTGTTAAAAGTTAAAATATAAATGTAGGCAAGTAAAGAATTATATGAAAAATTGAGCAACATACTCTTTTCTTAGATCCAAACTACATTAATCTGTGTGGATGAAATCAAGATACCGTATGTCTGACTGTAATTATGGCTACCTATTATTCCCTCTTATTGTTGGGTTTTGTGTTGTTTTTTTTCAGTATGAGAACTTGATGGCAATTAGGTGCTTTTATGGCATTCTGTTTTTTTACAATTCTGTGAAAGTGCCATGCTTTCCTGAGCACTAACTAAGCTAAAAAAAACAAGGATGGATGGATGTGTTTTCTTTTCAACATTTCTTGTTCTTTTTACTTTTACACAATTTCTCTCCAAGTTAGACCATTAGATTAATATGAAGATACTTTCAGCTTTATAGCTGTTTTCACTTTGCTCCCTTTTCCTGAAATCTAAATGGAAGGGAAATGGTTAAATTTGTACATTCAGCAAAGATTTCTTTAGTTTCTATCACAGTAATTAAAGAAGTGGTACCCATCTCAGCATTGGCTTATCAACCTTCATTTTATATTATGTTCTGGAACAGGTTGTCCAGGGGGGCTGTGGATGCTCCATCCCTGGAGGTGTTGAAGGACAGAGTGGATGGGGCCTTGAGTGACCTGGTCTAGTGGGAGGTGTCCCTGCCATGGCAGGGGGGTTAGAACTAGATGATCCTTGAGGTCCCTTCCAACCCAAACCATTCTATGATTCTATGAAATAATAATAATTAAAAACAACAAAACAAAACCAAAATTCCTGCCCACATGGTGAGAGTCAAGGCCATTGACAGTCTATAGGTGAAAGGAGGACGTTTGGAAGCTCCCTTTAGCCTGCAAGGGGAGCAGGAGAAGGAATACATACATACCACATCTGGCACGTGATTTACCATGGCATATCAGAAAAAGTTCAATTCTTCTCCCTTGTGTGTGCATAATATTCATTCATGTGGATGTGAGCTTTATCAGCGCAGGGAAAAGAGAGCAGGCCCCTTAGGCTGTAAGAGACACAATTACCTTCCTGACATCAGTGAAATGGAATTTCTCATGCAGAAAAGATGTAACAGAGAGCAGGAATTTAAGAAAATTGTGCTTAAAAGCATATTGTCCAATAAAATTTGGAATTTGCAAGAAGAGGATGCTGAAATTTGTGCATATATAGGACCACATTCTTTAACGTTCATTTTTACAAGTGGATACAGTTTAGGCATACATAACCTTATTATGTTTGTTGCTTTACTACTGTCTAAAAGCCACATAAGCTGTTTTCCAAGATTCTACTAAACTGACTTTAAAATAGAGAAAAACAATGGAAGATTATTAAACATTAAAATAGTAAAAAATATTTGTATTATCCAAACCCAAATATTCTTTTATACTATCGCTTAACCACAAATGCATTTGAAGCAATGTTTTTTGTTTGCGTCAGGTAAAGATTTCTGTGATTTCAAATGTGTTATTTTTCATTCAGATTTTCTGAACCATAAAACTTTTGTCCAAAAGGATTTTTTCCCAGGAATGTGAATACTTTTATAAGATATTTTACAAATGTAAAACTGCAAGGTTTGACTGCTCTTAGGAAAGTAATGAAATAGTTATTCAAAAGTAGTTCTGAATTCTTGATTTGGGATAGATTGCACATCCATGATCTGTTTCAGAAGAGTCTTAATAATCCACTGTATGGATTAAGATTAAAACTGATAAAACAAAATCAGGAAAAACAACTTGTATTCTATAATTCGCATGTCCTTACAAGTTCTTTGCCGGTAGTGTTTGTCAAGTAGTGACTTGATTGTATCATGAAGTAAAGAGAAGCCTTTAGCCCAGGAAAGTAAAGAGAAACTTACTTTCACTCAAATTGAAAAAGCCTTCAGGATTGATTGAAACATCTTCATAGTTGAGATACTTTCATAGGAATATAGCTTGGGATCTTCTGACAGACCCATGTCTTTTCTGTTTTGTTGTGTATTTTCTTCAGTACAGCCTGTGTGAGCCATCTGTAACAGCCTCCTATGTAAGAGATGGTAAAAAAATACTACTGGGCAAAATGGAGCAATCAATATTCTTCTGTGGAAGTTGAATTTTGACAAGGTTATAGGCATCTTTGTATCACTTTGGTGTGGTTAGTTCTATTACAAGACAAATAAAGGATGAATTTTGATTTAATAAATGAATATGGGATACAGTGCTTCTGGCCTAGGTGTTGGCCTAAAACAATATAACAATTGAGACCTTCCTGACTTTTGCAGGTGTTTGAAACTAGAGGCAGGACTCTACTTGGCTTTTTTTATCAGGACACTGATGTTATTGTTGAAAAACACTTTGAAAACAGGTACAACTAAAGCTGCTGTGGGTGAAACTGCCTAAAAGAAGTGTTTACTGCCACTTTAGATTCATGGAGACATCCAGCGGCTGCTACATAAGAGCAGGTCTCCACTAGGTCTCGTATCATGTCTATGAGTCCAAGGTGAAAGCCTCTGAACAATGGCATTATAGAACTATGGTCAGATGTGTGAATAGCACCCTACAAAATATTGTAGCACTGTTCTTCAAGCTTAGTGCATCAGATTTTTCTCCAAATCTTTATGGAAAAATAAAAGTTAAATCCTATGGTTCATTTTTTTCATAATGCTTGTTATAGACATGCTCAAACTATTGTTCAAGATCATTTCCATTTAATTAAGTTTGAGTGTTTGCTTATATTGACTGAACTCAAGGACATTTAAGTGTCTATTGGGAACTAAATATGTGCTCAGCTGTGTTGCAGAATGCTCAAGAAAACTGCAGTTACTTAGGGGAAGAAATAAAAGAAAATTGCTGTCTAGATGGTCAGATACAAAGAAAGAAGAACTACAATCAAAATATGCTTTAAAAAGTGAGGGATGTGAGCATAGCAGTCAGAAAACAAGGTGTACAAAAGATTCATAAGTCTGCTAATGTTTAAGTGGTGATGATGGTTAATTTTATAGACGAAAAACAAATAAAAAAAGAGCAATAAAAGCAAACAGAGTTCTTGTAGGGAAAAATGTTAAGGTCTAGTGGGTTTGTCAAAAGCAGAGGGATGGAACAAAGTGCACAAAAGGGAGATTTGAGTCCTTGGAGTCACTTATTTCAGCTTTTGGGACATACAAGGGGTAAGGGACATATATGACGAATATATAATGCATGTATGGATTCAGATCTTGCTGAAAGAAAATAGTTTAAAAATGAGAGCTGACTGATACAGTCCTCAAGAAGCCAGGTGTTTTACCTACCTGCACCAGGCCTACATAATTCCTGACAAATTTTAAAAACTTTTTCTTAAAACCTTCAGTAATAGAGGTTCAGGGATGTCTCCAGGAAATCTGCTGTAAAGCTTAGCTATCTTTGTGTGTAGAAATTTTCTTTTTGTTTTTAGCAAAACTAGCAGAAGGTGCTGTAGAAAGATGACTGAAGACGACATGCAAAGCATGTACTTCATAGCTGGAGATGCTGTAAGGGATTCAGTTTTGACCAGAAATAATCACAGAATCACAGAATGGTAGGGGTTGGAAGGGACCTCTGGGGAGTATCTAGTCCAATCTCCCTGCTGGTATGGCTAGATCAGGTCGCACAGAAATGTGTCCAGGTGAGTTTCGAAAGTCTCCAGAGAAGGAGACACACCTCTCTGAGGAGCCTGTTCCAGCAGTCTGGCACCCTCAAAGGAAAGAAGTTTTTCCTTATGCTCAGATGGAATTTCCTGTGTTCTGGCCTGTGCCCATTTCCCCTCATTCTATCACTGGGCACCACTGAAAAGAGACTGTCCCAACACTCTTGACACTCACCCTTTTGATATTTATAAGCATTGAGAAGATCCCCTCTCAGCCTTCTCTTCTCCAGGCTAAACAGCCTTGGGTCTCTCAGCTTTTCNTTGCACATCCATGATCTGTTTCAGAAGAGTCTTAATAATCCACTGTATGGATTAAGATTAAAACTGATAAAACAAAATCAGGAAAAACAACTTGTATTCTATAATTCGCATGTCCTTACAAGTTCTTTGCCGGTAGTGTTTGTCAAGTAGTGACTTGATTGTATCATGAAGTAAAGAGAAGCCTTTAGCCCAGGAAAGTAAAGAGAAACTTACTTTCACTCAAATTGAAAAAGCCTTCAGGATTGATTGAAACATCTTCATAGTTGAGATACTTTCATAGGAATATAGCTTGGGATCTTCTGACAGACCCATGTCTTTTCTGTTTTGTTGTGTATTTTCTTCAGTACAGCCTGTGTGAGCCATCTGTAACAGCCTCCTATGTAAGAGATGGTAAAAAAATACTACTGGGCAAAATGGAGCAATCAATATTCTTCTGTGGAAGTTGAATTTTGACAAGGTTATAGGCATCTTTGTATCACTTTGGTGTGGTTAGTTCTATTACAAGACAAATAAAGGATGAATTTTGATTTAATAAATGAATATGGGATACAGTGCTTCTGGCCTAGGTGTTGGCCTAAAACAATATAACAATTGAGACCTTCCTGACTTTTGCAGGTGTTTGAAACTAGAGGCAGGACTCTACTTGGCTTTTTTTATCAGGACACTGATGTTATTGTTGAAAAACACTTTGAAAACAGGTACAACTAAAGCTGCTGTGGGTGAAACTGCCTAAAAGAAGTGTTTACTGCCACTTTAGATTCATGGAGACATCCAGCGGCTGCTACATAAGAGCAGGTCTCCACTAGGTCTCGTATCATGTCTATGAGTCCAAGGTGAAAGCCTCTGAACAATGGCATTATAGAACTATGGTCAGATGTGTGAATAGCACCCTACAAAATATTGTAGCACTGTTCTTCAAGCTTAGTGCATCAGATTTTTCTCCAAATCTTTATGGAAAAATAAAAGTTAAATCCTATGGTTCATTTTTTTCATAATGCTTGTTATAGACATGCTCAAACTATTGTTCAAGATCATTTCCATTTAATTAAGTTTGAGTGTTTGCTTATATTGACTGAACTCAAGGACATTTAAGTGTCTATTGGGAACTAAATATGTGCTCAGCTGTGTTGCAGAATGCTCAAGAAAACTGCAGTTACTTAGGGGAAGAAATAAAAGAAAATTGCTGTCTAGATGGTCAGATACAAAGAAAGAAGAACTACAATCAAAATATGCTTTAAAAAGTGAGGGATGTGAGCATAGCAGTCAGAAAACAAGGTGTACAAAAGATTCATAAGTCTGCTAATGTTTAAGTGGTGATGATGGTTAATTTTATAGACGAAAAACAAATAAAAAAAGAGCAATAAAAGCAAACAGAGTTCTTGTAGGGAAAAATGTTAAGGTCTAGTGGGTTTGTCAAAAGCAGAGGGATGGAACAAAGTGCACAAAAGGGAGATTTGAGTCCTTGGAGTCACTTATTTCAGCTTTTGGGACATACAAGGGGTAAGGGACATATATGACGAATATATAATGCATGTATGGATTCAGATCTTGCTGAAAGAAAATAGTTTAAAAATGAGAGCTGACTGATACAGTCCTCAAGAAGCCAGGTGTTTTACCTACCTGCACCAGGCCTACATAATTCCTGACAAATTTTAAAAACTTTTTCTTAAAACCTTCAGTAATAGAGGTTCAGGGATGTCTCCAGGAAATCTGCTGTAAAGCTTAGCTATCTTTGTGTGTAGAAATTTTCTTTTTGTTTTTAGCAAAACTAGCAGAAGGTGCTGTAGAAAGATGACTGAAGACGACATGCAAAGCATGTACTTCATAGCTGGAGATGCTGTAAGGGATTCAGTTTTGACCAGAAATAATCACAGAATCACAGAATGGTAGGGGTTGGAAGGGACCTCTGGGGAGTATCTAGTCCAATCTCCCTGCTGGTATGGCTAGATCAGGTCGCACAGAAATGTGTCCAGGTGAGTTTCGAAAGTCTCCAGAGAAGGAGACACACCTCTCTGAGGAGCCTGTTCCAGCAGTCTGGCACCCTCAAAGGAAAGAAGTTTTTCCTTATGCTCAGATGGAATTTCCTGTGTTCTGGCCTGTGCCCATTTCCCCTCATTCTATCACTGGGCACCACTGAAAAGAGACTGTCCCAACACTCTTGACACTCACCCTTTTGATATTTATAAGCATTGAGAAGATCCCCTCTCAGCCTTCTCTTCTCCAGGCTAAACAGCCTTGGGTCTCTCAGCTTTTCCTTGTGAGAGAGAGGTTCTGGTTGATACAACAATGCTTACAAAAGCAAGAGCTAAAACAATAGGGGAGACTACAAGAGCTCAGTTTCTACTTAGGTTCAGAAATTGCCCTTAAATTAGAGAGGAAGAGAGCCTGTGAAGAGTACTGCTTCTGCAGTCATAATTATTTGAAGAATTAAAACATGTAATACTTAAAATTTCTCCTCAATTCTTAGTTGTCCCTTCATGGCTATGAAATTAAATTCTGATTTTACCTAATGCAATGAAGTCACTGACACTTTCAAACTTTTACTTAAGGCCTTACACATGTTGTCTTACTGAGCTAGGGCCTTTTGTGGAGAAAAGGAATTCTTCTGCACTGAAAACAGAACTGAGACTAAAGGGTTAAATATACATTTACTAAACTGCATTTTTACTCTCAGCTTTTAAGTTGAACTTCATCTCTTTTATCCCACTGCCACCAACACCAGAAAGAAGCACATCATTAGCTGGCTGGAAAAGATCAATCTTTGTATGGCATGGAAGGGTTACAAAACATTCTGCAAATAGTCAAAGGCAGGTGATTGGAAAAGTGAGAGAAGATCATTTTCTTCACAGAACGTTTCAAGGGTAATGTGTAAAAATTCCATAACATACTTCAATCTTTGAAGTGCTTCTGGTTTGCACTTTTGATCCATCTCAGATGGGTAGCAGAGTATCTTTATAAACTGGAGAGGTGAGGCAAGGTCTAGTGTGGAAAGGAGTGACTGCTAGAGTTTCCCATGACAAGAGAAAAGTGCTGCTGAGACAGAGTAATGACAGGAGCTGGGACGCAGCAAGTGATGATTAAACTGGAAAGTAGGGGCACTTGGGAGGTGTTTTTGCACACTAAGAGTTCTGGATGGGATGGACAACTAGGGAAAAAGAACAGATTAAATGTTAAGAAAAAAAGCAAAAATGGAAAACGCAGCAACAGTTTGTTTTTAATTGCTATACAAATTGGTTACACTGCTAACTAATATGCCTAGTAAACAAATTGAATTCTCATAATTTATTCAACATACTTTGTCTCTTCATCTCTCTGGTCTCTGGAAGGAATGTGAGGAGAGTACTATGAAGTCTAAATTATTGAAGGAAAAGCATTTGCTGAACACTGTTAGAAACATTTGTCCATTAGTAGCTATTCATAGGCAGTTTTTCATAATTACTTAATATTTGAAATTGGAGAATTTACATCTTATCTTTCTCTACTCTTATTTAAAGATTTATTCACTTCTCAGCAGCTTTCTTATGCACAGATTTATAAATCTGAATTTAAAATTCCCTTTTCATGAATAATTTGTAATGCTCACTTGAAGTTCATTTTTTTTTCAGCAAAAAATCCCGTCCTAAATTTATGAGCTGTTTGTGACCCTGACTCAACATGATAGTTAATCAGGTATATTACTTCAGTGGGATCATACAGGTTGTTCAAGTTATATATACTTCCAAGCTTTACTGATTGGGGATCTAAGCTGGGACATGCATTTTTATTATCGTTATCATCATCATGATTGTACATTTGATACATGACTTACTGTGTCACAGTTTCAGTAATGAGAGTCCCCTGGTTTTCTATGCTGTAAAAATTAAGGAGAAGAAAAATGTCCCTCCTGTGCTAGCTTGCCTTGTTTTTTTTTGTTTACTGGTACATTGCTTTTCTCATAGCAAAGTTTGAGGTCAGTAACAAAATTAGCAAAATGAAATCTTGACACCTCAAGAGAAGAGAAGGCTGAGAAGGGATCTGATCAATGTTTATAAATATCTGAAGGGTGAATGTCAGGAAGCTGAGGCCAGTCTCTTTTCAGTGATGCCCAGTGATAGGACGAGGGGAAATGGGCACAGGCTGGAACACAGGAAGTTCCACCTTAACATGAGGAGAAACTTCCTTACTGTGAGGGTGACAGAGCCCTGGAACAGGCTGCCCAGAGAGGTTGTGGAGTCTCCTTCTCTGGAGACATTCAAGACTTATCTGGATGTGTTCCTGTGTGAACTTCTCTAGGTGACCCTGCTTTGGCAGGGGTGGTGGACTAGATGATCTCCAAAGGTCCATTCCAACCCCTGCCATTCTGTGATTCTGTGATAACATAACTTGTTCTAGGGTTAGCAAGCTCAGTATTGATGTTAGTGGTACAGCACTTCCCCCAGACACCATCCACCCAAAACGTTCATGGTGCCAAAAATAACTTCCTCACCTGAGGAGAATTGCACTTACAGGACATAATCTGTACCTTGCTTTGCTCTGCATCTGCTTTCGCTCTCCCTGGCTTTCTAGGACTGTGGCTACGTTTGCATGTGCCTGTCCCATTGAGACAGACAGACCTGCCAGGCGAAGGAGGAGATGTAAATAGGAGCTGAGCTCATCTCCAGCCTCTTCTGCTCTGCTCTGTACACCCACTGAGCTTTTAAAGAATGCACTTTAAGGAAAAGGTTGTGGGAGAAACTGTCACAAATATGACCTCATTTATACAAGCTGCAGAGCAGATCGGTGGCAAAGATGAGAAAGCAGTCACACTGATTTCTATATCAGTCTCTGTCCCCTGTGTGCACCACATTGCAGCAAGCTCTTCTAAGATTGTAACAATAGATGCCAGGGCATGTTTCAAAGGGAAAAATGACCTTTCATATATGGAAGTGAAAGCATTGTGTTTGAATGCAGAAGTTCCTCCTGAAAATGCTTGCTAGCAATGCGTAAAAGAGCAGGCTGCTCACATACAGATCTGTTAGATGGAGTTTTACTATTTGAAAATATGGAAACTTCATTCAGCAGTATTTCTGTTTGCTAAATGTTTATACCATGATAGACTAGCTTATGAAAGCACAAGATTGTATTGCTAATTATTACTTTGACTGTATTTACTACACATGAAGTTACTTCTTGGTTGAGTTCAGTGAGCTAAAAAATGTCAAATAACTTCATAATCTTTAAAGTTCACTTGGGATGATGTATTGGAAAAATGTTCAGCAAATGCTAATTAACAATAATCTAGCCATATACAATGCAGCTTGATTACATTTACATATAGAAGAAAGTCTAATGCAAATGGCATCATCAGATACTTCTATTGATGCTGTATTGAACACAGCCTGTAGAAATACTTTCTCTCCAAAAACAACAACTTTAAAATATCTTGGTACATATCTCCTTGAAAGCAGGCTGTTTGCCCTTCAGTGTGGATTTCCACATTTACCTGATTATGTTCACTTTGGAAACTCCCAAGGTGACTAGGTTTTTAGAGCACATGGAGAAGAGTGGTAGGATTTGAGATATTTCTGAAGAAAATGTCTTTTTTAAGGTACTTGAATCTTATTTGGGTTTACATATTTCTTTTAATGCACATAAGCCTCCATGTTACCAGCTGACAAATTATACCTGTGCATTTTCAATTGCAGTTTCTTATAGTTAAGAAATTCTGCATTTACAGCAGCTTTCCCATTCATTTCATGATAAACACTACAGGGCATTTTCCTATGTCTGCCACTCCAGAGACACAGGAGAATATCAGTAGTTGGTGAATATATGAACAGCACAGGGAAACCAAGCATCTCATCCAAAACTTGCGCAAATCAAGAAAAGTCTCTCCCTAACCTGTTAGCCCCACAGGCCCCAGAACAGGTCCTGTGTAGGCCTCCTTCACACAGCCTCCGAAATAACCTATAAGATCCATAATAATTTTCCCAGGTCCAAGCAGATTAGAGTGGCTCTTGTATACTTTATTCCCCATTCTGGACTTCGATTGCCTCAACCTTCATGCATTTCCTGAATGGGTCCTTTGATCCTGTAATACCCAGCTGTCCATGCTCAGGAAATGCAGCTCCAGACACGTGTTGAAATGCAGGACTGCTGAAATAGGTTCCTTCTAGAAAGGATGTGTCATCATAACCTCGATGCTCTACCGCTCCTGCCTTCACTGATCTCCCTGCAGAGCTCTGCCAAGGCTACTGGGGATGAGCACCTAGGTACAGCTGTTGAACGGCTCAGGCTGGTTCCCCCCAGCTGGGTTTTTCACCTCTGCAGCTCTGTTAAACTTCTGCCATCTCAGAGAACAAGCTGGGGCACAGGCTGTGACCTCCACTTTGCTAACGTGCAACGGAAACAACATTGGTCATAAAATCCACCTTAGCTTGTCCTTTTTAAAGATATAATGCTTGTCAAAATGTTTTTTGAATTATGAACCATAAAATACTGCTATTGTTAAGTCCTTCCTGTTTGAGATCCCCGCAGGGGATAAGCACCTACAGGTTTATGGACAGGATAATTTCAGTGCCCTCAGTCATAAAGAATTTTTTTATGGATACTTGTGCCAGTGTCCATATTTGTACTGGCAAAAGTATGGATACTTTTGTATATATATATTTTTTTATTAATTAGTGCATGTAGTTTTAACAGACTTAAGAAAGAGGAGCATAGCCATTAATTTTTCCAGAAAACATACAGACAGTTGTATGGCATGGAATGAACTGGAAATAGTCTCGCTACCAGTACAATGGGATTACACTTCATCAAAGAGAAGAGATCCTGTGGATACAGAGCTGTATATTGGAATTGTCAGATGCTGCTGCTCATAGGGTTGGCTTACTCAATTTGATAAGAGGCCTGTGCGTGACCTGTAGATATGAGTATTGCTGGCAGCAGAGCCTCCTATGTAAATATATGGCATTCTGTATTTTGGTAATGCTAAACTTTAACCAGGAGCTGTATATACAAAATCCAATTTAGAGCTTTGGATGAACCTTGGTTTTGAAATATAAAAAAAGGAGAGAGATTTGTTTGGAATAAATATTGTTCTTTTGTGGTTTGTTTTTTGAATGGTTTTCTAATGGTTTTACTTCCAAATATATCCTAGTTATGAATTTCAAAACTTTTTCAGCTATTTCAGGTTGATTGTGGGAATCTGATTGCCCAAAATAAGGTAACATCATCTTTGTTCTTAATTTAAATTAACGGAATCAAAGGGTTCACATCTTAGAATATTTTGGAGACACTTCCCAATAAAAAAGTCAGGGATTTTATTTTCATAACATATCTCAATGAAACACCTCTGACTGATACTAATAATTTTAGAAAAGGAACTTTGAAGAGGGATTCTTGGAGAAATTCTGACAGGGCATTCAAATACTTTGGGGCAAAAAAAAGAGAACCTCTTGATAATTACCCCCCAAATGCAATGATATTTGTCTGTAGAAGACAGCTTGCTCCTCAGGCAGCAAGTGGTGGTATCACTTTCACCTAACATCTACACTCAAGGAAACTCTCTGCTCAGCAAATCCATTGGGATTGATTGCTGGACTGAAATGAGAGGTGGTGGAGGCCCCATCCCTGGAGTCACTCAAGTTCAGGCTTGATGGGGTTCTGAGCAACCCGACCTAGGTAGAGATGTCCCTGCTTGTGTAGGGAGGTTGGACCAGATGACCTCTAGAGGTCCCTTCCAGCCTAAAACATTCTATGATTCTATGAAAAAAGCACTGGCTAATTTTTTGGTCACACCTCAGGCTTATTTTTGTTAGTGGAGGCACATCTCCTTTTCAGCATTTTCATACTTCTTTTTTTTTTTTTTTAAACTAAAAAGTTGCATCATTTAGTATCTAAAAACAATAAAGAGATCCCAGGTTAAACAGTTTGGTGTGTATATATTACTACCTGGGGTGGAATGGGCTTGTGGCTGAATTCACTTTCATTTGTATTGACTTGTGTTCTTTGCAAATGAAATATATCATGAGGTACTACTTCAAACTCTATTGCTGTATTTCAAGAGGTCTACATCAACAGTAAAGAATGAAGCTGTTATGTAGCCTCCTGCAATTTGGGCAGATGCTTTAATCACTATCAACTATTTAGTCTTAACATTAAGTCAATCTAGAAGTTGTTTAACCTTCTTTTCATTGGCTGACTTGGAGAGAAAGGTGACATTTGGCACTAGAAGTTACAGTGCCTTCCTATTACATGGTCTGCCTCCTAAAGCAGCCTCACCAACAGATACAAGTCAATCAGATACAAGTCAACAGGGAAATTTTTTCTTTACATGTCCTAACCTTCCTCATAGTTTGATTCATCTGACTGGCTATTCCTTGGTTTGTTTTGACTTTATAACATTTAAGTCCTGTGTATATCAGTTGCTACCTAAATAACTTGCATGAGATATGCTTGTAGTGAAAAAGGTGAGAGAGAATCATACAGTACTTCAGAAAAGAATGTTAATCCTGGAATAATGAAGCACAGTTCCTCAATATAAGCAGTTTTGTATATTTTCAGAGCCTGGCTGGGTCAGGCAGGGTGGGCACTGTCACCCAGCCCTGTTTCTCTGCTTTTTTGCTGATTGGCACCATAGGTAACAGCAGTGGTTTGGGTGGCTCTTTTTCTCTGTTGTCAAAGGCTTCTGTCAAGAGACTCAGGAAAAAAGTATTCGTCAGGGTCTTTCCTACTTTTGCAGAATTCACTAGAAGCTGATTTAGGATCCCATATTTACTCATTTTTCTTCTGCATTTTAAATGCATCAGACAATGTGCACATGGAAATAGGTACAGCAAATGCAAGTAGTTCTTGTAGTATAAGTAGCTGTTTTTTGAAAAACACAAAAATAGGTTTCCATTAGGAAAAATGTAAGAGTTTTGGCAATTATTTAAAATTACTGTATAAGTGTAAGGTCAGAATCAAAGTAAAGGTTCCTTTTAAGTAGTAGAAATTTGGTAGTAGGGATGCTCATTATAACCTAATTATATTCATCACTAGTATAGAGACTGTACAATATTGTCATTTTTAGGGTAAATTAGGCAATATACTGCTTCTATTTTTACAGAAAAAAGTGCTTTAGGAAGATGCCAACAATCTAAATTTCACTGAAAAATGAGTTCTAAATACAAGCAAAATGATTTTCTTCTTTCAGTGAGCTAGGTTTCCTAGAAAAAATGCCCAATGTTTTCTTAAAGTATGAGTAGTTACAGTTCTTTTGAAAGATAATCTTTTATTGCTTTTTTTTACAAGATTTATATTCATGTGAGATACTATCAATGAGCAAAAGATCAAAACCATCTGAAATCCATATGATAATTGTGTATGCGCATATGATCACATTTACATTTTCCCCATAGTTTTCTGATTTTAGAGAAAGCTGAGCCTGCCAAAGAGCATTACAGTCAGATTCTACATATATAAATAAACTGCAAATTAACATTTTGCCTAATCTGCACCCAATTTACAGCTTTCTACCAGAAGGGGGTGCTTTGAGCAAACTGGTGCTCAAGAGTCCGAAAGAGAAAACACTGAAGGCTTTGATCGTGTGATGACACTTGATCTTCCTTGTACCCTTGCAGATATTTTAAATACCTATATACATATTACCTTGTTTTCAGTTATCAAAGTCTCCTCAGTTTTTGAGCATGTAAAAAGCATTAAATAACACAAATAAATTCGTTTTGGAACTAGCCAAGCCTTAAAACAGAACTCATATGTTAGATGAATGAAGTATCATGGAAAGATTTACTTACTTCAGTTGTACTTGGTAAAACCAGTAGCTGACAAATTTTTCCAAGCTTTTCTGGCACAATTTTAAATTTTTATTTTTTTTTTTAATAAAACAGCTAGAGTTTTTAGGGAGTTTAATTTGATGTGGAATATAATGACACTGCACATTTGCCATTTTTAGTACAAGAATCAGAGTACTTATTTAACAGAGGGAAAAGAAAAAGAAAAAAAAAAAGGTAGAGTTTTGAATGCCACAAATAAAGCCATTAAGCACAGGTTACCTCTAAACTACCATTCAGTTTGTTTGTGTGAGTGCTGAATATTAAGCAGTCAATGTTGAAGCACTGTCAAAGACTAGTTTCTTTGAATTACAAGGTTTGAATTACAAGAAGTGTGGTGTCATAGATGATAAAGTATAGAAAAATGATCAGTCACTCACTTTGCCAGAGTGACATGAATATTTTGAACCCAAGGAAAGCCAAATACAGCCAAATGTATTATGGGTATTATTTAGATGCAATTGAGTTGCACTTTATAATGTATTCTACTATAAATATGCATTTTTATTATATTAATAAAATATAATCCCTCTTCCAATGTACTCTTAGATCAGTTCTGTTAATAGTGGGGCTTTAAATATGCTGAAGTGCAGCTGAAGCATATTTGAAAAATGAAAATAAGTAATGTTTATCTTCAAGCTATAATTAAGGTTCATGTAAAGTTAATGTTAGGTTTTCTACATGAGATATACATCTCCACAAAGTCATATAGATACAAAATGAATAATTAACAGCATTGATAAATTCAGTCTTATCATAAATAGACTAAAGTTAGAATAAATGCCCCAATCAATCTGCACATGAATATTTTTTACTTTCAGAAATGTAAATCAGAATTGCAAATACTTTCAAGCAGTTGTAGAATCAAACACTGTGTCTCTTTAAAAGCCCATGAGGAAAAAAATCTCAGGCATATTTTTGACACCTGTGCTATTTGCCTTTAAAGTAAATGGGGTGGGTGAGCTTTTTTTGGAAGATTTGTTTGACGTTCTTGTAATATTTTGGGGGAAATTACAAAGGCTGCTGAGTTGGAACTGTCCAGTTCATATAAGAAGTATATCACCAGATTTCAATAGAGACAGAAGAAACTGTCAATTGATTTTGCCACTCACAAGATTGATAAGTCAACTCAAATGAAGCCTGAAAGCAGGGCTGTACCAGCAAGGACCAGTGGGCAGGAAAGCAGTTGTTTATTAGCCTTCATTTTGGAGTGGTTTCATGTAGTCACTTCAAGTTTGTACTTATAGAATGAAATAACCTGATTTTAATTTCAATAAGTCCAAGCTATATCTGATTTTAAATGCCTTTTGGCCTGCTTTGGGGCACTCCCTGTAAGTGAAGGCTCTAAGAGGCTTTGCCTAACTAGGAATCCTATCGCATACGCTGTATCATGAAGAAGTGGATTTAAGAATTACTAGGCAACTACTGGTAGGTCTCAAGCAACAGGGTTTTTAGCTTCTGAAATGCTGCTTCTGGCATTTTTTTTTCTCTGTAGAAATTGAGGAAGGTGAGTGTCTGAATCTGGAAGGTCACAATATTCCTAGTCCCCCATTGTAGAGAATGATGAACTAAGAGTGGGGAACCAGGGACGATCTCACTTTTCAGCAATCATTTTAATTATCACTCATTTTTAAGCTGCAGCTCAGCATACCATCAAGAGTGCAAAACAGTAGTCTGTTGTGTTTTTATGTTATAACGGGGAAAGGAATACATGAGCTCTCTGT
Source organism: Brachypteracias leptosomus (assembly GCA_013401335.1). NCBI lineage: Eukaryota > Metazoa > Chordata > Aves > Coraciiformes > Brachypteraciidae > Brachypteracias > Brachypteracias leptosomus. The sequence goes on along the minus strand of VYZX01003485.1, from coordinate 38,354 downwards.
GCCACCCAGAGACTGCTTTGGAGCAAGTGCAGGCTATACCGAACACTGCTAGCCAGGGAGGTCTTGGCTTCATGTTCACGCAGAGCTGCTACTTTGCAGCTTGCTCTTGGTTGAGCCACTTGACCTCCTTGTGCCTCATTTAAACTAACTGGAAAAACTGATTATAAAGGAGAACCTTGCTGAAAACCAGGAGCTGTCACTGAGCTGAGCCCTTCTGGGTAGATGCTTTACAAAAATTAACTAAAATTAGCGACCCACCATTTAGGGTAACATGCAGCTGACAAATGATGCAAGGATGATAGATTATTCCTTATTTCCATTCTAAATTCTGTTCTTTTAGTAAATTAATAGTGTCATCTGTACCAGCTAGACCGCCAGGTTCACCTTTGCAGCTGCTATGCTTTATCACAGCTTCCCTTTTCTCTTGGCTCAGTCCCTTTTCACTTCTCATTACCAGACCTGTAGTGATGGCATTGAGAAATTAAGGAAAAAATGGAAACTAGTAATGGTAGAATGAATTCCAAGTGTAAAATGTATTGGTATTTCTACGGTGTGGGCAGAATGCCTCATATTTTCAGTAAATTAAACACAATGAAAAAAGTTGGTAGGAGAATAGTGTTACTTCTGCTTTCTTATTAGGTGGTTTGCTGTAAGTTGAATAGAAAGTCCCTGGCAGATGATGGGAAAAATGCTTTGAATTTCTGTCCTGGGCTTAAACCATGATCACACCTTTTCTGTGCATCTTCTGATTCCTGAACTGTGAAGGACAGGAAGGGAAAAGTAACTGTCTTGTTTTCACATCCACCTTATATTTGTGTGTTCACTGGAATTGCCAAATATTTCTATATCGAGTTCTGCTGCTCATATTTAACTACAGGCTTTGGAATGGTCACACAGCTTGATAATATATAAATGGAGAATTAACTGGCAAGAGCTGTAAATATTTTTCTAAGAGGGAAAAATAAATACAGGCTTAATTGACAGATTTTAATAGGGACATGGTTTTGATTGTGAATAGCTCATTACGATCACATACATTCAGTGATAGTTTTTTTTGAAGTTAACGTTCTTGTTCATCATGACTAAATATGTCAGCATAAATATGGGCAGTTAGTGTTCTGTGTCATCATTTATCATTTATATAGCACTGTAACTGTTAATGGTCCTTTATGATGTACAGAAGTATACTAAACAAGGACCGTAACTCTGCAGTAAGGAGCTTATGAACTCTGAATTAAATATTTAGACTGCTTGATATGATGTTCAGGCAAGTCTTCTTTTGTATGTTGCTTGTACACTGAATTATCTCATAAAATGCTCAGTAATCTAACCTTGCTCTAGTAGAGCATTTAAGCCTAGTTCCAAGCAGGTAAGTAGCCCTCATGACACTCATGGCAATTAATGTTAAGGGGCTATGTATGTACATGTGTGTGCATGACTTTATGTGGTGTAGGGCAAAACCACTCTGAACTGTCCCAGAATGAGAGTTGGGTAGCTGGTCCCAGAGATGATTTGATTTTGACATGGAATATAGTTGAGGGTGTGTAATAAATCTCCTGTGAATGAAGGATGAATGTCATGTTGCCAGAATCTTTTTTCTTAACCCTGTCGAGAAGCTATCTGTGGGTCCTGGCTCCTCTCTCCCCATGCTAAAACTTCAGGAGCAATGAGCCTTTAAATCTGCATCTGACTCTGGACTCCAGGGTGGGACCAGCATTGCTACACTGTGCTTCTATAGAAGTGTCATTTGGTTATTTCATTAGGATCTAGGTATTCCTGAGCCTGGAGGGGATGGACTTCTTTTTCCTTCCCTTCCCACCACTGCTTTTTTGAAGCATTTTCCACAAAGATGTCATATGCGTTAATTTTGTGGACTCTAGCTCTGCATTATTGGTGGCAACATATGAGAAGGGAAGAAAAACAATGAAAGAAATAAAGGAAAGAGGCTACAAAACTTGCAAGCTGATGCTAAGGCAAGCAGCCAAAATATTTTTGTTCCCCCTGAGTATGCTATTCTTAAAACCATAGTATTTCACTCTTTAAATATTTCAGGTACTGTTATGCAAAATGAGCTGTAACATAGGGAGGTTATAGATGTGTGAGGCAAAGCTCCTTTCTAACTCCATGGCTCTGTGACTGGGCAGCAATAGTCAGTACTGTAAAAGACTCCTATTCTTCATAAGCTTCTTCAGACTTGGCTAACCTAAATAAATGCTCTACCATTTGCAAAGTTTGCCATGTTGGATGTGTTGAACAGACTCATTAAGAAAGTACCACTGGTAACATCCTTCCATCATAGAAGCAATTCCTGTGGTTTTTTTTCTTCTCATGACCTTTTATATTGTTGTTGTGACATGACTTTATTTCGTTTATTATTTTAATGCATTATGATATGATATTTTAAATCACTCAGCAGGTCTTCCTACTTTATTGCATGCAAAGTATTTATTTGAGCTGTTTATCTGCAGTACAGGGGAAGGGCTAAGCAATTGTCTAGATGCATCATTTATGTGCATGTAAAGAAGGAAAAGACTTACTAAAGAAAAATCTTTTTGCTAGATCAAATTTCAATTTTTCAGTAACACAATAACAGTATTATAGTTGATATCATTCTTTCCCATATCTGACCTCAATCTTTCTTTTTCCTTTCCATTTGTCCCACTCTTTTGGGGCACAAGGCATCCAAAAATTAAGAGCCAAATCAAGTATTTTAAGTACTCTGCCTGAGCATTGCTCCCTTTACTTTCTTGGATTGACAATTGTCTAATTTATGGGGTTTTTTTCCTTAAAAGAAGTCCTTTTAATATAAAGTAGGCATTGCTTATTTACTATAGCAATTAAAAAAAAAAAAAAAAAAGAAAATTGTCAGTGATAAATTTAGCTACTAAGCTACAGGACACTCTGAGATGTGTTACTGAAAATCTCTCTAGCTGTGCTCTTCTATTTTGTAAAAATAGTACAGCCCAAATATCTCACTTTCCACATTAATGTAAAATCATCAACTAAAGAAGTTACTCTGCTCGAACTCATTATTCAATAAGGTGATGCTGTAGTGAGCACTGTGATTCATCAGTGAGGCCAAAAGCCTGAGTTCAGTTTCACTTTCTACCTGCTGAAGAATAAGGTACAATCCTGCACCTCTCTCTGGAGAAGTTCTAAAACTTTGGAACTGGGTCACACTTCCTGGATATTTTCCTTTCCCAATATTACAACTTTGCTTTTGGAAATTCTCTCCCAGACAAACCAACTGCACAAAAGTAATCTGTTTTCACATTAGTTTTAATTAAAACCATACAGTTTTTCTCACCCCATCCCACTTCTCTCCCCTGAATAGCCACACTGCAAAACATTTCTGCAGCCTGAAACTTAAAGCAGGACTTTCTCTCTTCCTATCAGAGTTTGGTGCCACCTCATCCTTGTCCTTTCTATATGCCAGACAACTAGTTTGTTGGGTTTTTTTTAAATCTCCTCTTGGCTTTATCCTGCATATATAAAATGGAGATCACAATGCTGTCTTTTCCCCTCGCTTTGTCTTGTCTGCCTACTACTTGATCATTTCCAAGTAGGGACTGTCCTTGAAACCCCATCAAAATGGGCTGGCTGCCACACATAGCCTGCTGATGTAAACAGAGTCACGTTGGTGTCACTGTAAGTAACAGTAGTCTATTTCAAAGAATACTAGGTTTTTCCCTAATTTTTCAGCCCTAAAAAGTGTAAATGTCCTGATATCTGAGGGCATGTGCAGAAATGAGAGCATTACATTGCTATGCTGTGACCTCAATATATACCAGGGGTCAGGAAGAGCTGAGCTTCCAGATTGAAGCTGTGATTCTTTGGCTTCCTGTGTAAGGTTAAAAACAAGCAAGGTCCTTTCAGCTTGTTCCTGTTTCCATTTAATGTTAGGCCTTTAAGGTTACTTAACATTGCATGCGGGAAACAGTGGATTTTTGACTGCGTGCAAGGCAGTGTAAAGGTTTCATAGCACATCTCATGTTTTCTTTTAGCAGTTTCTCAGTGTTCTGCAGAATGTCAATTGACATCTTTCATGGGAAATGACTTATAACTTGAGCTCTCTCAAATCCAGATTCTGACCTGTTTGTTGACAGTAAGTTGTATCTCTCCTGTTTGAAAAATTTATGTACTTAAGAATTATGCATGTAGACAGTTTACCACCAGCAGTAGCTTTTGACTGTTCTTCATCAGTTGATTTTAGAAAGCTGGTATCACTTACTTGTAGCATGGTGCAGTTGGAAACCTAAATTGGGAGTGGTTGATGATGTTTTAAGCATAACATTTTGTTTCTTAATAGTGGAAGGTTATGCAGAGATGCATTGCCAGGCACCATGGCTTTAGAGATGAGCAATAACTTGCAGAGTGCTGTTCACTTGGTTGCTAGTGCCTGTCCATCTGTGTCAGGCTGTAGAGCAGAACTTAGATCATGAAGTACTCAAGCTTGAATGTAAATTAGTCTAAAAAATGCAGCTTGTAAATAATAAGCAGAAAGAACTCAAAGCAATTAACAAGGTTTTAATTCTTAATTGAGATGGGCAAGGGACATTAATACTGCTTGCTGTGAATGTGATTTACCTAAAATAGCTGGATAACTTGCCAACTTTCAATGCTACATGACCGGAATCTGTGCTGCTTGTAAGAACCAGAGCAGCTTTTAGCATGAGATTGTGATTAATTTGATTTACAAGTTCTTATTTCTCAAATTACATGGCAAAAATTATTCACAACTTAGTATGATTCTCTGATAATTGTTGTTGTGTTCTCTGATATATATTATTACTTATGTAGGAGGGGTTTGTTTGAGATACTGTTTTCAAACCTCTGAGTTTACGTGTTGACATGTTGGACTGTAAGAGAACTGATAGTTGAGCACACTTGGAATTTTTTTTCTTGGGTGCATTTCTTCATTCTTCAAAGTCATAAAACCTTAAACTAAGGCAGTGTTCAGTATTGTGCAAGAATGACAGCTTCAGGAGGACAAAAAGCTATGGTAGCATTTACCTTTTCTCCTTTTTCTTCCCTCTCCAGTATTTTCAGGCTTGTTTTTACACTGAGGCACTATAGAAGAGCCTTCCAGTCCCCTCCCCACCCCTGCCATGACCTTCCCCTTTGAGCTCCCTGGCCTGTGAGCCAAACTGATTCAGTGTTATACAACCAACAGGCCATTTGTATTACCTCTGATTTTAAACTCTTAAACTTTAAGTGCATTATTTTCTTTGCTGAATAATACGAGGGATTTACATCTCAGATTAAATTTCTTTTTTGGACAAGCCCTGTGGAATTGGGCTGGTATAAAAACAGAGTGCCGAGCAGCCAATTGCAGCAATGGGTGATGCTGGGCTGCAAACATGCTTTTATTTTGTCTGAGGAAGCTGCTGTTTGTTGGCTGTCAAAGGAGGCAAATCCGTGATTCTCACATTACAGCTTTCCAAGGAAAGCATGAGGCTTCACTAGGAGAAAGTGAATGGTGATGCATTAAAAAGAAAAAAAATAAATCTCTTGTTCTATCTCTGTGATGTATTCGGAATCAGGATTAGGTGGAAAACTTGGAACATCCAGAACTCTGAAACTATTAGAATGAATAACAGCTTTGAACATTGAGCTGTAGGATGATGTTGCCAGCTGGATACTATTTTATTCAGGATGTACCAGATGTCCAATTAGGCTATCTCCTCAGCTGGACTGAGGTTGAGTAGGGCACTGGTTTTCCTTTATGCAGGGTGAAGATCAGTCTTCTTTTGTGGTGGTGTACAGATCACTGAATTGTAAGGGAGCAGACTAAGCATTTAAATAGTTTTATTTTTCATAACACTAAACTATGTCCATTGGTTGAAACAGTGTATGTGGTTACTTCAAACAAAATATGAGACAACCTGAAAAAGAACAGCAGACAATTTATAATGAAATCCAAAGACCCTTTCCATAGACTTGGAGGGTGGCTATTAAATTTGCTTTTAAAATGAGATTTAAGAATTATAAGCACACTAAACATCTGAAACCTGCTCAAAAAGCAGCTCTCACTTTTCCCCCCAGAAATTTAGGGAGATCCCCTGAGAGGTGAGCTAGATATGAAAAAGGCAAGAAAGTTTAGAAATGGGAAAATAGTTGTTAAATAGCAGTCTCTCTACAGGTACCTGTTTAAGAGGAAGTAGACTTCAACAGCATCCTCCTCATAGGAGGAAGAAAACAGGCTTAGATAAATTTGTATCAGTGAGTATATGAAAATGTTCTTGGATAGCTTCTGGCTCTCAGGATTGACCATACCACTTTTTTTGTTGACTTATCTGGGTATGTCTCCTCCTCCAGGAGGTCTTAGAGCATGTGCATTTAGCTTACTGCTTCATCATAGCTCTTGAACAAACCCATGGCTAGTTTCACAGTGAGAGTAGCAAAGGCAATCTGACTATAAGTAAACTGTAGAAGAAAACCAAACAATAACAAAAAGATAAAAACAATTTCTGGAGTCTTCTGCTTAGTACTAACATTACTTGGTTTTATTTTTATATTGTGCTTGAGCAGGCTTTCAGTGGCATTGCATTTTCCTGACAGCATGCTCTACCAAACTCAGTTGAGTTTATCCTTGTGAAGGGCCTTAGACTGTTTTCTTCCACCGGATAAGAATTTGCTGTGTCATTTCCCAAATGTATCTCAGTGTTCAGCAAGAGTAAACTGGAAGGGTTGAATATTTTACAGAAGTAGAAAATGCTACAGAAATCTGTTCTAGTAATGCTTCATTCTTTGCAGAAGAAGGATGGCCTTAAGTTTCTGATGATGAAAAATCCTTTGTTAATTTTTAAGTTCTTCAGGTAAGATGGGCATGCTTCATGATTATCTTTGGTTTGGCAGAAAGCATGGATTCCTTTGTTGGTTCAGGATTCATAAATCACATGAGCTTTTATCCAGTTCTAATATAATACTATGTCTTTATCTGAAATGCAGGCTATAGAAGAGTGCAGTGAGATGAAAAGAAAGCCTCAGATTGTTTTGGTGAACTCTATTCTTATAGATCTATAAATACATTACAGTGACCTTCAACTTACAGAGTAAATATTTTTATCTCCCTACATGATGGTACTCATACCTGTTGTGGTTCTGCTGTGTGCCAGAAGGGGAGGGCTCGAAGAACGGATAGTGATGGGTCTTCACCACCTTTTTCTCTAAGAAGGTCTGCCCTGAAAGCTGAGGGTGTGAGATGAGTTCATGGTCATAAATGTCTTATATCCAAGTGAAAGATCGGTGTCTCACAGTGATTTCAAAACTGTCTACTTGCCATTTTCTCCTACCATCCAGTTCATAGACTGCCTCAAGGGGGGACTGCAGTAGCTATAGAGTAATTTCAGCACACTCTATAACATCCTGAGTGGTCTTCTGTTCACNCTGCCTGTTTTAGGCCTCCTATGTAGAAACAGCACATGTATCAATGGCCCTCCGGTACTAGTTACACAAAGTGATTTTCAGCAAGAGAGCTCTAATGGTTCAAGAGATGCAGTCATCTAAAAATAAACCAGCTTTTTCCAAAGTGCCCACAGCAGCACATCATAATCAAAGTTGATTACATTTGCACCCTGCATCAAATGGATGTATCAGAGTGCACCAAATCACAGAGACCTAATGGTTCACACCTGGCAGATAGCTATTTGACATTTCACACTATTAATGTAAGTGTTCCTGAGGCATGAGATTCATAATGCCAGGCTCTACTGTAGTGTACTAAAGAGCTGTCTCAGCTAAGGTACATCACCCTGCCCATTGACTTCTTTTAATATAACGGGATCTTCTTCAGTCGTAGATCATAATAAAGATTTTGCTCTGTCTGTAGAGTGTTTCCCTCTCTATCAAGACAGCAATGTAACTTTTTATCTTTCCTCTTTCCTGTACCATCCTGACCAGGATGACCTACTTTCCAGCTACCCAAGTCTATAGACTAAGTAACAGCTTAAACACCATTCTCTCTCTCTAGGTGTATACACAGGTCATGGTAGAGAGTTCCTGGTTGGGTTTTTCCCTCTTTGGATTTTTTTGGAAAGGGAATATGCGACTATATCTTACTTTTTCTGCATGCAAGTGGCGAGATCTAGTCTTTTATTTTTGTCTGTATCTGTATTTCCTCCAGTAGATCTGCCATCTTCTATCATATATTTCTTATGCACATTGAAAAAACAGGACATAAACCAGTGTACCCAACAACCTCAGTCTTGTTTAAAACCATTATTGTGGTTTAAACCCCTGCTTTCCATTACACATTTTTTTTTATTGTAAGA